>OX578277.1:101726326-102326326 GCA_951217055.1 Gerris lacustris | reverse complement strand
TATATATATATATATATATATTATATTATATGTGTGTTTATGCCTCCAATTGAAACAATTCCAAGACAGAAATCCGTTTCAGACATCAGGGAATATTTTTGATTCTGTGTCTGTCTGTCGCTCAATTTTTGCTGCAATTTTAATTATAAAGTACTCAATTAGTACCTGTACCCAGTACAATCAATTAGAAATTCAAATTTTTAAGTTTTAGGTAGTATTCTTACTACGGAAAGATTTTTTTTTTTAATTTAAATAAATTATAATTATCATTAACTATGGGAGACATACAGAGAAAAATAGACTCCAGCACCGGGACTTGAACCACAGGCCTCCTATATATCCGTTACAGGCACTTTTACCAACTGAGCTATACTGGAGAATGATTTTCTCTGTCGTTAACTGATACCTATTTTTCTCTGTATGTCTCCCGTAGTTAATGATAATTATTATTTGATTTAAAAAAAAACAAAAAAAAAAACCTTTGTAAGAATACTACCTAAAACTTAAAAATTTGGACCTTCTTTTATTTTAAATGTAAAATTTGTTTTGATTTTTAAAATAATAAAAGTATCAATTTTAATCAGATGATTAAAATTAATATGGGACTATCTATAAGTTACCTTCAACATACATTTTTCTTAGAAATCAAATGACAATTTACTTTTAAAGATGTAGGTGTAAATGAATATGCATTTGTGCTCATGTGGAAGAGAAAAAATGGGCGTAGAAGGTTGAATCTTATGGGACCAACAATTGGCTAATTAAGACTTACTATTCAAATTTTATCACAATTGGAGGAGTAGTTTTTAAGATATATTGGTACACAAGAAGTGAACGACAGTCAAACTGTCTGACACGGGACCAAAAATGTTTCCTCGTGACTGAAATGGATTTCTGTCTAAGAATTTTTGAAATCGGAGACAAACAATTTTTGTTCTTCCGAACCATCACATAGCTTTCCCTAACTTCGGTAAGCTCGGAAGCAGTACAAATTTAATTTTTATGATCTTATCTTATGGTACCTAACCAAATCCTTCGTGATAGTAATAATGTAATTATTATTGTTATTATGTTAATTGTTTTTAAAAAAAATAATAGCTAAAGATTTATAGTCTTAGTGGTCTACACGGATTACTTAAAACTTTCAATTAACTGTTATTGTACAAATAAATACTGTTATATTTTATACTAGGATCGTAGGTCTGTATATAACTTAGGTGGCGCTTAGTTGTGCAGTCTGATATATTTCTCTCTTTAACTCGAACCCATTTGTTTTGCTTTTATCTTAAATCCAAACTTTTAAAGATTAAGTTTTTCCTGAAACATTTTTATCCAAGGTCTTTTCATTTACCCTGTTTCGTTGTAAAGATTTAGTTTTCTACTAATGAACCATTAGGGGAAATGGAAACTATTTATATGCTGCCTTTATACCAGTGACTTTCTATCCTTGCCTTTCCTCATACCTTGCAATAACATAATCTGACAATATTTATTTTAAATAGTTTAACTTTTAATATAAAAAATATATATATATATAAAAATGTGATAAATAAGTTACTAAATTGTTGTTTACTTGGATGTGATCACATTGGACTTTAACACATTATCATCATAGGATCACGACACTATAGATCATAAATCATTTGGTCATAAAACAATGGATAATAACACATTGGATCATGAAACATTGGTCATGAAACATTGGATTATAAAACATTGGATCATGACACGTTGGATCATAACACATTGGATCACGACACATTGGATCATGACACGTTGGATCACGACACATTGGATCATGACACGTTGAATCACGACACATTGGATCATGACACGTTGGATCATAACACATTAGATCATGACACATTGGATCACGACACATTGGATCATAGTCCACAGGCCACCATAAGAAGTGAGTCGCTGATTGATAAAGTTTTCTTACCTTATGGAATCGCTTATTTATGCCTTGTCCACCGGTGAATTGGGTATATGGCAACTGGGCGCTGGGCCATTTCTTTTTTGTTGACATGCCAAACTTGCCCTTGCCGGCGGAACATTGAAAAGAGATAGATAAAGTTTTGATTTTCACAGGATCGTTTAATTAAATTATTTAAATAACAATGGTAAAGGTGGCCACCGATAAGAGTGGGCCGTTTGGGGTGTCCACCGCCCCAAACATATCGCTTTGCGGGGACGTTGAAAAGAAAACGGCCCACTCATATCGGTGGCCACCTTTACCACTGTTTTTTTAAATAATTTAATTAAACGATCCTGTGAAAATCAAAACTTTATCTATCTCTTTTCAATGTTCCGCCGGCAAGGGCAAGTTTGGCATGTCAACAAAAAAGAAATGGCCCAGCGCCCAGTTGCCATATACCCAATTCATCGGTGGACAAGGCATAAATAAGCGATTCCATAAGGTAAGAAAACTTTATCAATCAGCGACTCACTTCTTATGGTGGCCTGTGGACTATCATGACACATTGGATCATAACACATTGGATAATAACTCATTTGATAGTGTTGTAGTAACTTTAAACATTTATCGATGCAATCATCAAATAAGTAATGTTTCACCCCAGTATATGATGTCGGAGACCAATGTAAAGGTAGCCAGAGACGTCGTTTTTTTTGGCAGTTTTAACCGGACGGGTAAAACTGTACGGGTAAACACGAAAACAACGACCATAGCCACACACAGGCGTTGTTTCGTTCAGTTTTTCTGAAATCGTCATCATCATCATTTGATCTGCTGTGCACATAAACTCGAAAAGCGTTACACGGAGGTCGGAGGTGTACAGCCCTTAGAATTTTATTCCTAATAAACTTAAATACATAAAATTGATTTTTTACTTTATTATTTTTTATTTTTGTTATACTATAATTATTTTTTATTTATTATAAAAATATGGGCGAAAAAGATTACTTCTTAGTAAACTGGTACTTTCTTTCATCGTGCACAACATATGGTCGATTTAATTCCTAATTTACAAACGCAAGAATCTGCACGCTCGAATTTTTTGACATTTTCATGTCTTTACTTTGGCAGATAAACTCGAAAAACGACACTAAAAAGCGTTACCAAAAAACAACACTGAAAAACTACAGCAAGAAGCGTTACATGAAAATGTCTCACTGTCTTGCAGACTCGTATGCAAGAAGTTTTTTTAATATTTAGGTAATAATTGTCATTTTCACAAATTAAGAGGATCTTCTAAAAATCAACCTTCCACCCTTCCAACCTTCCACCACTCAGGACCTTTGAGTGAAATTAAAAGAAGTATCTATTTAACTGCGTCGTCACACACACTAGCTTCAACTTGAACGAACACTTTTGAAAACGGACGGTTAAAATCAAGCTGCAGCAGATATTTTTGAACGCTGGCAAGAAGGATGGTTTTTAGCCACACAACAGCCGTTAAACCCGTACAGTTTTACCCGTTCGGTTAAAACTGCAAAAAACTGAGTCTTGACTCACTGAGTCTTACGTCGGTCTCCGACATCGTATAACTCACTACAATTTTTTTTTCTTTCTAATGTAACTCTATAGTTGTCATCATTACTGATGATGGCTTTATAAAAGCCGAAAGCTGTTTTGATAAATAAACAAGTATTTTCTTCCGTGGAGAGACTGTTTCTTTGAATTTATTAAGATGACCTCCATCAATGATCAATGCTCTTATTTGTCATCCATAATATTAAACACGACTATAAACACTGTCCACCTGTCTTTTACTCGATCCAATAATACTTTTAAGTTATTAGAAATCATATATAATACCGGCATTTTATACAATTAAGCTTAAACCAATCAAGAGAAACGATCTTATTAAATGGGTGAGTGCTGAAATTGGGTTCAATTTCTGGGCCGTGCCCCTCCCCTCACCTCCCACTTAGTGCTCACCCAGCATCCCCATAAAAATGGGTACCTGCTTTTGTGAAGTAGCGACTATCTAGGTTGCGAATACCAATTACTTATTAGGTTTATGCAGCTGATTCAGAGAGTCACTGACCCCATGTCAGGCGTGAGGTGAATCGAGGTCGTGGGTTCGATCCCGTGCCGTGGTACTCTGAATTGCATCTATGAATCGCGGACGGAGCAGGGCGAGGGACACCCCCTGAGGGGTTCTCTTTCCCCACGCTTTGATGTGGGTTCGATCCGTGTCGTGAGATGTGATTTGTATCTATGGTTCGTGGACAGAGCAGGGCGAGGGTCACCTCCTGAGTGGTTCTCTTCCCCCACACTAATAATTGCATAAGCCATTTACCAGGCCAAGTTTAGATCTTAGTTAGTTAGGTCTTGTTATCGTATGTTTATCTTTTCCAATTTTTTTTTTTTTTTTTTTAGTATTTTTAGTGGTTATGTTGATTTTTTTTTTTTTTTTCAATTGGTGATTTACGATAAACTGAAAATTATTTACCAGTGCGAAAACACAAGCGTAGATTTTTATTCATTATCCTATCAGAATTGTCTTTAACCAATGTTTCATTTTTACTTCAGCGTTACTCCTGCCATCCCAAACCAAACCTTTGAGTCCTTTTCTTTGTATGAGTTATAAATTAATTATCTCTCTTTAATCTTCAAGTTATTTAATAAGTAGTATGATACATAAATGTTTATCTACGATTGATACGAATTATAAACATTGTATCTCTGTTTAGATGCGTAGAAAGTGATACTTTACGTACTTGTATTTATGGCGCATGCGCGTTTCATAATTCCACTAGGTAAAAAAGAAGAATTCTTCACCTTAACGCATGATTAGCGAATTTGTTTACATTTAACAAAACTAATTTACTCTCTGTTTAATAAAGTAACTGTTTATATCGAGATTTTAGTGAAAAACAATGATTGATTTATGTCATTATGACGAAAATGAGGAGAATAATCTAATGAATTAATCTCCACTAATGAAATAATGTCATCTTTATCAAAAGAGAAATACGAACTTACATAGAGGTGGTTTATTAATTTTTTTTTTCTGTATTTATCATTAAAATCCAACAGTCGTAGATAAAGTACGGTACGCAACTCGTGCTTGAAAACTGCATTTTGCTTTGCTCGTGTGTTTTACTACCCTCGCTTTCGCTCGGGTGCAAGCTCCACACTGGCGTGCGAAAACTGCATTTTGCTTTGCTCGTGTGTTTTACTACCCTCACTTTCGCTCGGGTGCAAACTCCACACTGGCGTGCGAAAACTGCATTTTGCTTTAGCCGGGTTTGCACGATCCAAGTGTACTTGGACGAAGTCACTTTGATCAAATCCACTTGGTCCAAGTGTTTGTGGAATTGTGAAGTAATGTTTACACGATCCAAGTGTACTTGGACGAAGTCACTTTGATCAAATCCACTTGGTCCAAGTGTTTGTGGAATTGTGAAGTAATGTTTACACGATCCAAGTGTACTTGGACGAAGTCACTTTGATCAAATCCACTTGGTCCAAGTGTTTGTGGAATTGTGAAGTAATGTTTACACGATCCAAGTATACTTGGTCCAAGTAGTGGAATTTTGATACACTATAAAGTAGAGGTTATGATAGATTGTGTGAAATGTTTTTCCCTCTAGAACTTTCCAGTTAAATTGTACTTATTAAGTTTTAAAACAGTGGTGATATATCACCTTCTGGTTAACAAAACCCAGCTCAACCTCACATTTGTCATATTTTAACAGCTCGTTCTCATCATTTGTCACGTGGGCGCCATTTTTTTATTTTTTTTTTTATCAAAGTCTACTTAGATGGAACGCATCCAACTCAACTTGGATGTCCATGTGCAATTAAATGGGCTTGACTTGGAAACTAATAAAAGTATTTTCTAGTTGTTATACTTAATTAAAAGCATATTTTTCACATTTTATTGCATTATGTTTTGTTAATTTAGTCAAGAAGTATTAATTTGGTCGGGGGCTACGTGTCTTAAGTCAAATTTCGAAGTTCGTCTTAACATTGAGGGTTTTATTTTCTTTTTTAGGATTTTTATTTTTTATTTTTTTATATTAAACTTGTACATTTTGGTTCCTTATCTTAACACATATTACTCAAAAGTACCATAATGAAGAGCTGAAGATGGTTGAAGAGGTTAGATAGGGGCGCCTTAAAGGCGCCTAGGGTATACGGGGTTGGGAGCTGGAAGGCGCCTTTGGGTCATATCGAACGGTCCGTTTATTTAGTGTGTGGTATAGACTGTAGACAGCAGCACAGGTCTGCGGAGCCTTAGCGCCTTCAGTCGGCCCCCGCGCCTCCACGCATCGCCCTCTGTTCCTAACGTCCCTAAGGCACACCGGCATCGCACATCAGGTCCAATCATGCTTATTTAGCAATCTTTTCTCCTCAGTCTACAGGTAAAATTTAATAATAAATTATTACAATTTAATTTTAATTAATAAAAAAAAAAAATTATAATATTTAAAAAAATAAAATACTTTTTTTATTTAAAATTAACAAAATAGCATTAATTTATAAACTAAAGTACAATGCAGCATTATAGTGGCTAGAGACTCACCCCCCACTCCTCACACCACAACACTACCCCCACTTTTTCAACCTATTCAAATGTTTAGACTAAAGTAAAAACTTTATCTACAGAATTAATCTTCATTACCAAGCTAGATTATTACATTCAACCTCTCCACTATCTACCCAATTAAAAAACACAAAATAGTAATGCAGTATTTCCCGTTTATTCAGTTTTAAACTATGTTAAACCTTTTCGCATTCAACTGCTACAACCTTATCCAAATTTATACAAATGATTACCAATTTTTTTAAATTTTAGTTTAAAATTGAAATATATCTTCAATTTCACTTTCAACTGACGGACAAAATCATAAGTTTCTTATTTGTGCTATTATTTTTAAATTAAATTAAATTTTTCTTTTTTTTATAACTTTTTTTTAAGGTATATATTTGATTAAAATTCTTCCCTCTTATTTTATTTTACATCGACTGAGATTTTTTTTTTTAATTATTTATTTTTTATATTTATTTTTCATCATTATAATTATTTTTTTTCATGAATATCCTTGTAAGTTTTTTTAAAATTGTTATAAAATTATTTTAATTTCTTGACATTCGCTGATTTATTCCTATTTACATCAAATCATTCTGTCATATTTTTCTGATAAATATTCAAATTAAATCAGGCATTGCAGTACCTTGATTGTTTACGCAGTGGAACATTTTTTTCCCAAATTTATTCTACTTTTTCTGCTTTCTCGTTTCTCATATTTTTTATTTTTTAAAATTGTATTGTCCCAATTTTTTTTTGTATATATTTTTTACTTTCCCTTTTAGTGTTTTTTCTCGTCTACATTTAAATTTAAATTTTTTTATTGTGTTAATATAATTTTTATGTATATCGATTTTTAATAAACAATATAATAATATAATGCGTTAACTTAAATATTAATTTACTAGTTTAGTTGTTTTTTTCTTTATGTCCCTAAAATCTACCGATTAAAGTTAGTACTTAGCAAGTGAATAACAGTGAATTAAAATTATGACTTAATAAGTAGGTTTGTTTAAAAATCTTATTGGTTAATTAGTTTTGAGAACTAATGGAATATTATGATTTATATTATTTGGAATATTATATTATTTTGCCATTCTAATTCCATGAATTATTTAAACCCCTTCATCTATAATCGTTCATCTAAAATTTGAAGCTGAGTTTTTAAAATATTTCCTTCCAAGAATCCTTATAAATTTCGGATTCAGAGATAATTTCTTCACTTATATTTTTTAATTTAATATTTTTAAGATGAGCTTTCGCGACGCTCCAATTTCTTATACTAAACATTTTTTAGGTGAACGATTGTGCTTGACCACGTTTCAAAGAATTAGAATCTGTAATATCTTCAGAGAAACATTTCCGCTGTACCTTTATTATGAACACAATAATTATTTTCTCATTATGTTGCATCGATAAACTCTATAGGTATATAAGAAAAAACAAATTATTTTATTTTTTTAAAAAAAAAGGTTTACGCTAATAACTTCTCTAGCTAACTAGTAGATAATATCTTTGCTAGGTAGCAAGTAGATAATAACTTTGCTAGCTATAGTTAGTGGAGAATAACTTGGCTAACTATAGCTAGTGGAGAATATCTTTACTAGCTAGCTAGAAGAGAATAACTTTGCTAGCTATAGCTAGTGGAAAATAACTTTGCTAGCTATAGCTAGTATAGATAATAACTTTACTAGCTATAGCTAGTGGAGAATAACTTTACTAGCTAGCTAGAAGAGAATAACTTTGCTTGCTAACTAGTAGAGAATAACGTTGCTAGCTATAGCTAGTATAGATAATAACTTTACTAGCTATAGCTAGTAGAGAATAACTTTGCTAGCTTTTGCTAGTAGATAATAACTTTCCTATTAGACAATAATTTTGCTAGCTAGTGGAGAATAACTTTGCTAGCTATTGCTAGTGGAGAACAACTTTTCTAGCTTTATAGTGCCTATAGTTGCTTTATAGTGCCAAGCGATGCTGTACAAACAGTTTACAGTTTTATAATAATATTATTTACTCTTCTAAAGAAAATAGAAGTTTAAATTTAAATTGCACTAATCTATATATCTCGTTGAAGATAGGTACAAAGTGAATAATAGTGCATCTAATTTTATCACTGGTTTCTTTTATAATGAAAGATTTATCTGCAGTGCACAAGTTCAATACTCTTAGGGAAAATAAACATGATAAAGATTTTCTCAGGTATTTTCGTGACTAAGGGAGTTGCTCGTCTATATCATTTTAGAAGCGAGGAGAGAGATAACTGAGACGAAAACACTAGTTTTTCTTCTAAATATTAAGATTTTTCCTTCTTTTTATTTTATTTATTTCACGTAATATATTGAATATTTAGGTATGCTATGAATTAATGAATTATCAAGACGAGAGAGATCAAGATTCAATAATATTTTATTTTCAGTTTTATTTCAAAATATATAATTCATGCATTTCTTAAATTTTATGTTACTTCAATATACTCGTATATTTCTTTAGTATATTCTTTAGTTTACTTTTCGCTTTTTTGTTTTCGAACTTACCGAAGGTAACGGAAGCTATGTGATCGTTCTGAAGAACCAACATTTTTCAAGTCTCCAATTCCAAACATTCCAAGACCGAAATCCGTTTCAGACATCAGAGAACATTTTTAGTTCCATATCGGTCTGTCGTTCAATTTTTGTAAGCCAACATATCTTAAAAACTGTTCCTCTGGTTATAATGAAATTTTGATGGTAGGTCATAATTAGCCCATTGTTGTCCCTATATAAATTTAAACTATGTTTTGAAGGTGGATCCATATCGGGTAAAAAATTATAAAACTTTTTTAAGTTTTGGCAACGTTCTTTGCCGGTCATTTTCAAGCCAAGCTAGATTCCTTTTAAGAAGGAACTAGATTTTTTTAAGAAAGGAATCTAGCTTGGCTTGAAAATGACCGGCAAAGGTCGAAACGTTGCCAAAACTTAAAAAAGTTTTATAATTTTTTACCCGATATGGATCCACCTTCAAAACACAGAAGATAACAAAGGGTACACATAGAAACATTTTTTTTGTAAATTTAAACCTTCCTCGACCATTTGTTTCTCCTCTACATGCGCACAAACATACATTTATTTACAACTATATCTTCAAAAGTACTTATCTTTTTTTTTTTTCTTTTTTTTATGAAATTTGGATGGTTTGTCGAAAGTAGCCTACAGTTAATCCCAGATTTATCTCAACCTTCTGCGCTCTTTACATTTTGCTAAATTGATTCTTTTATTCATGTAAAAAAATCAAAATAATTTTGACATTTAAAAAAATGGGGGAATAATTAAATAAATTTGTCAATAATAGGTTGTAAAAGCATAAAATCATTTAAGGGTCCAAAATAGGACTCGAGGAAGCTATGTGCCACACTAATTGGCAGACTACAAACAACAAGTTATTTTTTTGTATCTATATACTTTTTTTTCTCGAATTTTAAATTTTCTCTGATTTTTTTTTTCAATTTCTAGAGAATAATTAATTAACATCGACTCAAGAGGGGTAATGCAAAATTATTAGGTTGGGGCGAAATTAATTCTTTTTGTTTTAGAAGGCCCAAGAAAATTTGGCAAACTATCCACTTTCCCTCTAATGAAAAGATAAAAGAACGACAAAAGTATGGGGTCCAAAACTTTTTAATTGTTATATCTAGGAGAAAGTGGAGTATCACTAAAGTTTTTATTTAACTAAATGCGAGTCGAGTACTAATAAGAAGTTAGTTTTATTTTTCCTATCAGCATTAAATTCATAAGTGCTGATTTACTTAAAGTTATCTACTTCTTTTAAAGTTTGGTTTAAATCTTTATTATTTTAATGAAAATTAGCTTATTTAGAATAATTTTTTACTACGTTTTTATTAGCTTGCTTTCTCGTTTGTTTGTTTGTTTGTCCGGTACAAATCTGGCAATCGATTTCTAACTAACTTCCCGAATAGCTAGACATTTGAAACTTTCAGTATAGCTCAGAACACGATGACACTGCATAATTTTAATACTTTTAGCCATCTTTCAGCAGAATTTAATTGGTTTTCAGCAAATTTTGCTGTATGGAAAGTTAGTTCGGAAAAAACCACTAGTTATTTTATTTGTTTTGCCATGTCCTATATTTAGGCAATCTTCATTTTGACGGGTCTCAAATTTGTGATTTTTATAAATAAGAGATAAACATTGAATGACAGCAAAACAGGAAATATATCGATTATATTATTTCAAATATATCGATGGCATGCTTTAGATTTGGTGTTGGGGAGATCCGTTGTACAAAGATTTGTCCTTTTATAGGTTTAAGATCAGCTCTCTAGATGGTTGTCATTTATGTGAAGTTAATTAATTCGGAACTATTTTTTTTTTCACTAACATTATATATTATATAACAATAACAATTATATTATCAACATTACATACGATTCAACAGAAAATTTAAAAACGTAGTATATAAAAAGTTATTTTTATCTTGAATTTTTACATCCTGATATTTGATATAATTGTTTTCTAATTATATAATTAATTCTTTAAGATCTAAGCAGAAAAATAAATTAAGTTAAAGGTACTATGATTTGATAGTTCTTTCAAAATATATCAATAATCGCCTTTATGTCCAGAGACGGTTGGGGGCACCGGGAAGACGGGAAATTTCCCGAAGCGCCGCCAAGCCGATTATAAATAAGAAAGAGATATTGTTTTGTCTTATTTAATTACTTTCTTGAATTTTTGTTGTCATTATGCTATTGTATCAGTGCGGCGCCTTGATAAATTAGGTATATCACTATTTCCACTTCTTAAAAATAGTGCAAATTGACGTTTCAGATAGATTGGACAGCAAGAGATGGGCCATATAGCCAAAATGTACCAAGTGTCTGTCCGTCCTTTGCTCTTTGGTTTATACCTCGAGAACCTTTTAACCAAAAAATTCGAAATTTGAAATAGTGACGTAACTTTTTAACCCACACACAGAAAAAATATAGAGAAGATAACAATTTATTATGCGCATGCGCAGTTTGCAAAAATGTGGTTAACAAATTTTTGAGTGGGATATCAAATGAAAGCTCCTGATAAATAGGTTCCAAATATAATATTTATTTTTTTTAATGTTTAAATTTTTTATTCCTTATTGGTTTTATGAGTTAAAATATACCCCGAAAAAAATCCCCCCCCAACCACCCTATAAAGGCTAGTCCAAATTTTGAAATAGTTCATATAAATACATTATTATAGGGCGATGAAAATTTCCCAAAAAATGTCATTAAACTTGTTGTCATTCTCGATAAAATTCATTGTGACCGGGGAATAACCAGGGACCCTTTAATTTTTTGTTTGATTTTAGGGGCCTAAATTTTCATATAGAGCAGGATGGGGGAAATAAAACATGTTGTTTCATAAAATAATTACTAATTTGCTTGATAATCTAGGAATCCCAAAAAAATACTTCGATACAAGAGTACTTCCCTGTGATTTTCTTCGTAGCTTTTTGGTATTTTCTTCATTGTAAATAAAATAGTATAAACAAATTTTGAAATTTGGACCGTAATCTCTCTAAAATTATGGTTTGTAGTTATATAATAGGTAGAATAGAAATTCTGTACAAAATGAGATGTTGGACTTTAAATATGACGCCGGTTAGTATGTTTTTACTACCACCTCATCTGCCGCTGTCATTAACCCAGGGAAGGTTTAATTTTCAACTGATTATTTAGAAAGGCGTGATTTTATCCTTGGAAAGTTGCCTTACCTCAGGGAAATAAACTCCCCCTGACTGGAGAGAAGGAATTACGTAATTGCTTATATGTCTTGATAGTTTATGACGCCATGAGTTTCTCGGTTTAATTAAAATGATTGCTTTAACATCTTGAGAAAATTACTAACTTTTTTTTTTTTTTTTTTTTAACATGTTAAAAACTTTTAAAACTTTTTTATTTTTTTAATTTTTAAATTTTAACTTTTGTTGTATTAGTGTCATTATTTATTACAGGAGTTCTCACTAGGAATTTATAAAAGAGCCAAATTTCAGAATCAGAAAATTTCTAAGGACGAATAAAACATTTTTATCCCAAGGGGATAAGTTAATATTATCAATTAAGGTTCATAAGCATCTTGTACAAGCTTTTAACGTTAATAATTAAATAAAAATAAAAAACGTTCCAAATAATGATCAATTAAGCTTCAATAGCATCTTGTAAATGCATTTAACCTTAGTAATATGTACCAAAAAAAAAGATCAATCAAGCTTCAATAGCATCTTGTAAATGCTTTTAACGTTAATAATATGTACCAAGAAATGATCAATCAAGCTTCAATAGCATCTTGTAAATGCTTTTAACGTTAATAATATGTACCAAGAAATGATCAATCAAGCTTCAATAGCATCTTGTAAATGCTTTTAACGTTAATAATATGTACCAAGAAATGATCAATCAAGCTTCAATAGCATCTTGTAAATGCTTTTAACGTTAATAATATGTACCAAGAAATGATCAATCAAGCTTCAATACTTTGTGTATGTTAAAGCAAATATGCTTTGGATTTGAAAGAATATTTAATTAATTCGGAAAATTGATTTTCTTGAATTAAAGTCTCAAACGTGTAATGCTCGTTTGCTTTTGGCTTTCTAATTTAAACTAAGTTTTAAGTTCTGTGTCTTGTCGTAAGTGAAAGGCAATAAGTTCTTCTTTTAAATCCAAAAACACTCAGCTCTGCTACGTTCGCAAATGATATTGACCAATTGATTTTCAATAAGACGAAATTAATTAATTTGTTTTCTAATTACAATGGTGGAGAACGCCTACGATTACAGAGTATCTAACTGGAGTAGGAGTTGTGCTGCATGGAATCCATCAAATATTGTAGACTTTCAACCATCAGGTTTTTCATTTCGTAAACACTTAATTTTTTTCTAGCAACGTCAGATACCGAGTCGAAATATCGCGATTCGTATGCATTGTCGAGAGCCGCACAACATTGTTCTGAGAGCCGCAAGCAGATTGCAGGCCGCGCATTGAGGATCACTGATCTATTAGCTTTAACTAAACTGATTTAGTAAGCGGTTCTCTTAATTTAGCAGTAATAATATTTGTTGTTTTGACACTTTCATGTCTTGGTTATAGCACATAAACTCGAAGAGCGTAACTAAAAATCGACGTTACTCGTGTAACAGGGAGTTAGGAGGTGTGCAATCAAGTCTGGTGTGCTCTCGGTATAGGGTTAGGGTCTCCCTCTACCGCGCTTGGTATTGCCTTGCCTACCCACCCATCCCCTCCCGATCGGCTACCTGCCCAAAACAAGCGTTACATGATAATGTCTCACTGTCTTGCAGACTCGTATGCTAGCAATTTAAAGAATGTCTGCCTCTCGTCTGGCGTCTGTGCAGATGCATGGAGCCTAGACTGCACGGCAGATTTTTTTCGATCTTTTTTACTTAAATATCCCCTTGTTTGAAGTCAAATATTTCCTTTAATGTCACGTGCTACCTTGAAAGATGACTATTGAATTTGAGTGAATGATTCTCACAAAAAGGCGCCTTTCATTTCCATCTAACCTAAAGGTAAAATAATGTTGTCAATTACCTGAAGCAACTCAGCAAAGTATTTGCTATGGATTTAAATAGTCTGTCAATTAGTGTGGCACATAGCTTTCTCGCATACTATTTCGTGTACTTTAATGATTGTATTATTTTACAATCTATTATTGCCAAATTTGTTCAATTTTTCCCCGTTTTTAAATGTAAAAATTGTTTTGATTTTTTAAATGAATTAGAGTATCAATTAAGCAAAAGTTAAAGAGCGTTGACGGTTGAAAGTAATCTGGTGCTATCTTCGGTGTACTTTCAAAAAAACATCCAAATTTCATAATTTATTTACGGTGTAAAAAAATATATGTTTGTGCGCATGTTGAAGAGAAAGCAAATGGGCGCAGAAGATTGAAACTTATATAGGATTAACAATGGGCTAATTATAACCTACCATCCAAATTTAATTAAAATCGGACATGTAGTTTTTAAGATGGTTCGCAAAAATTGAGCGACAGACAACCCGACAGACTGACACGGTACCTAAAACTCCTATTCTAAATATCAAGTAGGAATAGAAAAATCTAATGTGAAAATATTAATTTAAAAACGTTCTATTCTACGTTTTAGTTAATTTATACTGGTTTATTTATTTTAAGTAAAAAGAAGTATTATGTCTCAAGATAAGTCTTAATGGAGAAGTTAAGAGAAGAAGAGTGGGTAGAAGCAAAGAGAGATATAAGCTTGGCTCGATGATAATCACACACCGCTGTGTTTGTTTTGAAAACTTTCATGTAGCAGTCTATGTACACAAGATTTTTTTGTTATTCATGAGTCTCATTGGCTGAGTAATTTCTAAGGACTGCATCTTAAACTATACAAGTCTGGACTTTTTCTTTTTTTATGCATTAATCTCGAGGAAAATGGAAAATGTTTCACCAACTCTATGCTCTTGGAGAAAATTTCTCTCAGAGTAAACGTTTCTTTCTCTAGTAATACAAACATTTACTTTTAAATGTATAAGAAAATACCTTAGTATGTGCTAAACTAGTGAAGAATACATATTTAGTCAGGGAATAGTAATCTTCGAAGATACTCGCTTAGAGTAGTGGGTGTAACTCTAAGAAGGTTTTTTGTGAATTCCTCGTCACAACTTTCTTTAAGGAGAAAGATTCTTGGTATTTTTTAAAAAAATATATTTCGTAAGATATGTTAATACATACGCAGAATGAAGGTTTGAAATTTATAAATATATATATATATATACGTTTAAAAGGTCGTATCCCCGTTTACATTGTCGTAAGAGATTTCACACATCATAAGTAATAATTATTAAAAATATCACCATTTAAAAGGAGACGAAACTAAAATTCAGAAAAATTCGTGAAATATTTGAACATAAGAGGAAAAAAGCTCATTCTTAACCCTGTCAGAATAAAATATATATTCACTTTTATGAATTATTGTACTCCAGTCACCTCAATCAAAGAGGGATTCCAGAATACTCTTCCATAAGATACTTATAGGTAGGGTTACCATAATTTATGAAGGCCAGTTCCGGACAGAGGGAACTCCCGGTGGGAGGGGGGGGGGGGGTGTCAAGAAAAAAATATATATCCCTATATAATTTTTTTTGTATAATTAGGAAAATGAATAAGTTACAAATTATTTATTAATATAATATTTGTTAATATTTCTTTATTAATATCATATCCAACTTATGCTTGTCATTGCTGGGTCCTTCATCAGTTCTTGCTTCGTACTTTTCAGATGAACTAATTTTCCTTATAAAAGGCTTCTAGTCATTTTTGATTTTGTCGCGGAATTCTGAGCATGTCATTATAGAATTTGCTTTAATATTAAAGCAAATAATAAACTCATAAAAACATAAGAAACACTTTTACAACTGACAGAGGTAATCTTCCTCTTTCAGGCGTCCAAATAGACCCTATCATCGCTTTTGTTGCGTTTTCCATTCATCTAAGTAAAATCCGGACGCAAAACCGGACTGTCCGGTCGAAATCCGGACGTATGGTAACCCTACTTATAGGCTTACATCTTGTCTGGCTATTGGGGCTCAACACTCAACATACTAAAACCCCAACGTACGGACACTAACAGACGGTATAAATTTCTTTTTCAATTCCTTGACCAGACATCCCACCTATAAAGCCTAAGTATAATAAACAGAGGAAAACAGCAGAGCATTGGCCTATGCGCATGCCCAGTCTGAGATGCGCATGCTTAGTCTGAGATGCGCATGCTCATTTTAAAGTATGCCTGCAGCATTGGCCTCTGCGCATGCCTAGTCTGAGATGCGCAGGCGCACTTTATAATGAGCATGCGCAGATATCAATACTTTGCTCGTTTCCTCAGTTCCGATCGGCAGTCTGGACAAGGCATCAGATTCTTAAACCTATTTGGACGTGTCGAATTGAAGAGAAGAATTGAGTCTGGGGTAGCACCATCGTGAATATATCCACGATGATCTATTAATGAATTAAGACGGAAATGAAATTCAGAAAATTCATATAAAATTTAAATTCAGGAGAAAAAGTGCATTCTTAACCCTGTCAGAAAATATATATTCAGTTTTATTACTATTGCATTTAATAGCGTGTCCGTCTCTTGTTCTAATACTATCTAATATGCAATATCATAGCAGGGAAATATGCAATTTTAAATTTATTCCATCCAACAACTTGCCTATAACTTGGTTTAATACGTTTTAAGTACGCAGTTTCATAGTGAGAAATCATGCTGTTTTACTACTGTTCCCATATCAGCCTGGCATAATACGGTTAAGCCAATGCCGTATTATTTCATTTTATCCATTAAGTCCTATATTGACCATCTCTTTCTCAATAAGGAACTGGGTATGACAACGATAAATACTTATTTACGCAACAAGGGAGTAAAGTAATTGTACACTGAGCGATGAAGTTAACATTATTTTGTAACATTATGAAGTAACATTATGGTTAATGTTAACTCCCTCCATAGTGTTAACTAACATTAAGTCATTGCTCGAGTACAATTGATTTTTACTCCTGAGGTACGTATAAGATTTTAACAACAGAAGGGAGACAAAAATAATTTAATAAGATTTTAAATTTATTAAGTATTTTATTGAACAAAAAGTAAATATTTTAATTTGTATTTTTTTAAAAAAAGTTAGATATATATATACAATTAACAAATTACGTATGTTTAATCACTTTAACCTTAAATTATAGATTGTAATTAATTTAATTTCAATGCTAAAATTAAATGGGATAATCAGCTGGAAGCTGTGTCGTGGTCGTGTATTGAATGGTATTGACAACTGACGTATTTACATATGGATAGTTTATCTACATTTAGAAATTATGATTTCACATTTAACTTGTTTATTTGTTTTACTGATTAATCACCTTAACAACTGTTGTGGAGGTTACATGACATGTGTGAAGATGACTATAGATTTAGACATCGAATAATAGTACATTACGCGTCGAGTGCGGAAAGTAGCATTTTGCATGCGAGTGTGGAGTTTGCACCCGAGCGACAGCGAGGGTAGTAAAACCACACGAGCAATACAAAATGCCGTTTTCTCACGAGTTGTGTACTGTACTTTATCTACGATTTAAATAATAAATTTTGATTTAAATAATAAATACAGAAAAAAAATAAACTTGCTGCATGTAAGTTCGTATCTCTCTCTTGATAAAGATGGCATTAATTCTTGAGTTGTATTTTTTGCCGAATTAATTATTTCTGGAGGAGTATTATTCTCCACATTTTCGTCAAAGTCACTTGATTGACTCATTGTTTTTCACTAAAAACTCGATATAAACAGTTTAGTAAAAGAACAGCAAATTAGTTTTGTTAAATGTAAACAAACTCGCTAATCGTCCGTAAAGCTGAAGAATTCCTCTTCTTAACCGCACTAGGGTGGTAAAGAAGAGGAATTGTTCAGAACTATGAGACGCGCATGCGCAATGAATACAAGTACGTAAAGAATCACTTTTTACGCATTATATTTCGTATCAATCGTAGATAAAAGATAATAAATGAATATTTAGTGTATTTAGCACCAACCTCACTTTTACTTTGTCTTGGGGCAACACTGGAGGGAATCATGAAAGTTCAATTCCCTTATTTTCCATTACTCCCTGTTCAACCTGATAAGGTACAACGAGTAACTTTCCTCCCTGTAAACTACGGAGAAAAATTACCTTTTTCTGCCTTTTGTAGATAAACATAGTTTTATTTTTATCTCCATTCAACAACTTGTCTATTTTATCGGATAGTCTTGTCTAGGAGATTCTTATAGATATTTTATTTTACTACTTGTCTATCTCTAGAATTTATAACATCGTATAGCTCGATTTTCGGTTTGGAACTGCACGTGTTACCATTGCTCTGAAAACAAGTATTTTTTACTACGTTTTTATTAGCTTGCTTTTTTGTTTGTTTGTTTGTGTGTCCAGTACAAATCTTGGAATCGTTTTTTAACTAACTTCCCGAGTAGCTAGACATTTGAAACTTTTAGGATAGCTCAGAACACTATGAAAATGCATTATTTTAATACTTTTAGCCACCTTTTAGGAGAATTTAATTAGTTATCAGCATATTTTGCTGTATGGAAAGTTAGTTCTAAAAAAATCCGCAAGTTATTTTATTTGTTTTGACATGACCCATAGTATTTACTATCTTCATTTTGACTGGTTTCAAATTTGTGATTTTTTATTTTAGTACCGGGTATGGCTGATAAAATTTTTTAAAAAATGTTCAAGAATGATTATTATCAGGCCTTTTTGTTATGTAAAAACTAATTGAATTTTTACTACGTTTTTATTGGCTTGCATTCTTGTTTGCTTGTTTGTTTGTTTGTCCGATACAAATCTGGCAATCGATTTCTAACTAACTTCCCGAATAGCTAAACATTTGAAACTTTTAGCATAGCTCAGAACACGATCACAATGCATTATTTTTATTTTAATACTTTTAGCCATCTTTCAGCAGAATTTAATTAGTTTTCAGCAAAGTTTGCTGTGCGGAAAGTTAGTTCGGAAAAAATCCGCAAGTTATTTTATTTGTTTTGCCATATCCAATATTTACGCAATCTTAATTTGGACGGGTCTCAAATTTGTGATAGATAAACATTGAATGACAGCAAAACAGGAAATATCGATTATATTATTTCAAATATATCGATGGCATGCTTTAGATTTGGTGTTGGGGAGATCCGTTGTACAAAGATTTATCCTTTTATAGGTTTAAGATCAGCTCTCTGGATGGTTGTCATTTATGTGAAGTAAATAAATTCGGAACTATTTTTTTTTCACTAACATTATATACTATAACAATAACAATTATATTATCAACATTACATACGATTCAACAGAAAATTTAAAAACGTAGTATATAAAAAGTTATTTTTATCTTGAAATTATTAAGGGATACACTTTGAATAACAGCGAAACAGGAAAAGTAAACAAAGAAATAAATTAATTCAACCAGGTTTGTTTGTGTTGTAGGTATCGCTTTAATTTTTATGCATCTGGACTTCTATACTTGTACTAATTTTTCTTCTCTTACACGGGGTTATATCGATGGCACGTTTTAGATTCGGTGTTGGTGACATCCGTTGTACAAAGATTTGTCCTTTATAGGTTTAAGATCAGCTGTCTAGTTGGTTGTCATTTAATATGAAGTAAATAAATTCGGAACTATTTTTTTTCACTAACATTATATATAACAATAACAATTATTATAATTATCAAAACTACATATGATTCAACAGAAAATTTAAAAATGTAGTATGTAAAAAGTTTGTTTTATCTTGTAATTATTATTAGTTTTTACATAAAACATGGTTTCAATCTTTTTCCTCTATTAATGTCTAGGAAGTAGCGCTTCTTACACACGTTTCAAACCACTTTTATATAGAACCCCCCTGGGGGTGTCTCTACTTTAAGGGATAAGGGTTTTCACTCTTACTTTGCAATCTAATTATAGTGATAAGATTATTAGCCCTTCTTTAAGCAAGAAAAGCGGTTTAGATTATTAATAAGCCCTCTGGGTTATTCCTATTTGAATTAGAAACTCAACATTTTAGTATAATTAGTAAGGTTTTAGTCTGACTGAAGCAACACAAAGCAAACCAACAAGCGAATATTCTATAACCTAATCATTAAACAACTAAATTATAAATCTTACTACCAACTGTTGCTAATTAAAAACCTATTAATTTTCCACTCTGTGATCAAAGCTAATTTAACAACAACCTTTTGGATATTCCTACCTAAATTATAAATCGTACATTCCGTTAATTAAAACATTAATTATTATTTTTCAAAGGGAATACATAGTAAGTTTTACAATTGTGCAATGGATTAGTATGTTATCCTTTCTTGCTTATAATTTGTTCTGCAGATGTAAAATGGAATCATGGTCCTGCAAATAATAGAAACGTCAATAATTAACAAATTATTAGATTAAAATATGGTCAATGATAACTAAATTATTAGGTTAAATTTGAAATTGGAAAAAATATAATCTAATTCATGCGGCAAAGTAGCCTACCACTGGGATAGTTGCATTCCGTTAGGATTATTTTAACTTAGTTATTTCTACGCTACATATTTACTTTACAAGCTTTTATAGCCTTCCATAGTATGATTCACCGAGCACTTACCATTCCCATGGATGATTTAGACCTATACAAAATGAAATCTCAGCAATAAAAGCAATAGTCGCAAACATTTGATACAACACTAAAACAATAGACAAAATGACAAATAAATAAAAACAAGAAAAATTAGCAATTAACATTATAACCAATAGAACAAAACCCTAAGCTATCATTTGCTACCTTAAATAGGGAAGCTATCAGAACAAATAGGAATAAACAGGTCAAGTGTGTGCTAGTCAGCACATAGTGTAGGCCACACTATATAGTGTTTAACTGTAAAGTGTACAAACAGTGTTTTTTTTAAAATGCTAAAAGCTTTACTTTGAACCATTCTAAGGGTCTGATATTCTCAAAACACACTCTGATAAAGTATTTTTTTGCCACTGAACCGGACTACAACCATATAAATACATCGAAAAGACCATAATTATAAAAAAACGTAATATTTTTGTAATAAGCTCGACGTTCCCTTTCATATGATACCCCTCACGGTGTCGAAAAAAAAAAAAAAAAAAATTTAACCCTTAAGTTTTTTTACCCTAATTTTTTTGAAAAATATTTGTTTTAATTCGCTATATTTTTAAAATATGTGGGCAGGTACAAGACACGTACATGCCAAATTTCAAAGTGATCGGACGAAAGGTGTAGCCGTGAGAGCACGCGAGAGGACGGACGGACAGACACACGCAGGAAAATATAAGGGTCCTTGGTTTTGCCTACGGACCCTAAAAATTATGCAAAACTAAAACAAACTTAGTCAGTTACAAGACAGACACACATTTAGGCACCATTCTGGACTCAGTCAAACAACTGATCGAAACTAAAGATAAATGCGTATTTAAGTATTTTAAGCTGATCTGGGTGACCTGTAAATTTTTATATGTCTGACAATTTGGTAGGAAAATAAGGACACGCATTGCTCAGCACTATAAATCATGGCAGAAAATATCCAAAGACAGACACCAACAACATGTAAATGTATCCAGTTTTGCCAAACATGTAATAGAAACTGGTCATACATTTGAAAATTCATGATTCCTTCGGCTTTCGCCTTATAGGAAGCAACTTCACTGCTCAGGGAATTATGCCTAACTTTACTCTCTTGGTGCGTAAATAACTATTAGTTTAAATCAAATTATAATTATTATTAACAACGGGAGATAGACAGAGAAAAAAAAAAGACTCCAGCTCCGGGACTCGAACCACGAGCCTCTATATTTCCAGTATAATGCTCTTGCCAACTAAGCTACACTGAAGAATAATTTCCTCTGTCAATAACGATACCTAGTCCCGAATTAAGCTTTCAATTTTCCACAAATCTAGGAGACGACATTTACGACAATAGAACTAGACCGAGAATTATCGCTTATAATTACAGGTACCAATTGGGTACTTCCAAAAATAAATCTTATGCCATATTTGATCTTCGTACTAGATTTAATCTCAATACAACATCCCACTGAGTTTTCATAATTTTTTCTTGAACATTCAAAATTTTAGATATTCTATCCTCTATGAGAAATAATGGAATAGGCTTTTATAGGGTCTTTCTAATTTTCTAGCCTAGACTTTAAGTGAGCCAAGTTCAGTTTTTTAAGTTCATAGGGGGCTTCTGGAGACCTCGCAAAAACCACAAATACCTATTTCATATAGATGTAGATAATTAATTCAGGGATTTTCCCTCCGTGATTGATTAATTGTTGAGAATGAAAATTAATAAGGAAAATAGTATTCTCCAGTCATCCACAACCAAAGAGTAAAAAAGCATTTTTTAAAAAAGCACTAGCAAAGTGCTAGTAAAAAAGCATGCCAGTGGCGAGTTACTAGCACGTCAGTAGCTGGCATGCTGCAGACGCAGTGTACATTTGCCAGTGAAACAGCATGCTAGTATCATCCGGATAATCAGTCTTGTGCGAGCTACTAGAGCATGACAATACACATTCCAGTCACAGTTCTAGTTTTGAAACAGGCTATCGTTTCTTGCCTTCTTTTAGCCGGAATAAATTATGAAATAATTGTATTCGATTTAATTAATTTTGATAGTTTTATTAATTGTTTCAATGTACCTTATGAATGTATCGGTGCGGAATGAAATTAACCAGATTGTTCTGTTACTTGCAAAGAACTGTGTTTTAAAACATTTGAAAAATAATAAAAAGACACGAAGAATGTGGGTAAACGATTGGATAGCTAGATGGGAATTAGGTACATGGAGCGAGTCAGTGCCTACTAAATGAAATGCGGTTCGGGGACGTCAATGGTTTTAGGAGTCAATTGCGAATGCTTCCGGAGAAAGTTGATGAGTTGTTGTCAGATACCCGCGAAAGGAAGGAACGCAACTGAAGACTGAAGGGCTGAGGGAGACTGCTAGCTACTAGCAACCTTTCTCTGGCAGGCCTGTTTACACGTGCCTTATCAGTACCCCCTCCCCTCGACTCGTGCCACTGGCAAGACAAAAATCAAACCCCGTACGATTTACTAGCATGCTTTTCACTCGCATGCTATTTGATGTATACACATGCCAGTAGCTCTCCTCTGCGAGCTACTCGTATGTTTCTGTGCGAGTAACTAGCATGTGTATTTCCGCCTTAATCCCGTAATCCTCTTCCATAAGATACCTATTGGCTTACATCTTGTCTGCCGATTGATTTGGGCTCTATGCAATAAAACCAAACGTACATTAACAGACGGTATAAATTCCTTTTCCGATTCTTAAGATCCCACAAAAGATCCATCTATCCCTTTATAATAAAGCCTAAGTGTAATAAATATAGGAAAAAAGTAGAGCATTGACCTTTGCGCATGACCAGTCTGATATGCGCAGGCGCACTTTATACTGGGCATGCGCAGATACCTATTATACTACTGCTTGTTTCCTCTGTTCGATTCGGTAGTCTGGACGAGGCTTTAGATCCTTAAACCTATTTGGACGTATGGAATTGAACTCTGGGGTAGCACCATCACTAAAATTCTTAACGACTCCAATCTCTCCAGTCAAAGATCCTTTGAAAAATCACCTTCCCCATTATACGTTTCTAACCTCACAATTTACCACGACCCTTAAATTCTTTTTGTACATGACCATGACCATACTTCTTTCCTATATATAAAATTCCACGAAACCCTAAATGACCATGACAATCCCTTAGTTAAATCCACGGCACCTCCCCTTTTTCCTGGCCAACCACCTTGTCGGCTAAAGAAGCGTTGGCCTTGAGACCTACTCCTCTAATTTACACACTCATCCGATGTACTGAATTAATTTAATGATAAGAGTCTCTCCTCTCAAGATAATCATTATCATTCGATCAAAATTGTTATCACATATATTACTTAAAGAAAAATTAATTGCAAGTAATACTATATTATATTTAAAATCAAAAATCGGTCTGAGACAACTCAAACTTTGTCATATACGATTACATAATTAGTTGGTCCTGTGTTTTCCAGTTTTCTTGATTAAATTTTAATTAATATTTAACATTAAAATAACTTCTCTTCGGCGGGGAATCGAACTCGGCCTTTTACTGTCTACGTTTAAGCTATTTCCTCAGAAACTAGATTTTTCCCGGGAAAACACCTTATACTATTAAATTCGCATTGAATCGTGCTACATTATAAAAAATGTTTAATAAAAATAGTTGCAACGTTATAGCGCCCACAAATTAATAGCTAAAATTCATTTCTCGTTATAACCTCAGGGTATGATTCTTCTGAACCATTACGCAAAATTTCATCAAAATCGGTCCAGCAGTTTAGGCTCTATGCGTCTGTATAGACTACAGACGACAGTCAGACATTTTTTTTTTAAAAAAACCAGGAAATCCCAGGGGTCATTAAAACGTGTACGTATATGAGAAAATAAAAATTGATTAATTCGATGTAAATAATATTAACGTTAGAAAATATTACTCTTTGATAAATCAATTTTTTTGTATTATTTATTTGGTCAATAGGTTTAACGTCTTATTGATCGAAAGGATATTAAAATCAGCCGAATTCGTGATGGTATTCCATCATTAATATTTATGATTCATGAATATTGCAGCGGATGTTGAGGGGGAGAGCGATGAATTGACGCATCACTCAAATGATATTATAAGCTGGTAAAATTCCTCTTTCTCCCTAACTCATCTTCACTCTATCCTGACTTTGATGTTCTTTCAAATTCAAATCGTAAATATTTAATAAATGTGCCAATCAAATTCCTTGTCAACTTGTTTTTCATTTCTATACAAATTTGTCATATGAATTTTAAATGGTTTTATCTCCTTTTTTTTATTGCTACCAACTTCTTTTTTTTATAGCATTTTTGTTTTATTCACTTGTATAATATCGATATTTGTCAGATAAAATTTTAATAAAATTTCGTAAATGTGTGATATTTTAACATAGTATAAAATAAAATATGTAGATATTAAGAAAAAAATGTTGAGTTATTTAATGTACTTTTATTTTTTTATTATGTTTTACTTCCGAGCTTACTGAAGGTAGTAGAAGCTATGTGAGCGATCTAATGAACATATTTTTATGTCTCCGATTCCGATATATTCATATATTCCAAGACAGAAAGCCGTTCCAGACATCAGAGAACATTTTTGAAACCGCGTCTGATTGTCGTTCAAATTTTTCGAACCAAACATATCTTAAAAACTATTCATCCGATTTACATGAACTATTTGGTGGTATGTCATTATTAGCCCATTGTTGGTCCCATATTGAGACTTATATGGGACCAACAACCTTCTTCACCCATTTGTTTATCTTTTTTCATCCACATGCATACAAACATTTTCACCTAAATCTTCAAAAGTACTCGTCTGATTTTAAAGACATTTTTTGAAATTAGCCCATAGCCCCAGATAAATTTTAACCTCCTGTGATCATTAAAAGTTGCTAAATTGATACTTTTATTCGTGTAAAAAATCAAGACAATTTTGAAAAATTTAAAGTAGACTGACAATTAGTGTGGCACATAGCTTCCTCGCATCCTATCATGTATTTATTGATTTTATGCTTTTACAAACCATTATTGCCTAATTTATTTAATTGTTTCCCCCGTTTTTTAATGTCAAAATTGTTTTGATCTTTTAAATGAAATTAAGTATCAATTTAGCAGAAGTTATAGAGCGTACCTAGAAGGTTTCAAGTTATCTGGTGCTATCTCCGGGCTACTTTCGATAAACCATCCAAATTAAATAAAAATTATATGAGTACTTTTGAAGATATAGGTATAAATAAATGTATGTGTGAAAGAGAAAAAAATGTGGAAGAGAAACAAATTGGTACAGAAAGTTGAAAGGTTGACACTTATATGGGGCCAACAATAGGCTAAGTATGATCTAAAATCCAAATTTCATTTCGTTCTAAATTCATTTACAAACCAAAAATAGGACGTGTAGTTTTTAAGATATTTTGGTTCGCAGAAATTGAGCGGCAGACGGACAGGCCGACCAACAGTTTCATGATGTGTGAAACGGATTTCTGTATTGGAATTTTTGAAATCGGAGACATAAAATGTTTTCGTTTTTTTCAGAACGATCACATAGCTCCGTTACCTTCGGTAAGCTCGGAACCGAAAAAGGAAGAAAATTAAATAAATTTAGCAAAAAATAGGTAGTAAAAGCATTAAATCATTGCACTATTCGCCAAAGGACGCGATAAAGCAATATGCTACTCTAATTGACTGATATATTTTATTTTATTTTGACTATCTTATACTACACTTTGCATTTGTTTGGACACATACTCCTCCTAAACGGCTGAACCGATCCGTACAAAATTCGGCACGGTCATAGTGACCAACCACAGGTTGGAGGTTGGTATACATCTGAAATGGTCCAAATTGATACACAGGGGTACGGGGTACAAAAGTTAAAATAGTATATACCCTTCATGAAGCGTGTCGTTGGAAAGCTCTTTAAGAGTTCAGTTATTGTTGTTAAGTTCACTTTTGTAATATTTTCCTTTAAGAGGGGGATAAAATAGAAAAACAGGAGAAAAAAAATGCTTGTTAATTCAAAATTAGAAATATTACTATTTTTGATCCGATTTCTGTTGTTTACAAATAAATATGTTTATTGTAAACCATCAGCTGTTTAATATATTCGATCAGCTGTTTATAAATCAAATGGTTTCCTTGGTTTTTTTAACGCATAAATAAAATTTAAGATTAAAATGCACGCTCAGCTCAATATTGCAAGCAGACAACTGCATTGCACACTTAGTATATATAAGTTAAGTTTTAAAATTTATATACATGATTGTAGTTATTAGAATAGTGCCAAAATATGTATTTGATCTTTACAAAAGTTAAAGTTTTTAAGTACATCTAGCTTCATGATAAGTGTTTAAACATCTTCTTTGTTTACATTTCCGAGGTGTTAAGTCCTAATGTAAATAATTAACTAGTAAAAGGTGGGGAAAATAAATGTAAATGAGAAGGAATAAGAGCTTGGACTCTTTCGCTTGTTATTAATTCTTTAATGTGGTCGTGTCAGTAAATTTAAAAAGAAAACATTTATTTTTTATTTGTAACATTGTCTTAAGTGATAATTATTTTAGTGCCTACAGGTTTATTTGATAAGCTTAGGCTTAGGCAAGTCAAATTAATGTTGCTTTTCAATGCTATATTATTTACAGTGCTTTTCTTGTAATGAGATCATTTAATTTAATTATTCGGTTGAAAGCTTCTAGTTTATATTTGTCACCTGTTGATACGAATACATTAAGCAAAAATTCACTGTGTTCGTTTTTCATTTAAATACGAATTTCGTATCTGTTTTAAATAATTTAAATACAAATAATATTATGTAGATTATCAAAACATTTGAAGCTTTTGCTTTAATTTAAAGTTATTATCTATTTAATTATGCTTAGACCTCATTAAAAAGGGTTTTTTTTTTTTTTTTTTTTTTTTTTTTTACATTTTTGGCTATTGTTTTGCTTCCATGTTTACCGAAAGTGACGGAAGTATTGTGACCATTCTAAAGAACGAAACATTTTTATGTCTCCCTATTAATAATTCATAGACAGAAATCCGTTTTACACATTTCTGGTTGTCGCATTTATCTGACGTTCAATATTTTTGAGATCCACCATATTAATATAGTGGTCTTAACAACTAAGTCCCATAAAAATTCTCATAATAATTCCATAATTTCAACCTACTGAGACATTAATATTAAATAGTACTAAATGGATACTTTTATTTATGTAACTATTTACTCCCATAGGCGGCCAAAGGTATGGGCTTAGGGGGGCTAAGCCCCCCCAAAAATTAAAGGTTAAAAAAATTAAAATTAAATTTTGTATAAGTAAAGTTAAAAATATATTTATTAATTTGCTAAAATTGATTTGTTGCTCTCTAAAGGCTAATCAATAGAAATCAAAATCACTCTGATAAATTATTCCTTTTTACTTTCTCATATAAAGAGAAAGTATAGTGATGGCGCGAAAATTCGATTTTGAGATTTTGATGGATTTTCACGTTTTGAGGTCCCTTGAGTCCAAAAAAGTGGTTTATAAAAAATGTCTGTCCGTTGTCTGTCGTCTGTGCAGACTCCTGGAGCCTAAACTACTGCGGGCCGATTTTGACGAAATTTGGCATACATGTTCAGAAAAATCATACCCCGAGGATAGAAATAGAGAAATAAAGTTTAGCTCTAAATTTGGGGGCGCTACCCCCCAAAAACTCTGAAAAAACTTGAAAAAAAATTATTTCTCGAAAACAGTTCCGACGATTTTGATGAAACAATTCTACAATGTGGTCCATTTACATAAGAATCTAACGATAAAAGCCGTTTTCCCGGGAAAAATCTAGTTCCTGAGAAAATAGCTTATAACGCGGACGGAGAGAGGTCGGGTTCGATTCCCTGCCCAGGAGAAGTTGTTTTATGATGAAATGTTCAATAATAATTAAATGTACATACGAAAACTAATAAATGGAAAACACTAGGCTGTGTAATTATGAACTCGTATATAAGAAAGTTTATCTTAGTTGTCTCGGACCGATTTATTTTTATTTCGTTTTTTAAAAAAAATGTCTGCGTTGTCAGTAAATGCCGCGAGGAACGAAAGGGTTTTTTTCATGGTTTTTCTTGGTTTCTTCGGGTTCGAGGGCTAGGTTGTTTTAAATAGGAAAGAAAATAATATGTGTATGTAATGTGTATACAGTTTAAATATGGTGGCTTTGGC
This sequence comes from Gerris lacustris, assembly GCA_951217055.1. Classification (NCBI taxonomy): domain Eukaryota; kingdom Metazoa; phylum Arthropoda; class Insecta; order Hemiptera; family Gerridae; genus Gerris; species Gerris lacustris. The sequence goes on along the minus strand of OX578277.1, from coordinate 102,297,424 downwards.
TTACTAAAAATATTTCGAACGAAATTCATGGGGAGGTTTTTAATTTATCATTATGAATTAGGTTTTTTTCTAACAAAACAGGTATAATAAACAGTTATTTTTAGATACCAAAATACCTTACAACGCTTTTTTTTAAAATTTTCAGGGGGAGGGCCCCCGGACCCCCCCTTCCCTGGGGGCTATGGAATACCCCAACACACCCTTGTAGCGTTAGCCCCCCCAAATATATTGCTCTAGAGCCGCCTATGTCTACTCCTATGGTTTCTTTTTTGCAAATGCAAAAATATTCTGCTTCCGAGCTTACCAAAGGTAACGGAAGCTATATGATGGTTCTGAAGAACGAACATTTTTTAAGTCTCCGATTTAAAAATTTAAAAAATACAAGACAAAAATCCGTTTCAAACACCAGGGAGCATTTTTGGTTCCGTGTCCGCGTCCGGCTGTCGTTTATCTTAAAAAATTCTCGTCCGATTTCAATTTAAGTTTGTAGTTAGTGTTTTGCTCATTTGTTTCTCTTCCACATGCACAAAAACATACATTTTTATTTACACCTATATCTCTGAAAGTACTCATAATAATGAATTTGGATACTTTGCCAAAAGTAGCCTGCAGATAGCCCCAGATTAATTTCACCCCGCGACGCTCTTTACATTTTGCTATATTGATACTTTAATTCATGTAAAATAGACTGTCAATTGGTGTGGCACATAGCTTCCTCGCATCCTATTACGTACTTTATTGATTGCATGCCATTATTGTCTAATTTGTTTAATCGTTTCCCCCTCAGAGTAAGGAAGGGGTAGAGGGAGCAATGCGATTTGAAAAGTGGTTCATTATGCTTCACCCATATACTAAACCTCTCAAGCGAGCTCAATCCGAACTAAAGTGACAACAGCACGGTCACGTGGTCACTGGTCCTTGTCTTATAGGTCTATTCCTTGTCCTGCCGTGCCCACGGACGCTTATCAACAAAACCTTGAACCTCATCTTGTGCTTTGTTTCATTGTTTTATTATCGAAATGTCAAACATGTAAGAGAAAAATATGATGTGATTGCTTTAGAAGAAGATTTTGTTTTATATAAGATTGCTTTTGGTTATCTAGGAACAATTACATGTTATTAACATCGTAACTGCCTTTAGATAATTAATTAGGTTAACAACAAACATTAAAGTACATATGTATTTATAAAGAAAACTGTATTAAAATATTAAATGTCGTAAGAAAATATCACATTATTCTTATCCTTATCAGCTGACATCAGATAAATCTCGAGTTTTTATCGAGATATCGATACTATTTCACCAAACTGCCGCTTGGGAGGTTTAGTAAATGGGTGTCGCATAATGAACCGCACTTTTTGAGACCCCCATTCTATAGTATTGTTCCCTCTACCCCTTTCATACTCTGAGGTTTCCCTCGCGTTTGATCTGTCAAAATGTTATTGATTTTTTTCAGTAATTTAACTATTAATTTAGCAAAAGTTAAAGAGCACAGACGGTTCAAATTATTCCCGGGCTATCTGTGGCTTACTTTCGATAAACTTTAAAAATTTCATGCAAATCAGATAAGTACTTTTGAAGCTATAGGTGTAAATATATTATGTATGTTTGTGCGCATGTGGAAGATAAACAAATGAGAGCAGAAGGTTGAGACTTATATGGGACCAACAATGAGCTAATTATGGTCTACCATACAAATTCCTTTAAAATAGGACATGTAGTTTATAAAATATGTTGGTTCGCAAGAGTTCGTCAGACAGACATGGAACCAAAAATGTTCTTTGATGTCTCAAACGGAATTCTGTTTTGGAATTTTTGAAATCGGACACTTAAAATATTTTCGTTCTTCAGAACGATCACATCGCTTCCGTTAACTTCGGTAAGACGGAAGCGATAAATATATCAAACAATAATGGGCCATAAAAGCTTAACATCCATAAAGTACATAATAGGACACGAGGTAGCTATATGCTATTATACTAATTGGCAGTCTATTTAATTCGTTATTTTCTTTATTAAGATTGATTTGACGTTCTTCTTGACAAAAAGTTTATTCTTATTTTACCGTGTATATTTTTAGTTCTACTCTTTGATTGTTTTGAGTACTAAAGTCAGTTTTATCTCTACCGTTGTATATAAAGCACGTGCCTAACATTTTTTTTTTTTTTAAATTTAGTTTGAAATGAAATGCAATGTTATAAAATTGAAAATCAATTCTGATAAAATTGTTTACTGTTTTGTTTTATTTGTTCTTTTTTGAAAAACAAGTTGTTAGGTTTGTATGTAAAGAAGCTCTAAAATAAGAATAGACGAGATAAAAAGACGAGCATGCAAGTATCCTATGACTTAAGGTCGATATCCTTCGATCATTGATGGGATACATGCAATGTCTACGAACATTGTTCCTTGTATCATGTAATGATTTCATGGGTACAATTAGGGGTACTTCTTTAGATTGGTACTCCTCTGCCCCTGTGTTTTTGGCATTTTCATGTCTTGGCTATGGCACATGAACTCGAAAAGCGTTACTAAGAATCGACACCAAAAAGCGTACACGTGTAACAGGGAGTTAGGAGGATATAGGAGGTGTGCAATCAAGTCAGGTCTGCCCGCTATCGGTATAGGGTCTCCCCCTACCGCGCTTCGAAGGGCCTACCCACCCCTCCCTTCCCTTTATGGGTACAATTAGGGGTACTTCTTTAGATTGGTACTCCTCTGCCCCTGTGTTTTTGGCATTTTCATGTCTTGGCTATGGCACATGAACTCGAAAAGCGTTACTAAAAGTAACGCTTAAAAACTTAAAAAAGTGTAACAGGGATTTAGAAAGATATAGGTGGTGTGCAATCCAGTCTCAGACTAAATAACTAATAAGACAAAGGGATTTTTAGTCCAATGTACTTTGGGACAAAGGAATTTCACACTTCTTCTTATATAAGGGGAGTAACAGTCTAAAGAAGAACCTTCTTTAGACTGTTACTCCCCTCTATTTCTTTTTATAAGGGAAGTAACGATCCTACGAAGTTCCAAGTTAAGCTGCTTCTTGGTACATTTCATGCAACTAACTAATCTTTAAATTGTGCTTGATCATGCTTCTAAACGATTTGCAGTTTTCAGCTGTGTGTTTACTCGTGTTTTAGAAGTGGGTGAGTTAAGTCCGTTAGTTTGACCTAAAATAAAATTCCGGAAAGGGTCTAATGGGGCCCATAGAATTTATTGCCCTATCTTAAGGGCTTGGGGCTAGTCACGGGTTTAAAATCAGAATCGAACGAAAAGCATTGTATCATTTTGTATGAAAGCTTTATTTAGAAAATCTAATTTTTTCCTCACATATTGCAATATTATTTTTTAAGCGATGCATTAATTGTGATTGATATCGATCATTTTCCTTATTTATGACGTTAATAACTATACAATCTATTAGAATTTATTGTGCAATTATTTATGAAAATTACATTTTTCATGCTATCTTAAAGCTGCAATGATTCTGTTATTTTTGCTGTTTCTTTGACATTATAGATCAATAATTCCAATTTGTAATTTTCTTATTGCTCCTTCAACCATTCTTATAAATCAAATAAAAAATAATTTGTTTGTCATCGTCATAGTATATTGTTTATATTAATTACTTCTACGACTAAATCTACTCTACTATAAATTAACTCTAGATTTAACTAATTAAATTTAGATTAAAATGCAGTAGACTTCCTTGGCTGGATTTATCATACAAATTTTTCTAAATGTTTCCTGCGAAGATTGTATTCCGAATATTGACAACTGAATCTAAAAACAACGAATCTGATTCCGATTGTTTTGAAATAGGTAGTAAAATTTTATATCTAAATAAGATATAATTATGTATTAGATATACAGATGGGGCGTTGCAAACGGACATTTTTTGGTGGGACGTCCACCAAAAAAAAACGAAAATGGTAATTTATTGAAGGATGTTATTTTTCGTACATGACCCACTGTTTTTGGCATTGTTTAAGCTCTCTGTTTCTATATTTTAATAAATTTGATATACATAATTGCCGAAGTTCTGATTATTTGAAAAATGCCCGTTTCCCACGCCCCACCCTTTAGTTGAATAAGATATATAAGTTTTATATCCTTAAATCTATTTAATATCTTAATGGCTCGAAAATTCGATTTTGATGGTTTTACAGTTTTGAGGTCCCCCTGAGTCCAAATAAATGGCTTATATGGGACCAACAATAGGGTATTATGACAACATCCAAACCGTTTTCTTTACCATATATTTAAGATTATGCATCTCATATACCATTGAATTATTTTTTGTACCGTATATTTAAGATCATGTTAAACTCATTTCAACATCGAAGGCAGATAAAAGAAAACATTTAAGAAAAAGATTGAAAATTTATTTACGTATTTTTTTTTTTTTTTTTTTTTTTAAACAAGTTCTTTATTGGCATAAGTAACAAAAAATTATTTGTGTTTACCGGAGCCATAATGTTATTTTGAGAGGGGTTATTTTGTGCCTTTTTTAATTTTTGATATTTTGTAATGGATTGGAGCTTTTTAATAAATTTGTGGAAGGGTGTAATGGACAATTTTGGATTATATATTTTTATTTCATTTTATTTTTAAAAAGGAAGATTTTGATTGGATTTTTTTGGGGTTGTTTGCAGGAATTTAAACGGGTATCATAGGCAGTCTGTGGACTGACTTAAGAATGGACCAACCTGGCATTTGCCTGGTAAATTGAGGGAAACCACAGAAAACCTCAATTAGGTTGGGCGTACCCGAGTTCTTCCTAAGTTTTTCCTATGTTTTCCCTAAGTAATTTTTATTTTCGTTTGTGGGATTTCTGTTGGTGAGTGGTCTCCAGATTTTACAATTTTAGGCTAAGGGGAGTAATTTATTTCTTTTACGAATTTCAGTGTAAGTGTAATATTTTTTAATTTTGAGAAAAGCATTTTCTTGATTTTTTCATTTTCATCTTGAATTTCTTGAATATTGAGTTCTTGAAATAATTTGTTACGTTCTGATTTATACTTAGGACATTCTAATAGGATGTGAGTCATATTTTCATTTTTATCTGGGCATGTGTAACATATAGGCGAATCACTTAGTCCTATCATATAGTTGTATTGAATGCATCTTGCATGGTAACTTCTCAATCTATTAATTTTGATTATATCCTTACGTGGTGGTTTTGATTTCCAAAACCACGGTTTAATTGAAACTTTTTTGACAATTGATTTGTATTTACGTATAAATTAATGACAACCACACTCTTCTTATTTGTAAGCAAACATCGGGAGTCTTAACAACCAATCAATATGCCCAAAAAAATTCATTCTTAGGAAAATCTTAATTGTCAATTAGCTTTAGAAGCTTTCGATTCTAAACATGTATAAATAATAATTATTACATAAAAGTTAATTGTAAAAGTAACTAATGAAATTACTTTTTTTTTGCTTCCAAACTAATCAAGCACCGCTTGGCAAAGCCGAAGGTAACGGAAGCTATGTAATCGTTCCGAAGAACAAAACAATTTTTTACGTCTACGATTTCAAAAATTCTGAGACATACATCTGTTTCAGACATCAGGTAACATTTTTGGTTTCATGTCTGTCCATTGGTCTGTCGCTCATTTTTTTACTAACCAACAATATCTTAAAAACTACTCGTTCGATTTAAGTGAAATTAGGATTTTAAGTTATAATAGCCTATTGTAAGCCTCTTATTTGGACTCAGGGGGACCTCAAAACGTGTAAATCCATCAAAAATATTCGTACCATCACAATACCTACTTCCTCTTTATATGAGAAAGTAAAAAAATGCAATTTTTCTCCATCTTACTTTTTCGGGAGTTTCCACTTAACAGCAGGTACTCTGGATTTCCCCTCTCCTTGCTCTGCGATCCTGCCAAGATTTCTACTTAGTCATGAACTAGTCATTAGTTATGAAGGCAACTTCAGCTACTTATGTTTTACCCTTCACGACCCAACACTTTAGAGTAATATATATTAAAAGAGAAAGTATTGTGATGGCGCGAAAATTCAATTTTAATATGTTGATGGAATTAAACATATTATGGTCTCTTGCATCCAAAAAGTAGTTTTTAATAAGGGTTTGTCATCTATGCAGACGCTTAGTGCCTAAATTATTGGGCCGAAATACGATGAAATGTGGCATTTCTGTTTAGAATAATTATACTTCTAGCGTGAAATCGAGAAAAAAAAAATCGGTCCGAGACAAATCAGACAAACTTTCTCTCATACAAGTTCATAATTACTTAGCCCAGTGTTTTCCATTTATTAGTTTTCGTATGTACATTTAATTATTATTGAGCATTTCATCAAAATTTATCGGCGTGGAATCGAACCCTGGCTCTCTCCGTCCGCGTTTAAAGCTATTTTCTCAGGAACTAGATTTTTCCCGGGAAAACGGCTTATATCGTTAGATTTGTATTTAAATGGACTACATTTTAGAATTTTTTAATAAAAAATCGTCGGAACCGTTTTCGAGAAATATTTTTTTTTCAGAATTTTTGGAGGGTAGCGCCCCTAAATTTGGAGCTAAAATTCGTTTCTCGATTTCGCCTCGAGGTATGATTTTTCTAAACATGTATACCAAATTTCGTCAAAATCGGCCCAGTAGTTTAGCCTCCAGGCGTCTGCACAGACGACAGACAGACATTTTTTAAAAAACACTTTTTGGACTCAGGGGACCTTAAAACGTGTAAATCCATCAAAATCTAAAAATCGAATTTTCGTGCCATCACAATACTTTCTCTTTATATGAGAAAGTAAAAATCTTATTCAGCTGAAAATAGAAAACGATATTAAAACAATTACGCATGTTGAACTCTTTTTAAACATGTTTAATAATAAAATTAAATAAATGAGATATTTTGGAATTTAAATGCTGAATAAACTATGTTTTATATAAAATAGTTCTGTTTGAGTTTTTTGGATCGATTTTTTCTTTGTTTTTTTTTAAAACTTGTGGATTATTATTTTTTTTTTTTTTTTGGCTCCGCAGGGATTCATTTTAGAGAATAAGCCATGTGTTTGTTGGAGTGTAGGCTTTGGCTTGAGTTTAGTGGTAGGAAGTTGGAGAACTAATGGTTTATCAGGGAGGAACTCTTTTACTTTACTCCGTGTTCATACAGAACTCGAGAGAGGAATTGTTTTTAACACATGGTTTTATTGTTTTTAGCTGTAAAAGGTGTTCTGCAGTTGACACCATAACTGCTTTGTATCCGTTCCATTTGGTTTTTATCCAATTCATTTATTAATTTAAACTAAAACTTAAATCTTTAGTATTCAATTATTTTCAAATTTATCATACATCCAATTTATGTATTTAGTTAGCGAGTACTATATAACTTTACTAAATTACTTTATTGATAATGCTATAATCATTATTAGGTCATTAGCGTTAAATATCCAATTGGGAAATAATTCCTACCAAAGGTTTTTTGTTTTAATCGCCAAATTTGCGATCCAATATGACTATCCTATGTTTTCCTCCTCACCGGAGCTGTGGAAAAAGGGGGGGAGGGGTAAAAATATACCCCCGCATGGGGTGTTCGTGCGGTTTTTCGCTTTTATATTCTTTTTTAAATTTTTCGAATTGAGTGCTATATAAATATATGTTCTGCGTCGAATGAGACCAAGAGCGAATTTTGTGGCCACCCGCTATTAAACTACCGAAGCGTTAGACACAGTCACCCAATTTGGAAATAATTCCTACAAAAGGCTTCCTTTTTTTTAATGGCCTCATTTATGACCCAATATGACTATCCTAGGTTTTTCCTCTTTGACCTAATGTAGTTTGGTAGCAGGTATGAAATTTGTTCTTAGTCTCATTCATCAAATCCCATCAAAAACACTAATGTAAAAAAATAAGTTAAGTCTCGCGTAAAAAGTTTTGAGATCATAGGTTTAGCAAAGTCTCTCACTGCCTGAGTAAGTACTACTAGATCTAATGTATCCACTTCAAGTACATAATGTTTGTCTGTCCCTCTCTCTATTCTCTTTCCCAAATCACTCTACACACGTTTAAATTTGAAAACATTTTCTGACTTGGCAAATACACACCACAATATCGTAACCGTTGTGGAGGTTACACGACATGATGTGTGAAGGTGACATTATATATTAGGACATTAAACAAAAGTTAATTAATGAAATTGTGTATTTAGCACCAACCTTACTTACTTCTGCTTTATCTAGAGCAACAATGGAGGGAATCATGAGAATTTATGATTTCCTTATTTTCCATTACTCACTGTTCAAACTGACTGGGTGCAATGAGTAACGTTCCTCCCAACAAACTAGGGAGAAAAGTTCACTTTTTCTCCCTTCTGGAGATAAAATATATGTATAGGTATATACAGTCATGAATAGAAAGCATAACTTTGCAAACATGGAGGAATTCGTTTTACCTTGAGATGTCGAGGAAACCAAAAAGCCCCCATCCCGTAATCAAATAAAGCATATTTGGAATAGACAAGAGGTTTTAGTGAGACATTCCTCATTGATTTGGACCGTAATGACGTCCATCTTCGTTATCTTTCTCTCTCTGTGTCTTTCATTTGCATCAGATTCTCAACAATGCTCGTCACCGAATCATCGAATTAATCACGCTTTGCTTTTCCTAACACTGGCTAGAATTCTACCCAAGTAAATTTGTGAAATTTTTGTTTAGTTTTGAATTTATTTATAAAAAAAAAACCTTACTAAATAATATGCAAATGAACTTGTACACTATCTGCATATTTATCAAAATTAAAAAGATAACACAAATTTATCAGACGACAAAAATTCTAAACATAATGAGAGAATAACATAATAAATTGTCTCTCCACGTTAATTAATTAATACTGATTTAACTAACAAAGCAGCTCTCACCCTTCATTAGGCCATCATCAGTGACGATTGAGGAAGAAATAGTCTGCTAATTATGTGCCACATAGCTTCCTCGAGTCCTATTTCGTATCGTAATTTTTATAAAAATCAGATGAGTACATTTGAAAATATAAGTGTAAATAAAGTATGTTGACGCGCATGTGGAAGAGAAACTGGGGCAGAAGGTTCAAACTTAACCTAAAGTCGAACGAGTAGTTTCCAAGATATGTTACAGTGACAGATCGACAGACAGACAAGGGACCAAAAATGTTCCCTGATATATAAAACGGATTTCTTTCTTGGAATTTTTGAAATCGAAGGCATAAAACATTTTTTGTTCTTCAGAATGATCACGTAGCTTTCGTTACCTTCGGTAAGCTCGGAAGCAAAAATTATTATTGAGAGGTGTGTCTATTTTATGTCAAGGATAGACGTAAGACTCTCAATGACCTCCATAGACGCTCCTACATATAATGCTAAACATAATGTTGTATTTTCGAACATGTTTTAAATTTATTTTATCTCCAGCAGGGAGAAGAAGTTATGATTTTGGATTAGTTTAGAGGGACTAAAGTAAATCTTATCTTCCCTGAACTCAAAAGTAGGGAGAAAAAGTAAAACTTGGGCAAAAAAGTAAGGATTGCCAACTTAATTATTTTATAAATAGTAGAAAATGAATGGCTAGTGTAATGATGTTGTTAAAATCAGGTTGGCTACACTGCTTTTTCGACCTTGTTTATCTTTGTTTATAACCTGCATCTAAATAACCTTCTATTTGAATTTAATTCCAATTCTTATTTGTTTTTAATATTGAATCTCTTATGTCTGCTATTAAAAGTGCTAATAATTATTGTTATTTATTTAAATAATAAATAAAAACTGTGCAATGGATGAAAATGTGTATTTTCTCCCAACTGGAGATAAACTATTGTATGTATCTCGTGAGTAAAGTGCCATTATTCCTCTCGCGATAATTATCTTCCTCGGCTGCGCCTCGGGAGCTAATTAGCGTCATTCCCATGGTTCGCCGAAGGAACCATGGTTCCTTCGGCTTCGCCTGAAGAACCAACTCCCTAGGTGCATAAATAACTATTAAGTCAATGAGATAATAAGCCTTTTGAATCACCTAGGCGCTCCTGGCACTTACCTTGGATGAGTCATATCACTTTTCTTAAACTAAATGTATACAGAGTTTAATAACCATTTTCATTTTGTAAGTTTGGCATTTTGACTTATGTATTAGCAGTATTAGTACTGATCTCTTGGGGTATCTTTAACGGTAATAAAATTACTATACGATATAAAATTAACGCTTCTATTATTATTTAGGTATTAATTACGTTACATTTTTCCGAGTAATTGATAACTGAGTATTGTTTTTATCTTTTTCATTATAATACAGATATGTAAGGAATTATCCGAACTTATATCCAGTCGATAATTATTTTATTAAGAAAATAGTCCACAGGCCACCATAAGAAGTGAGTCGCTGATTGATAAAGTTTTCTTACCTTATGGAATCGCTTATGTATGCCTTGTCCACCGATGAATTGGGTATATGGTAACTGGGCGCTGGGCCATTTCTTTATTGTTGACATGCCAAACTTGCCCTTTGCGGGAACATTGAAAAGAGATAGATAAAGTTTTGATTTTCACAGGATCGTTTAATTAAATTATTTAAAAAACAGTGGCAAAGGTGGCCACCGATATAAGTGGGCCGTTTTCTTTTCAACGTCCCCGCAAAGCGATATGCTTGGTGCGGTGGACACCCCAAACGGCCCACTCTTATCGGTGGCCACCTTTACCACAGTTTTTAAAATAATTTAATTAAACGATCCTGTGAAAATCAAAACTTAATCTATCTCTTTTCAATGTTCCCGCAGAAGGGCAAGTTTGGCATGTCAACAAAAAAGAAATGGCCCAGCGCCCAGTTGCCATATACCCAATTCATCGGTGGACAAGGCACAAATAAGCGATTCCATAAGGTAAGAAAACTTTATCAATCAGCGACTCACTTCTTATGGTGGCCTGGGGACTAAAATGGTATCTCGTTCTTGTCAAATAAAGTTAAGTATTTAGTTGAAGAAAGATAAAATTTGAAAGTTGGAAAGAAGCAGATATTCAAGGAAGTATTAGTGTGGATTGGAGAGCAAAGTTAGAAGGTGACATTGTTCTAAGAGTTCTGTGGTAGTTTGCAACCGCGGTAAGTTGTTAGACGTAGAAGGTATCCAGGGGATGTCATGTCGACGCTATTCGTTCGACTTGTAATGACCTTTACTTTAACTTGGTTCCAACACAATTTGCTATTTGCTGCTTTCTTGTTCCTTCTCTTAACTTTTTCGCTACGACTTAGACGTGGAAAATTTGTCGCTTAACTTGTGTCCAAGAATCCTTGTATCCTTAACTTCATTCCTACTAAAACAAGGTTTCACTAATATACCTTCCTGCCTTGAATTCGATCTTACTTACCAAATTACTCCTTCCTTCCCACTGTTCTAATGTTGGTATTTTAAATGAGGTTTTCTGTTATCACGTTTGAGAACTCCATAATCTCCCCTCAAGATCATGTCAGTGGGTAAATTATATTATGAAATAATATTCGTAACATTATGAAATCAGAAGAGTAATTAGATACAGGTATCTTCATACAATAATTTTAAATTCCGTCCATCAGGATTGATATAAAGTTATTTTTACTGTGGTATTGCGGCAAAAGTGATATCGGATTTAATAAATTGGTACCAAAAACTCGAAAAAAGACTACGAATTAGTGTGGCACATAGCTTCCTTGCATCATATCAAGTAATTTATTGATTTTATAATTTTACAAGCTATTATTGTTTAATTCATTTAATTGTTTACTCAGTCTTTTAGTATGTCAAAATTATTTTGATTTTTTACATGAATTAAAGTATCAATTAAACAAAAGTTAAAGAGCGTAGACGGATGAAATTAATCTGGTGCTACCTGCGGGCTACTTTCCACAAACCATCCAAATTTCATTAAAATCAGATGAGTACTTTTGAAATACAGTAGAACCTCACTTACACGTCAACCTCAATTACAAGTGCAATTTTCAAATCCCCTTGAGATTGCCATAACACATAATGTTAAATTAACCTCTATAATGCGACAATTATTACCCAAACATCCTCTATAACACGGTTTTTTCTAATTCACAACGTAACTCAGAACCTCTATAACAAGTCGTTTTGAGAAGTCAACCTCTATAACGCGACTCTATACAGTAATGGGTCGACCTTGAACAAGTCTAGACTTGAAAACCCCGCCCTCGAACCTCGATAACACAACTGATAGCCAAAGTAACCTTGATAAGACGACCCTCAACAAAAAGAGCACCTTGATAACAAGACTGTTTCCCTAATCCCCTTGAGAGACTTCTTATCGATGCTCTACTGTATATGTGTAAATTAATGTGTTTGTGCGCATATTGAAGATAAACAAATAAGCGAAGAAGGTTAATACTTATATGGGCTATAATTATGTGGCCTACAATATAAATTTAATTAAATTCCATCAAATTCGAGTTTTCTCATCATAAAAATATTTTCTTTTTGTATGCCATGTGTTGTATATGAGAAAGGAAATAGAAAATATATTCAATTTATTTTAGCTTTATAACAAAAACTCCAAATCGTATTATCCATATTAAAAGTTATTAAGTTGTTACTTCTGTAATTTACAATCATTTTATGTAATATATTTTCTCCATTTACGTTGATAAATTTACTTCAATTGCGCTTATCAAAAAACCTTATAACTTTCATTATTCAAATCATTTTCATAACAAAATCTGATTCTGATTTAAGAGTTGACTTATGAGGTAAGAGTTGTGTGGTGTAGGGTATGCACAGAAAAAGCAATAAAGGTGTCAGCTTAGTGTAGAGTGTGCACCCTCAAGTGCACGTCAAAGTTAAAAGCTTTGTGGTTGGTAGAAGGTATCAGTGTGAGGTATAATTAGATTTGGACTGATTCTAACTTTTATAGCGTACTATGTTTGAACCATGCACCGTATGTAGATTCACATATATGAAGAGGGCGACATATCAAATTGATATAAAACGATAAAAGGGACGTTCAGAGGAATCTTGTTTCCATTCTATCAATTTCCTCTAGTAATTAATTGTGCGGTGGATGAATACTCGTTAGCAAGCAGCAATCTGGAACACAAAGTATCGATTTCTCTTCGTTATCATTCGATTCCATCTTCAAATAACTTCCTCTTCGGGGATTATAATTGCTTGTCGATTCTAATTAACTTAGTTTAGGTAGATATGTAATTTTGATTTGATTGGATTCTAAAAGGGTCGGTTTGTATGTTTGGACTCTCTTTATCTTTATATCCCTTACTTAGTGATTTGTCAGCGTAGTTTGGCAGAGAACCAAAGTTAAGGGTTTTGGCAAGCTCTCCTCGACCATGTCTTGCCAGTCCAGGCGCTAACCAACATCAATTATCGCAATAGAAAAATAAAAAAACCAAGCAATGCAGTGAGAGGGCGACGCATTGGCGCCGTCTTGGAGCATAAAGGTTTCTAACTCATTATATTATCTTCGAGCATATATTTCTTGCTTTTCATTATTTCAAAAGAAAGATAATAATAATTCTTGACAAATGTTGGGAAAAAGGTACGGACTGCTTTGTTTTTAGGGTCCGTAGGCAAAACCAAGGACCCTTATATTTTCATGCGTGTGTCTGTCCGTCCGTCCTGTCGCCCGCTCTCACGGCTACACCTTTCGTCCGATCACTTTGAAATTTGGCATGTATGTGTCTTGTACCTGCCCACATATTTTAAAAATATTTTTCAAAACAATTAGGGTAAAAAAAACTTAAGGGTTACATTTTTTTTTTTTTTTTTCGACACCGTGAGGGGTATCATATGAAAGGGTACGTCGAGCTGATTACAAATATATATAATTCTTTGGTTATAACTGTGATAGGGCGAGCGTAGGCAAGTTTGAAGTGGGTGTGAAACGTGTTCCCCCCCTTCTATCTCGCTTATGTAAAGTGAAAAAAATCTGAAAAAATTCCTGAACATTCTTCGACCAAAAGTAAAGATACCACTTTTTGGAAATTTCGAAAAAAAATATTATTTTATTTCTTATTGACAAAATACGTTTTTTTTTTTATAACTATGGTCTTTTCGATGTATTTATGTGGTTGTAGTCCGGTTCAGTGGCAAAAAAAACACTTTATCAGAAGTTTGTTTATGTGTTTTGAGAATATCAGACCCATAGGATAGTTCAAAGTAAGCTTTTTAGCATTTTAAAAAACACCATCAATTGGGTACTACTTAAACGATACAGGATTGCCTACGGACCCTCGCTGTGTGCTGACTAGCACACACTTGACCTGTTTATAACTTTTTCTTATAAGTAGCATATGTTTAAGGATTTATATGTTTTAAGGTCCTTTAAGCCAAACTAAATAATAATATACAATTTCCGTCTGTCTTATTGTCTCTGCATGCGCGTGGAGGCTGAACTACTGTGTTGTTTTTGATCTAATCTGGCTTAGTAACTAAGACAAATCATATTCCGAGGTGAACTCGAAAAACACATTTTTGCTTTAAATTCTAGGGCACTAACTCACAAAAACCATGAAAAAACAAAAAAAGTATTCTTAGAAAACTGTTTTGAAGATTTGATTAATAAATTCTAAAGTTTAGTATATTTAAAGACGAATTTAGCTTTATTAGTAGTTTTTCCCAGAAAAAAACTAATTCCTGAAAAACTAGGTATAATTTTATACGGAGAGAGTTCTGGTTCGGGTAATTCTTTAGATTTTTACTCTCCTATGTTGTTTTAGAATAAATTAAGGAAAAGGAATGTTTTGTCCTATGTACTTCGGGACAAAAGAATACCCTACTTCTATTTTGATAAGGGGAGTATCAGTCTAAAAAACATTCCATACTCCTTCTGTAGATTGTTACTCCCCTTTGTTTTTTTATGAGGGGAGTAATAATCTAAAGAAATGCCCTGGTTCGATTCCCCACCGCAGAGGAATTTATTTATGGATTATTTATATGGAAAATTTTGATAAAAAGTTTAATAATAATAAAATGTAATAAAAAACCCCCGAAATAGCAAATAAATGGAAAACACTGGGCCAATTATGTATTCGTATAGAAGAAAGTTGTATTTGATAGATTTTTGTGTGAAATTCAAATGAAATGCTATCATATAAACCTAACACTTATAAGTTGAGGAAATTAAAATGGGTGATTTGGCGTAAGGCGTAAGAAATTCCTGACCTATACATGTGGCCTCTAGTGCTTTACTAATATTTCCTTTGATTAAAAATTCCATTTTAATATAAATGAAACTAATCAGCGAAATTAGCATTATGTAAATAAATAGAGTCTATGTACTATATGGTGGTGATCTTTAAATCAAGTTATCTTTTTACATTCAAATTTTTATTTAATGACATGACGAAAATTTACTAAATAACGAGCTTAGCAAGGATGACCAGATTTATTAAATTTTGAAGAGAAACTGAAATGTTAACAAATTAATTAAATAAAGAGCTTGCATTGACCAGAGTACTTACATTTTTATACCACTATTTGTGTAAAGGCTATACCATCATTCCACAGGGTAAAACTATATATATATATATATATATATGTATATATATATATATATATATATATATATATATATATATATATATATATATATATATATATATATATATATATATATATATATATATATATATATATATATATATATATGGTAAGTCTTCAATGACTAAAGTTTAATCAAATATATATATATATATATATATATATATATATATTTGATTAAACTTTAGTCATTGAAGACTTACCATACCACAATACATTTAAATTTAAGTATTGCGGTATAACTAGTCTCTATTTAGACTTTTTAAATTTTCATAAAAGGTTTCTCTGATACTAACTTTTAATTAAGTATATCTTATCACTTCACTTAATAATTTGATAAAAAAAATTCTTCTTTAAAGTAATTTTTTAAACTGTTCTTTTAAGTCTTAGAGTTTGTAAATTTGGATGGAAAAAAACCTCAAGGTTATTGCGTGGTGTTGAGTGCCAAAAAATGTGTTATAAAATAGAATGTAATCATCCTTTATATTTTATTGGGATGTTAATAAAACACAGTTAATTCTCTTTTATACTACATTGCGCATGCTGTTTTTTGAATCTTTCTTTCTACAAGATTAATTATACAAGCTTGTTTAATTTTTTTTTTTTTTCTAATTTATTTAAACAAATGTATACTAAGGATTGTAGAAAGTTCAATTTTTCAAAGATGACCTTCTATATTTCCTTCCTTATTTATTTTCATGTTGATATAATAAAGAAAGGTTTTTACTTTATCTGTATTCTTTAAAGTACAATGAATTATCATCAGGTCTTATTTAAATGCATTAGTACTAATGGATTTTACCATTTTTCAAAAGTAAACCAAGGGAAACTTTATGTATCCCAAGTCTTTTGTAGTAGGTACAACAACAGAGATACATTCTGTATCTGTAATGCAACAAATCTTTACCCATTTTCATGATTATTTTGTTGAAGGTGCTTCTTTATGGGTGAGATCTCTTTATCCTTGAGTCTTGCTGTATTTTCTCTACCTCTTCTTTATGCTCATGGAAGCGTGGAAAATCCAGCTTTGGGTCGGGAAAAATATTACCTTTTAGAGAAGGAAAACCCCAACAACCAACCGTTGGTTGACAGAGGCTGGTGAAATGTCGGTCCTTTAGTCGTAGCCTCACTTGCCCCTCTAGAGTCTACAGATGAGAGGTTGAGACTCCTTACCCCAGCTGTACTTTACCCTGTTTGAATCTCACCACGCAATAGTAACCCCCCCGTCACCACTACACAAGGTTAACAACGCTTTTCAAACCCTTTTCTATGGGAAATTTACACAAGAGTTCACACTAAAATAATACTGTTTTGCCTCTTTACTTACATGATTTTCTCTCTATT
Organism: Gerris lacustris; assembly: GCA_951217055.1. Taxonomy (NCBI): domain Eukaryota; kingdom Metazoa; phylum Arthropoda; class Insecta; order Hemiptera; family Gerridae; genus Gerris; species Gerris lacustris. Next base: position 102,280,544 of record OX578277.1, on the reverse strand, counting down.
CTCAAAACAAGATCTTAGGTGTTATTAGAACTATAACATTTTATAACTATCATGATATTTTTAGGGTTTAGAGGTCGTCCTAGAAAAATAAATGATAGGATCCTTTTTGCTATTGGTTGTTCGTCCGTCTGTCCGTCGCATTTTGGATCGTATCTCCCGAGCTATTATAGCTAGAGATTTGAAATTTATAATATAAGTTAATATTTTTATGCCCAAAAACAGGAAAAATGTTGCAAAATTTACAACTCAACATTTCATTGACCAGTTAGTAATTGTGAAATGATCGCAACATATAATATTTTTTAATTTTTGAGTGGGGTATCATTTTAAAGGTATTGAAACGTAGATCACAAATATAAACTACGTTTCCATAATGTTTAAATACAGATTGAATACGGGCAGAATACAGTTTTTGGATCTAAAGTGTCCATGAAAACCTAGATTCAAAAAGGATTAAATACGATCCCAATCCCGATACAATTCACAAAATTCTGGGATCGTATCTGGATCGAGTTGCAATGGAAACACCTAACTCGATCCTGACAAGCGCAGAACGTGGGTGTGAGCGAACCTAGCGTTTTTCTGTAGAAACTGTCGTCAAATCTGTCAAAATACGTAATAATAAAAAGCATGGTTGTAAAAGGTGAAGGTTACACAATTATTTATAACCTTTAACAAAAGTAACCAAGAAAAAGTTTTTATTTTTTTTTTATTTCGTATTGAATGCGGATTTAATACCTCTCTTGGAAATACCTAACTTTTTAAATCCCAGATCAGGATTCAATCCTTTTTTTAACACATGGAAACGTAGTATTATATCGCTTTTCCGAAATGGCGGCCATTTTACCCCCGAAATTGCCAAAACAAAACCCCCCAAAAATGCCCTCCTCCCTCTTCTACCCCATAAGGACAGGTCTTAAAAATTAAGAAAAAATACATAAATATACATCTCTGCGGGCCATCGCATTTCCGGGAGTTAATATAAAAAAGTTAAATTTTAGGTTTTCGTAACTATGGTGACACAAATCTTGTATTTTTTTTATGTGGGGTATCATTTTAATGGTATTTAAATGCAGTTTTCAAATATATGTTGCATTGCCATTTTACCCCCAAAAGAACCAAATAAGTGCTTACCTAAAATACTAAAAGATAATATGAACACCATATTTTATTAAAAAAAAAAAAAAAAAAAAAAAAAATTGTGGATATTATATGAATTTTTATGACCAAAGAAGCCCTTTTAGTAGCTTGGTGGCGAGTACTTGACGGGATTTTTTAAAAGTAAAATATATAGTGTAATAATAACATTTTACCCAGTAGAAGTGACCGAGATATAAAATATTGCCTTCGTTAGTCATCAGAGACTAGGCTGGGTTCAAATCACATTAACATTAAGTATGCTGGGAAGAATATTAAGTGGGTACGTATGTATTTTTAATTTAAAAATTTTAATGGTAATTACAAAGTAAACAAGTTATTAATATATATATAGAAAGATCGTCTACTATCTTTTTAAACAAGCTTAGCTAAGATTAGAGTAGGAGAAGTAGACTGTAGCGCTCCTTGGCAGACGGGAAAAGAGAAACTAATTCCTGCCGAAAAAACCGAAAAAATGTTTTTTCAACGGTATTTGAACATGTGACCCTCCAACTTCCAATATACACCTCTACCACTCTATCATCACGCTTAATTATGCAGAGATAGGCAAATTGGGTGACAAGTCAGAAAAAAGGCTGTTGGGTTGTTGGGTATGTTTATAGGGAATGATGGTACACCCCCACCCCTAATTATTGGTTGGATAGGGCTATGATTAATCTATGTAATTGTAAATGCGTGTAGTATTAAGGCGGAAATACACATGCTAGTAAAAAAGCATGCTAGTGGCGAGTTACTAGCACGTCAGTAGCTGGCATGCTGCAGACGCTGTGTACATTTGCCAGTGAAACAGCATGCTAGTATCATCCGGATGATCGGTCTTGTGCGAGCTACTAGCACATGACAATACACATTCCAGTCACTGTTCTAGTTTTGAAACAGGCAATCGTTTCTTGCCTTTTTTTAGCCGGAATAAATTATGAAATAATTGTATTTGATTTAATTAATTTTGATGAGTTTTATTAATTGTTTCAATGTACCTTATGAACGTATCGGTGCGGAATAAAATTAACCAGATTGTTCTGTTACTTGGTAAGAACTGTGTTAAAAACATTTGAAAAATAATAAAAAGACTCGAAGAGTGTGGGTAAAAGATTGGATAGCTAGAAGGGAATTAGGTACATGGAGCGAGTCAGTGGCTACTAAAAGAAATGCGGTTCGGGGACGTCAATGGTTTTAGGAATCAATTGCGAATGCTTCCGGAGAAAGTTGATGAGTTGTTGTCAGATACCCGCGAAAGGAAGGAACGCAACTGAAGACTGAATGGCTGGGGGAGACTCGTGCAAGCTACTAGCAACCTTGCGCTAGCAGGCCTGTTTACACGTGCCTTATCAGTTCCCCCACCCCTAGACTTGTGCCACTGGCAAGACAAAAAACAAACCTCATGCGATTTACTCGCATGCTTTTCACTCGCATGCTATTTGATGTATACACATGCCAGTAGCTCTCCTCTGCGAGCTACTCGTATGTTTTTGTGCGAGTAACTAGCATGTGTATTTCCGCCTTTAGTATACATTTCCGAGTCTGGCTAACTAAATAACACAAAATCTACTAACATAATAAAGGCTATTTCCAACAAAATAAATATTTAGATATTCAACTACATAAATACACATATCGTATGTCTTGTCTATACAACAACTAATTACCGATATCTCTAAACTATACTGTAAAATAAACACGATAGCGTAATTTGGAAAATGCAAGCGGGATTTTGACGTAAAACTTAGTAATGACAGTGAAATTCATTAGAAGTAGCCAGGTATGGTTTATCATAATATAGAAGTGCATACCATTAAGCTAATTGAAACTATAACTAATTTGCTTTTAACACTTATATACACAATACAAAAGAAAAAAAAAGTTATTCGTTATAACAGAGCTACTACAACGCAATTTGTTTATTTTTAGCTCGTCCTTTTAAATTTTGTCTAATTAGAGACTAGAGACTCAAAAATGAATTGTCATCTTAAAACTATTCTGAAGTTAAATACTGTATATTTAAATTTAAAGTAAAGGAAGTAGAATTATTATAATATTGACTATACATTTTTTTCTAGTTAACAATTATTTGTTTTCAATCAGGTCAGTTGGTACTCCTGGTGATGAGCAGCTTGCCGATTTTTTGATGGATTGGAGCAAGTTTTATGTTCAAACTTTTCTTCATCAGGACTACACCGTTTGGCATTTCGTCTGCGTATTTTTGTTACGCAGTTACAGCCAAACGCGTTATTCGATTTTTTTTCTTATTGACATTTTCATGTTTAAGCTATGAGACACAAGTCAAAAACGTTATGTTACTTTTTAGCTTAAAAACTCAGAAAATTATAACAGGGAGTTAGAAATGCATAGGAGGTTTGTAATCTAGTCTCCAGCTGTAGTGCCTTCCCCTTCCGCGCTTCGTAGGGCCGAAGAAAGTCGAAAAGAGTTCCACGCCTAGCAGGGAACTAGGCCGTTGCAGGAGGTAGTTCGCACTTGCATAGTCTAGTCTTGTTTAATCTCGAGTTTGTACCGTCCTTATAGGCATGCTTGCTTGTCCTTGGATAGGTTGGTTCCCTTCGCGCCTTGTTCCCCCACCTTGGACTCACTCTTCTCCCCTCTTATGTATGTAATACCTGTATTGAGTCTTAAGTAAGAGTAAGCCTCAGTCGCGCCATGTCTATTCTATTGCATGTCACGATTCTTCAAGTACACGACTACATTTTTAAATTCTCGTTTTTATATTTTACACGCCCTTAATCATTACTACAGTTTACTAATTCACTTAATCGTTTAATCAAGTCTAGAGCAGTGGTTTCTTTACCTTTTGGTAACTACGGCCCCCTTAAAATTTCCAAATGAAATAAATACAGTACCTAAATACCTTTCAAGGCCCCCTGGGGGGCCGCGGCCCCCCGGTTAAGAACCACTGGTCTTGAGGGTTGTAGAGAGAGCCTTCAGCCTTCCACCCGCGGGCTCACCATCTTAGGGGATACAAATGTTCACCTAGCACGGTAACTGGCTCTACGCCTCGACTTCTTCTCTCTCCCTGCGCCCCCTGTGGATGTTTTTTTTAAAAAAATATATATTTTCTTTTTTTAAGTGCCTGGTTTATAAAAGCGTGTTTTTTAGATAATAATTTTTTCCATTTTATATATAAAATATAAATATATGTAGTCCCCATTTTTAAATATAATTTATTAAATTCTTTTCTGTCTTTCGGCGGTAAATAATTACATTTTTAATTGATTAAATGATGATATTTCATCCCTAATTTAGGGACATTTCAAACCTGTAATTCTATTTTTAGTAATTATAACATTTATCTTATTATATATACAATATAGTCAATTTATCAGTCTGGATATTATATAAATACATGAACTTAGTTATAATAAAATTCCAATTATGATAAATGAAATAAAAATAAATTAATATAAAATTAGATTCAGAAAAATAAAAAAGGGGTGATTTAAAAAACCCATTACTTTCCCAATGATTTTGTACCATTAACACTATTTAATTGTGACTTAAAATTTCAAATATAAAAAAAGTTAATTAAAAATAAATAAGTAAATATTTGAATATATATATATATATATATATATATATATATATATATATATATATATATATATATATATATATATATATATATATAGGTATATTTTTTCTTACTGAAGTAGGCTTTTTGTTGTAGTATTGAATTCCTGGTATCAGTAATTCAATCCTGTTTTCGAACTTACGTTAGAACACATTTTTTTGAGTAAATCCCAAATAACTTTTCTTTTTGATGAAATCTAATACTTTAGATTTATCTAGTTTTTTTTTGTACAGTTAAAAAAACCTACGTATATATTCGCTAAATGAGACGAATTAACTATTGCGTGTTTCTTTATTTTAAATTATGCAGTAGGGCTAACGGCAAGAACCAAGACTTGATCAATAAGCGCCCCCGGCCCCCGGGGGTGGCAAACATGCTGTTGGTGTTGACGAGGGCATGAACTCCAGACCCCCCTTTCCAGTCATTATACCTTTCATTTTCTTTTTTTAAATTATTAAATATAAATAGGGAAAGAAAATTAAAACGAAATAAGAAAATTTCGAGTTAAAATATTGGTAAACTGTGAGTTGAAGAAAAGATTATTTAAAGATAGATGGATATTGTCTTACATATTTTTATTTTTTTTTAGGTTATGTGATAGTTTTTAGGTTATGTTATAGTTTAAGGTTATATGACAAAGATTAGTTACTCTGAATTTAGCTTCTTTTTTTTTATAAATGTTTAAGGTATTATAGACGGGTTTCTGTTGGTTGTAAACAACATTAGAGAGAGGAGAGGGGGGGTTTAGTGAGGAAGGGCACGGAATAGAGACATCTAGGGGAGAGCCTTAACATGGGAACAGTCACGTGTGTAACATGACAGTGAAGTCTAAAAACAATTCTGTGTTTCACAGTGTGTCCTTTCTCTTCTCTTCTTACTTAGGTTTGGGAATAAACTTGACAGCTTCTAACCCATGTATACTTTAAACTTTAGATTGATAACTAGCAGGCATGGGAATATAAAAAAAAAAATATAAGTAAAAGTGATAAAATATAAATAATGATTTTTTGTTGATGAATATATTTTAGGTGTAATTAAATTCAATCAAAACTGGGTGATTATAATTTTTTTATTACTTTCTCATATAAAGAGAAAAAAGTATTGTGATGGGGCGAAAATTCGATTTTGAGATTTTGATAGATTTACACGTTTTGAGGCCTCCTGAGTAAAAAAACGGATTTTAAAAAATGTTTATCTGTCGTCTGTCTGTGCAGAAGCCAGTAGCCTAAACTACTGCGACGATTTTGACAAAATTTGGCATACATGTTCAGAAAAATCATACCCCGAGGCGAAATCGAGAAATGAATTTTACTTCCAAATTTGGGGACTCTTCCCCCCAAAAACTATGAAAAAACGTGAAAAAGAAATACTTCTCGAAAAATTTTAATTAAAACCATTTTAATTAAAATTAAATGATGTAGTCCATTTGAATACGAATCTAACGATATAAGTCATTTTCCCGGGAAAATCTAGTTTCTAAGAAAATATTTAAACGTGGAGGGAGAGAGGCCGGGTTCGATTCCCCGCCGAGAAGAAGTTATTTTTATGATATATTTTTGATGAAATGTTCTATAATAATAAAATTTACCAACTAGAACTAATAAATGGAAAACATTGGGCCAATTAATTATGAACTAGTATATGAGAAAATTTGTCTGAGTTGTCTCGGACCGATTTTTATTGTGAGACGTTTCGACCATATATATTCTTTTAAAGTCATTTTTTAATCACAGCTGTTACAAAAAAATGAAAATATATTAACAATAGTATTAATATCAATTAAAAGGAACTTAATAAATTGATTAATTGAAGCGAGCGTAGCGAGCTTCCTACATTCAACGAAATATGTTCCGTGTCTGTCTGTCTGTCTGTCTGTCTGTCTGTCAGTAACGTTCACGCGTGTGACGATAACTTGAGTAAAAGTTGACCGATTTAGTTGAAATTTGGTATACATGTTCCTCTTACTAATACTCAGGCTAAGTTCGTTGGACAGCGTGATCCGTCCAAGAGTTCGCGCGCAACGCTGGCGTAAACGAGAGGTACAAAAATTAAATTGAAATTTCAGGACGGGAAAAGATTCTATCATCATCTATTCAATGAGACGAACATTATTTACAAATAACATTTTTTACTAAAACCAACAGCGACACCGCTATGACTTAATAAAGATCGCTAAAACTATTAAGCGGACCTAAACGTTTATAATAGAGAAAACAACCTTTTTACCGATATCTTACGTTCTAACATATCGATTTTAATAAAACTTCATATACACCATCTAATGCACAATTGAAACAGGTATGCAAAATTTCAACTTGATACAAGCAAAATTCTTTGCGTAGTGACGAGATACATTTATAATAATTGTTTAAAAGCTACCGGTGGTGAAGATTGTTATAGTCGTATAGGTTTGTTTAGGAAGTAAAGCTTTGTACCGAGTACCCCCACTCTTCCCTACACTAACCCTCTTCCACTTATCTTCAACTATGACATTCATCATGATTAATAAATTTCAATATTCAGTATTTCATTGCAATACGCTCGCTTCAATGATAGAGCCACGCGATGCCTAGTTATTTTCAAAAGAATATACAAAGTCGAAACATTTTGCGGCATCCTTACCCATTGACTATTTGTATCGTCATAATCCCCATTCTGCAGTATCCTTGCCCATTGACTATTTGTATCGTCATAATCCCCATTATGCAGTATCCTTGCCCATTGATTATTTGTATCGTCATAATCCCCATTCTGCGGAATCCTTGCCCATTGATTATTTGTATCGTCATAATCCCCATTCTGCAGTATCCTTGCCCATTGATTATTTGTATTTGTCATAATCCCCATTCTGCGGTATCCTTGTCCATTGACTATTTGTATCGTCATAATCCCCATTCTGCGGAATCCTTGCCCATTGATTATTTGTATTGTCATAATCCCCATTCTGCGGTATCCTTGTCCATTGACTATTTGTATCGTCATAATCCCCATTCTGCGGAATCCTTGCCCATTGATTATTTGTATTGTCATAATCCCCATTCTGCGGTATCCTTGTCCATTGACTATTTGTATCGTCATAATCCCCATTCTGCGGAATCCTTGCCCTTACTATATATTATCAATCCCCATTTTCCATCTTTATGTGCGATTATATTGGAAACTAGACTTTTTCCATCAATGCCGAAATGTGTTTTTCGTTAAGTGATCTACTTATTACTTGTTATTATTATTACTAGGCATCGCGTGGCTCTATCATTGAAGCGAGCGTATTGCAATGAAATACTGATTATTGAAATTTATTAATCATGATGAATGTCATAGTTGAAGATAAGCGGAAGAGGGTAGTGTAGGAAAGAGTGGGGGTACTCGGTACAAAGCTTTACTTCCTAAACAAACCATACACTATACGACTATAACAATCTTCACCACCCGCGGTAGCTTTTAAACAATTATTATAAATGTATCTCGTCACTACGCAAAGAATTTTGCTTGTATCAAGTTGAAATTTTGCATACCTGTTTCAATTGTGCATTAGATGGTGTGTATGAAGTTTTATTAAAATCGTTTCGTTAGAACGAAAGATATCGGTAAAAAGGTTGTTTTCTCTATTATAAACGTTTAGGTCCGCTTTAATAGTTTTAGCGATCTTTATTAAGTCATAGCGGTGTCGCTGTTGGTTTTAGTAAAAAATGTTATTTGAAAAAAATGTTCGTCTCATCGAGTAGATGATGATAGAATCTTTTCCCGTCCTGAAATTCCAATTTAATTTTTGTACCTCTCGTTTACGCGAGCGTTGCGCGCGAACTCATGGACGGATCACGCTGTCCAACGAACTTAGCCTGAGTATTAGTAAGAGGAACATGTATACCAAATTTCAACTAAATCGGTCAACTTTTACTCAAGTTATCGTCACACGCGTAAACGTTACTGACAGACAGACAGACAGACAGACAGACAGACAGACAGACAGACACGGAGCATATTTCGTTGAATGTAGGAAGCTCGCTACGCTCGCTTCAATTATTATTATTATTATTATGGACACTGACGACTTAGAACAACAAAATAATCGTTTATCTGGGTTAGAAGATTTTTCACAAATACCAATGTGTTAATTTCTGCAGAATGTATCTCACCTTTTCTGGGATTAAACGTTCATTGTCTTTCAAATTTTGGTTCTTGAGCATCTTAAGCCTATGATGTGTTTATTTTTAGTCTTAACCTGATGCGGTCATGTTGTAGGTTCTGCCGTGAACTAATAACTTTACTCTCTCAAGATTAAACCTTGGTTGTATGTGAATTTTGGATAGAGGAAAGTAGTTAATGGTCACCTTCACAAACTGTTTCACTCCAGCAAATATTTGGTGAATCATTTAGTTTAGCAAATATTGAATTAGCTTTTCTCTGTGTAGAAATCTTTAATATAATAAATGGGTCTATTAGTTAACTCGGAAATTCTCAATATAGCTAGTCTCGTCTTTTAACCAACTTTATAGTCCATTACAATAATTGGCAACTTAAATTACATTGCTTATAAATATTAGCATTAACCTTTTTTCGTTTAACCCCTATTAGTGTGACTATACTTCCTTATGGACACTTAAGTAGTGCTTAGGAAGTTTTAATCTTGTTTATACTTCTGGCTTAGAGATTTGCTTCCGAGCTTTCCAAAGGAAGCGGAAACATTGTGATAATTCTGTAAAACGAAATTTGTTAGTTTCTGTTTTATACAAATCCTGGATAGAAATAAATTTCAGTCATCAGGGAACAGGTTAGTCTCGTGTCTGTCTGTCGGTCTGTTGTCTGTCTGTCTTGTGATCAGGGAACTATAAGAAACATCAAAACACCTTACTTTCGGTTTGTCGGTCTGTTCAACATTTTTTTAAACGTCCAATTTTGATAAAATTGTATGGTAAGGGGTGGTCAATATTAGTGCAAACTTATTATTGCTAAAAAATAAGTGTAAGCACACGACGATCCAAATCTTATTTGACCATTCGTCCAATGGATGCGAGAAAGATTTAGAGATTAGAGATTTTGCAATAAGTCGGTATTCAAATGGAAATAATATGAAATGCTTCTAAAATTAAAAATTTCTGTTGGTTTGCCAAATTAGTCGTTCCTACCAAGTTATCGAAGAACTCGTAGTGAACAAAAGCTTCCGGAAGGAATCGGTGTATTCAAGTGGCTAGAGTATTCGCTAACACTCTGCTGTAATCATAGTTTAACCTCAGGTTCGAATCTCAGGGAGGTAAGACAATGTTTCACACGGATGATTGAAAGTTAATGCACCCATTCAAAGGGAAATTTTTTAGATTTATGTCTGTCAGTCGTTTAATTTTTACGAACCAAAATATCTTAAAAACTACTCGTTCAAATTTAATGAAATTTGGTTGGCAGGTCATAATTAGTGCATTGTTTGCCCCTTATAAGTTTCAACCTTCTGTGCCCATTTGTTTCTCTTATAAATGTGCACAAACGTACATTTATTTACACCTATATCTTCAAAAGTGCTTGTCTGATTTTAAATAAATTTAGAGGGTTTGTCGAACTTATCCAACATATGGTCCCATATTAATTTCAACCATCTGAGTTCTTTAAATTTTGTTAAATTCATGTTTTCATTATTGTAAAAAATCAAAACAATTTTGATAGATTTAAAATAAAAGGAGGGATATAATTAAATAAATTTGATAATAATAATTTGTAAAAGCATAAAATCATTAAATTATACGAAATAGGGCGCGAGGAAGCTATGTGCCAAACTAATTGACAGACTATTTTTTTGTTGTAAGCTAATTAATTATTCTTTTAGAATTTCACTTACTATATGTATCCTAGTTATATGTGATTCTTTTAATAATATATCTAATATTAAGTTGAAGTAGCTTTGTATACTTTGATTGTTTATGATTTGAGTTTACAGATAACCACAATGGAGTACTGTCCTTTAAAAATAAAATGAAAGTATACAGATCGATGAGTTACATTATCGTTTACGACATTTTTCCATTAGACTTAAAATCAATAAAACCTGAAACTTTATTATTGTATATACAAATAAATAAAGAGAAAGAGAGTAAAGCCGTGACGTCAAAGCATGGAATTTGGGCCTTGAGGTTTAGCTATAGAAAATGGAGGTTGGGGATAAAGAAAAGAGAGGGTGAAATACGAGAAAATCGGAATTTATTTCATTTCTTTCCGAAGAATAGATATATCATTTATTCCTTCTTTTCTTTAAAAGAAGTAAAACGAGGGGAAATTTTTCGGTCCTTCATTTGAAATAGTTTAAAGCAGAGGTCTCCAAACAAACCGGCCCGCGAGCTTCACTAATCCGTTAGTTTATTTTGATTACATTGTAAAATTTACAATCTTTAAAAACATACAAAATAATAATCAGATGTTTCTATTTAACGACCAATTAAGGAACACACTAACTGACTAATGAAATTGAACATTTTAACTGTAATTATGATTTATGAGATCTATGCAGCTGTAACTTTCCATTTACATTTACAAAGTGTTCAACGTTCAACAAAAAATTTCGATTTTTGCTCGAAACTCAAAAAATTGTGGTAGAACTTTTCCCCAGGTAATCCAACGTGCTGCAGTGTAATATGATTATTATTTTTTCCCCAATCTCATCAATAAACTCGTGTTATTATAATAAAATAACCGAACGGAGACGTGGCCATCCCCGCGCCCTAAACATAGATATCTCACATGCCTAATACGAAAATTTGCGTGGAAATCAAAACTACAGTACGTTGGGTTGGTATGATGAATTAGCTAGGTCTTGGCCCTTGGGACTTAGTGGAAGAATCAGTGTGGCCCTTTTTTTGAAGTTGAAAAAAGGACCCTGGTCTAAAGAATCGGAGATACTTTCGTTTTCTTACTTTGGGTTATGGTGGCTTATCAGAGAATATCTTCTAATCTCTAATTTCTAATTCTTAATAGAAGGGTTTGACTGGATGGGCTGAACCTTTTCTAACTACTTTGACATCTGTTATCAACTTCTTCAATCGACTCTCCAAGGCCATCCCATACACCTATCATTTATACTTCTTTTCCCCTTAATATAGATGAAAATAGTCTGCCAATAAGTGAGGCACATAGCTTCCTCGCGTCCTATTTCATATAATCCTCGATCCTCGATCCGCCAAGGTGGATGTGATGTCATGTATTTCTAGTCATCCTTTTTCTTCCCCTAGGTCTTTTTCCTTCACAACGAGCTTCTGGGAGTTTCTTGGGCAATCTCTCCTTGTCCATTTTTTTTTGCAACTGCCCAAAACGGCGTTATATGACATTTTTTTACTGAGCATAGGATGAGCTGCTCTTCCAATGCTTGCCTTAAGATTGTATTTCTGATTTGGTCTCTTCGAGTTTTATGGGCAGCTCTTCTTAAGTATCTTACCTCTGCAGCCTGCTTTTTCTTTTTCTTCGTTAGTGCCCATGGCCTTGATCTGTACGTCAAGGTTGGAACATTAACTGTTTCGTACACAATCATCTTTGTTTTCTTGCTAATTTCACTTTACTTATAAAACTTCTATTTATTGTATGGAAAAGTTTACCCGTGGCTGGTATCGTTGCTTCTATTGCTTAATTTTGCTTGCCATCAGCTGTTACAGTTACTCCCAGATACTTAAAATCTCTGACTTGCCCAAGCTGTTCTTCTTTTATATAAATTTTATGTTCTTTCGCTTCTATTGAAACCACCATAGTTTTAGTTTTCTAAAACTACTTTTTCTGCTTCATTGATTTAAAGCCCTCTTCTCTAAATCTATGATCTAAGTATTTACAAGCTGTTGCAATACTTTAAAAGTACTCATCTGATTTTGAATGGTTTGTCGAAAGTTCTCAAAAAGATGGTCCCATATTGATTTCAACCGTCTGCGCAAATTAGATATTGCATGAAATTAAATGTGGCCATACTGCGAATCGATATAAATCCAAATCTCATGCAGCCATTCGTCCAATAATGAGGCGCGAAGAAGCTATCTGTCACCTATATTGACAGACTATTTTTAAACTAATTATCAAATTTGAACTATGGTTTTATCTTCAGGATATATATCTGCCTCTCTCGTGGTGAATCAAAAATAAAATTTATATTCCAATGAGCGAAAGACCATGTAGAAGGTATTTCTAGTTAGGTCACATATGATAAAAATGGAGGGTCTTCGGTGACTTAGTGCTATCATGGAGGGTCATTGGCTTCGGTGACTTATTGCTATCATGGAGGGTCTTTGGTAGCTTATATTTATCATGGAGGGTCTTCGGTGATTTATTGCTATCATGGAGGGTCTTTGATAGCTTATTGCTATCATAGAGGGTCTTTGGTAGCTTATTGCTATCATGGAAGGTCTTTGGTAGCTTATTGCTATCATGGAGGATCTTCGGTAGCTTATTGCTATCATGGAAGGTCTTTGGTAGCTTATTGCTATCATTCATAATAATGTAACAAATTAACAGAATCATTAATTTAGCAGTACTTCAAGAAATTTCACAATTAGAACTGTTTTTATCTTCCTATATTGATTAAATATATATTCGATTCTAACATTCCTTCAACTTTATATTTGTTAAGATTAGAAAGTATTTTAAATCTACGGTTTCTTTTTTTGTAATTTTTTGACACTATAGTGTAATTTATAAATTGCACTTGTTTCTAAGAAATTTTAGTGGTTAATTTAAAAAAAAAAAAAAAACATCAAAATAAGATGGAAGCATTTATTTGTAAATTCTTAGAAAGAGTTCATTTTTTGAGAAGGTTTTAAGTTATAATTGAGATAAAATGAATAATTCCAGTTTTGGTAAGTTTATTGAAATCCCATGAGGAAAGTGTATTTCTAAAAAAGTGAAAGTTTATAAGGTTTACATACTAAATCAATTAATTATTAGAAGGATATTTTTTTTTAGATTATGCTTGTACTTCGGAGGAGAGACGATCCTTAAATAAAGCTTAATAAGATACAAATTAAACAATACAATTTAGTTTTAAAAAGTTTCTTTTTAGGAGACGTATTGGAGTTCAATTTTAGAATGTAGGAAACAGATTGAAATCACTAGGTCCTGACTGGTTACAGATATTTGTTTTGTCGATTTGTAGGTATTATAGAGCAAAAAACTTTTAATGTTAGGGTTAATCTTGTCTAACTATTATTACTGCATTGTGTAGCAGTTTGGGGATTCAATAATTATATAAAGCTTTAGAAGCGTAGATTAAAAAGAACGAACCAGAAAGTTGTAAAGGGAAATGAATTCCGATGAGAAATCCTAAATTAAACGAATTTAGGATAAAGAATCATTTATATATTCGAGTAGTTTTCCGACGGTGACGACTAGCCTCGAAATGATTTGTTATTGCTAAGATAAGGCAAACACATTGATTCCAATAAAAATAAATTATTGTTTTGATTTCTTGGTCTTTAAATAGATATAAAAAATACGTGTGGTGTCGCGGGACACCCGGTAGGAACGAAGTTCCTTACATTTTTCATTAAATATAAATTATAAAATCATCGTATAAGTACGTATACATTGCTAACTACTTATACATGGCGGAGTTAGAAAAGAGACAAAATTAAAAGTAACGAACTCTTTGTACCTAGCAGAGTTAAGGCAAAATTAAAAGAAAATCATTATTTGTATAATTAAAGCAAGCGTCTTACTATAAATATATTATTGAATATAAGAAAAAAGTTGATCATGATGAGTTTATAGTGAAAGAGTATGTTTGTTAAAGGAGTTTGGATTGAAATAAGACTGTTTTCTACCTACCCGGTCAATTAATTTAAAATATTATAAAATATATCTTGTCCCTACTCTACAGCTTCTGCTTGTATCAGGGTGAAATTTTACATGATTATATTTTATTTAATTACAAAACGAAGTGACATTTTTGACATATATAACAAAAATAATCACAACAAGTCAAGTTAACAGGCTTCCTTAATAACACTTTTTCCCGTCTTTTGAAGCTTACGTTTATGCGAGCGTTGCGCGTGAACGCTTGGGCGGATAACGTTTTCCGACGAACTCAGCCTGGGCATTGGTATAATGAACATGTGTACCAAATTTCATCTAACTCGGTGATCTTTTATTCAAGTTATCGTCATCTGTTGATTTCGTGACGGATTTTGCGTGACGTTGATTTTGTGACGGTTATTTTGTGACGGTGATTTTGGTCGTTTTTTTTCGGATTTACTCCCGGGCTCCAGAACGTGCCATAAGGAACTTCGTTCCAATAACTTATCTAAATAGATATAATAACTTGTTATAAATTAATTAACTTAATTTTACTTTTTTTCCAAATATAAGCCCGTTGCCACGGGCTTAACTGCTCGTATTTTATAAATCAATGGTAATATTGTTTGCTTGTATGCAGATGCAAGATTAAATTGAAAATAGCTTAAAGTAGATAGAAAGCTATAAATTTTATTCAATTGCTTGCTCTTGCTCATTCTTCCCTTATTTTAATTTCGATGGATATAAGATTCCTTACTTATTGAGCTTGATTTATCTTGACGTATTCACAGGGATTTTAAATACCCAACGATAGAGTGATAGATTAGATTGATAAGATTGATAAGTGATTAGAGTGATAGATTAGGAATCACCTTCTGAACTTATATTATTGCTACCTGAAAAATTTCTTTGTCAGCTGAAAGGAGAATGTGAATAATAATTATATTAAATTTTAAAAAAATAATTTAGGATTCTCACTTACAATAATTTATCTTTGTGGTGATTTATTTTGCTTTTATGTTTTGCACTTAAGTTACATCTGATTTACGATCTTCATTTGCAACAAATGAACAATGAGGTTGAAACAATGGAACGTCGTAAATATTAATTTAATATTATTTGGAGCTTGTATTCTGTCTTGATTGTTATGAAAATTAATTACGTTTTTGGGAGAAAGTGCTTCTCAAGATTTCCTTTTTAAAGCTCTTTGGTTTTAGAATAAGCGTGTTTTCTTGGTATATATTATAATAATAATTCATTTAGAGTTATCTGCCAAAGAGAGGTATGATCTATGGCTATGGAAAACAATACTAATTTTTTTCTACTTCATGGAAAAATATACAGGGTTTTTGGTCGAAGATGTAACAAACGAAGAGTTCAGATTCTACCCATAATTTGCAACAAAAAACACCATATTTACCATGAAACTGAAGGGGAATAAATGAAGAAGTTTTACTGAAATTTGGCAAACTGTAGTACATGCCATTTTGGCATAATAACAGGCTGGAATAAAAATAAATTTTAATTTTTTAAAATAAAATTAACAATAAAATTAAATTTAGACATATGTTTTGCCCCTTTAAGAGATAATCAAAGATAATCAACAAAATAGACAACAACAACACAACATAGACAATAGACACACAACAACAAACAATACAACAACAATACAAACAACAACAAACAACAATAGACTTTTTATGAAATTAAATTTTCTCCTCTTTTCAACGGTACCTCTATTTCAGCTCTATCGTTATTATTTTAGAAGCGATCGATTTTTTAGAGTAATATGATCGTACCTTGAAAAATAACAAAAACAAATTATTGTGGTGAAATGATTGAGAATGGGCCCATGGTATAATATGGTGGTTTTTGTTGTAAATGATGGGTAGAATCTGCCTACTTTGTTTGTTACATCTTCGAACAAAAACCCTGTATAATCATGAACATGTTTTTGGGCATAAGTCTCCCTAAGATGTGATACGGAGTTCGAACTCTGAACATTGCTTGACCATAACATGTTAAAAAAAAAGAAAAAAAAAATTGAATCGTAGATAATGTTTTTGGTCATTGAATCCACATATCGACATTTCAATGTTTTCCCATTAAGTATAGAACATCAGTATAGATTTCTCTAATTGATATTAACAATTAATTAAATTATTGGGTCATAATTTAATATTATACACCCTTGAAATTCTTGTATATACGCATTAGATGGTTGAAGAGGTGTAATAAATAGACGTCATTAATTTTATCGCCCTCCACTTGTAAACATTCCTACCCTGAGCGGCCGGTAAAGTTCCATTTTACAGCCCTGGGGCCTTTAAAAATACATGCTTTATCTTTACAGGGCCGCTAGTAGTTCGAGAAGCGGCCGCTTCCTGGCCGGGCTGCGGCGTGCAGGAAGCGCTAGTAGTTCTCAGCGTCATCAGTTCAATGATTAACAATCAATATTTTTATAACTGCGGTTTGTTTTGGTACTGATGTAACCTTAAAATGCATTTATTGTTTTGAAGATTACGGCAAAATAGTTTGCATGTTTAGTAATTAGTTTACATGTGGTGGGCGATAAAATATTGTACGCACCACGAGCAGTAAGCGACATGACAGGCCGCAGGCGTTAAACGCACTCGTGCTTTCAAACTTCGCCCTCGGTCTGTAATAACGTCTTTACTGCTCTAGGTACGTAAATAGCTATAATATATGAGACGTTTCGTTCATACCACTAAAGGATTAATATTAAGAATAACATGTTGGCAGAAGATGACCTTAAATAAGGTCAAAACATCTCATATGTTAAATTATTGACGTCTATTTATTACACGTATTCAGCCATCTAATACGTATATACACCAACTGATATTGTAGATGGATCTTAAGATGTGAAATTATGAAAAATTAATCAATTTTGATTAAAATTTGGTCCTTTAGGAGTTAGAACTCCTAGAGAATTTTAAAACAACAAAAATTTGAAACTCTTATCAGTGAAATATAGTACATACTACATTGAATACAGGTGGAAACCAATCTACCTCCTATGATATTCTAACATCCTGGCACGATATTTTAGAGGTGTAACATCTTTCGTGACGTTTACTGAAACTTTATCCCGCCTATCGTCAAAATATTGTACAATAAATGGAAATCTATCGACCTCCTGTTAAATACTAACTTCCTAGCACGATAATAAAAGCGTCACATTTTTTTCATGTTGTTTTTTGCGGGAATGAAATTTTTTGGGGACCCCTAGAGCTAAAACATATCCATATTAGTAAAATGGAGATTGAAGAACGTTAATATTGAAGAATATAAATTTTACTATTTATAAAAACTTGAAAATCGAAGATAAGATTGGTTAGATAATTTCAAGGATCTTATAAAATAGGGATTGAGCACTAAGCATATCTCCTGGGTTAAGAAGTGTCACCAAGAACTTGGAAAAAATCTACATCAAACTACCAACGTGCGTGCGCATTAGTAGGACGAATTTCTTCCCGACTGTTATCCATTGTTTATTTTTGAATGAAAGGTTACGCTACAATCTAACATTTTTTTAAGTTTTTAATGAAATATTTTATTGTTTTAAGGGTTTTTATTTCAATTTACAGTTTTAATTTAATATATTAATACAATTTAGCTATTAGAATAGTTTTTAATAACCGAATAATTAATATTAATTAATTTGGAAACGGGTTATTTCTATTGCAGAGTTAAATTTTTACAAATTTTAACAACTTACCTATGTAACTGCAAACACAGTAAACAAGATTAGTTAAATATAGTCCAAAATCACTAAAAAATAAATTAATTGTACATAAGAGAAAACAAACATAAAGCAAGGGAGAAATCACAAAATACCAAACAAGGTGAAATATGAAACGCGAGGAAAGATAAAAACATAACCTGATCGAATTTTTAAGAATTTTTCCTATTCTTTTTGATCTTATACAGATAAAACCATAGGGAAGGTAATCTATCCTACTAGATTTTCCAAGTTCTTGGTGACACTTTTTTCGCCTAGTGCTCAATCCCAATTTTATAAGATCCTTGGATAATTTCAACCGACGAAAAATAGGGGATATTTCCTCGGACTAGATAAACGGAGGATGTTAAAAAACGACGTGATTGTAAGGAACATCAGAGGATGTCAGTGAGGACAGCTGATATAGATGAATAGGGTTAGATAGCTCGGATAGCCAAACAAGATAACATGTTATACAAGGATGGATGGCCTCCATTTATTCATTTAACTCTAAAATATCTGAATAGGTGAAGACAAACATCGGACAGTAGTGAAATTGTAACTATTTTCTACAAACACTTAGAAAATTTTCTTAGAATATAGCAGCATAAAGGGCTTTAAAGTACGAAAACCTAGCTAAAAATAGCTTTAAATGGTCGCATGCCTCGTTTCCAAATTACATCATTAATTAGTTTGCCTAATTACTCATAATTTAATCTTAATAGAAAGTTATATTACAACCTCCAGAGATAATGTGATTTATGTACCAGCTAAACATTAAAAAAAATGTAAATAATTTTAGTTGAACAATCGATAAAGCTCTACAAATA
Source organism: Gerris lacustris (assembly GCA_951217055.1). Taxonomy (NCBI): domain Eukaryota; kingdom Metazoa; phylum Arthropoda; class Insecta; order Hemiptera; family Gerridae; genus Gerris; species Gerris lacustris. The sequence continues at coordinate 102,261,484 of OX578277.1, read as the reverse complement.
TTGTTTGGCATCAAGCTTATTCCTCGGGAACGCGCGTGAGGCGTAAATTTGAGATATAACTGTGAAATTGAGATAGATGTGGGTGCGATCGGAAGATAGGGATTTTTCTAGCTATATTTCTTGCTTTTATCAAGAGAATCAGTCACTGTTTGGCATCGTACGTGATTATACTTCAATTCTGTGCCCATATTGTCCTGACAGAGGACCCGCGCCACTTTCACTTAAATTTTAGTATTACGCTAATTTAAACATATAATACCAAATATCCTGTAATGACCTGTTTTAAAATATTTTGCTAAAATGATTTCAAGTTTATATATATTTTACCTGTTGCATGGGCATATAAAACAGATAAAGTCCTATCAGGGGTCCGCGCCTCCTCGTGTCTGTATTAGACCGCACGCACCCGAGGGTTATAGAGCATTATACCATATGAGTTAACAATACCCACATGAAACTGATTATGAGGAATCCTTCGAATCTGCGCCAATAGTACTCTATCATAATACCTCTTTGTGAAATGGATTTTAAGATTTATTTTCTGTCCGCTTGCTTATCAATTCCTCTTCTATAACCTGCTTCATTTTATGGGATGATAGTGAGAAGTTTATACATAAAGTGAGAAGAAATAAAGAAGTTATCTTCCAATCTCTCCAACAATGCTTTGTCAATTTGAAGGATTTGGGCTCGAATAGCTTCCTTTAGCTCTTCAAGTGTACGTGGTTTATGCTCGTATACACGTGACTTGAAGTAGCCCCACAGAGAACGCAAATGGACAGGTCTGGGGAACGAGGAGGCCAATTAATGTCACCAAACCGGGAAATGACGCGACCACGAAAAATAGTCCGAATAGCTTCCATGGACATTCTTACAACACAACAAAATGAATTCTTACAATTGAACAAAATTGGAGGAGCTCCCGAACAGGAAATATGAACGGGACCACATCAGTCCCCCCACTCCCACTACCTGAGCCTGACTACTAGCTGTTCCAAAAACATCCGTCCTTTCAGCCTCACCCTGTATTAACGAAGCAAATTTTAACAATATGTCAAGCAGTAGTTCAGATGAAGAAGACACGATTGCATATTATCAACACCACTGACTACGAAGTGGAGTACAAAGGGAATACTGGATTCATCCTTATTTAGAGAAAAATATAAAGGTGAGGCTATTCTGGTAGCAGCAATTTAATGAAATAGACAGCAAGTTTGCAGCTTTCTACTGAATTTCCAAATATTCTTCCTGGAATTTGTGAGGATGAGGATGGTTGCTCCTTCCAAAGAGAAGAAGATCACGAGTATGAGGGAATGCATGACCGCAGAAGAAAGAATATTAATAACTCTCCAAAAAAAATGTTAAGGTGGTTAGAGTGGTTAGAGGTGGTTTAGAGATTTGTTGTGCATCTTATATCAGTAACCACTTGCTCAACGTTCCAATTGGCACCTGATTTCAAATTAGTCTAGCTTCGGTCTTTCCGTCTGCGGATCTCCACTCTTCTACACGGGCAGTATCAATAAAAAGTTGCGAGCGCGACCCGTTTGCGGAGGACCTTAGTGATTCGCTTTATCAGCTGTACAAACTTACAATGGACATGCGCAATCAGTTAGTAACCACTTTACATAAGCAACTACTCATTTATAAGGCTATGCTAAGTGAGCAGGCATGGAGGACTGTATAAAAATGGTTAATGATTGTGTTGATGATGAGAACTTTTGGCATAATGCATACAAAACTAGAACATAAAATTACCATATTTCAAGGTATATGTGTTATAATGACATTAATTGAAAAAAACTAAAACTTTTTTTCATTAAAGTAAGAATACCTAAGGTAATCAACTTACCTTCGAATCAAAGGTATCATCTTTTACATTTGAATCTTTACATCTCAAATTTGGTTCTTTTTTATTCATCCAATTGTTAATTCTTGTTAGCAAAGCTGTGAATTGTTAAATAGATTGTCCACTTATACTTTTTAAAACAGAAAAAAAGGTTTTGAATTCGAGAGAGTTAAAATGAAATTAGCATTCAGTAGAGGTATCGAGATACCTAGCTGGAAAGGATGCAGACCGTTAGGAAATCACCTCGCTCCACCTGGCAATGTATATTGTATTTTATTTCTTTGTTTAATTTTCACCACCCTCTCTTTTACCAATTAATGCACACTTTTAAACCTGAGTATTAACCTCCAGAATAAAAAACCACAAGAGTTAAATTGTGACCTGTATTATTATTAAATTTGTGTTGAATTTATACAAAGTATATTTATATTTTGGTTAATGATATTATATGCGCAATGCGGTACAAAGAATGAGTAAATAATTGTGGCCTCGCTGTTTTTACTTTCTTTTATACTTAATTTATATAGAGAGAAACTAAATATAGATTTTTAAATCCTCTGAACTCAAAATTTTGCCGAATATCAACCGAAAATTATGCCGGGATATCAATGTCGGGCCCTCCCTATTTCATTCGTTCAGGAATATTAGCAACGGGGTTCCCTTGTACCTATTTATTTCTTGTTAGCTTCGTAATTTTATTTTCGAAATCTTACCTCACTGTTTTTCTGCCAGCGGTCATCATGGTGTTTTTTAATACATATTACATCTAAATAAAGAATCAATATTCCAACAATATCCATGGTAATAGACAGCTTGGTTTTCCGGTGAAATCCGCGTCGCAAAGGGTTTAAAGTCCGACATTTCGCTTCCACTACTGTAAGCATCTTCAGGGTTGCGGTGCGTCATGATGTAAAACAAATATAAATACGCCGTTCTTCTCTCCAGTCGTCAGTGCATTTTGTCTTAGCTTCGAGTCAACATCATGATGCTCCACAACCCTGAAGATGCTTCCAGTAGTGGGAGCGAAACGTCAGACTTTAAACCCTTCGTGACGCGAAGGGTTTAAAGTCATTAATCCGCGATTTCACCGGAAAACGAAGCTGTTTATTACGAGTCTATCCTCGGAAGCCTACGCACCATCTATGCATTAATGTTTTTCCCAAGTTTTGGGCTTGAAAATCGGGATGCATCTAATTTTCGTCGATCGAGGTCGTCTTATATTCGATGCAATACGGTATATTATATTTATATTTTTTTCCCTCTTCTCTTTTTTCTTAATGGTGAACCCTTTTTCAAATTGCTAAATGATTGAAAACTATATATAGGTATATATTTTCTTGGGGTCTGGTTAGGGTTACAATGAATAAACTCCTCCTTTTCTTAAAAAACAGCTATATTTCGCCCTAACTAAGGGCTTCCTCAGGCTGGTAATATTCCTAGGACATAATCTCTAGCAGTTTAAAACTTTGTCACAATAAAAAAGAAAATGTTTATTATTAATGTTGTTTATTATTATTATGTTAAAATGTTTATTATGTCTCTCCCTGGGAGTTTCACAGGGAGGATTCATTCTTTTTAATATTATGTGTTTCATAATAAACATTTTCTTTTTTATTGTGACAAAGTTTTAAACTGCTAGAGATTATGTCCTAGGAATATTACCAGCCTGAGGAAGCCCTTAGTTAGGGCGAAATATAGCTGTTTTTTAAGAAAAGGAGGAGTTTATTCATTGTAACCCTAACCAGACCCCAAGAAAATATATACCTATATATAGTTTTCAATCATTTAACGGTATATTATTTTAAAGTCGACTCTAGCCTTTATGATAATCAAATAATGCATTATCGTAACATCTTGGAAGCAATTACTAAGTTTAGTTAGTCTGAGTCATGATAAAATATTAGTTTTAGCTTATCATTTGCTCTTGTCAATGGCGCTTTTGAATTAGTTTCTTTTGTAGTGGTTAATAGCAGTGAAAATACTTACAACTTCTCTTAATAATCGGTACTTGATCGGACTTTGATCATCTAGAACTTTATTTTTAATCGTTAAAGGTTAAGTGAAACGGAAACTTTAACTAATGAAACTCAGCTGACGCTTTAAACATTTAACTTTATCGTTATTACTTTCGTTAAAGTAATCGATTTATTTAAATTATCTTTAGTAAAGTATTAAGTTTTAAATTTAAAGTTGATTAAATTTTAATTTTATCAATCCCTTTAGTACTAGAAACGTTTCGATCGCTAATCTAATATAAGTATGGCAATTATGAATATTGGTAATTACGACGAGAGCCCTGTTTATTAAATGTATGTCGAGTCTGTAAGGGCGTGTGCGAATAATCTAGATCTGATAGTTGAGTATACCCACTAAACCTTGCTAATGTTAGGTTTAGTACGGAGCAAGCCGTGACACCTTCACTCTCCTTGCTGTAGGTTCCCATCCCATCCCATGGGACCATATTTCCAGTCCGACCGCACGCAACCCCCCCTCCATCAGCTTGGCTCTCATGACTTTGGAGCATTGATCTCTCAATCTTTACAAGTAAAACCGGGTTAAATGTCTCCAAGTTTTTATTATAAAATCTAAAAACTTACACTTTTCCATACTCCGATCAAATTTCGTTCTCCCTTGTTCTATTATTATCCAACTTTTAAATGTTTTAACATTTATTTTTAATTCATACCTTGTTTTTAATGCGTAGCTTGTATAATACTGATATACGTATCATTGTTTTATTTTATATAACGAAAGTTCCTTCGTTAAACACCAATTATAAGTAAAGTTTTTGACATGCCAACCTTTGCCTCTAATATTAAAAAAACCAAAATAGAAAAACTATATTCATATAATATTAAAGGTTCAAAATTTGATCAAGCAATTAAATAAATTAGACAATATTGTCTTGTAAAAGCGTAAAATCAATTAAGTTCATAATATGATGCGGGGAAGCTATGTGCCACACTAATTGGCAGTATATATTAAGTTAAAACCTAATACATATCTCGTGATTACACCAGGTCCTGGTAACTAAAAATAATTTATATGCCTGGTGCACACTTGCTCCAAAAGGTATTGGTACGCTGCGTCATTTTCAATAGGATAAGAATAAATGCAGAGCAACTGCTGTTGGGATTCACACGTGACGTTAGCAGTCGTTTGTTATCTAGCATCGTTTCAAACGCTGACAGATCCATAATCGATTTTTTATTTGTGGAACGATTGCTTTTATCGATTTTTTGGGGGCTGATTTCTTCCCTCGAACGTTTAAACACAGGAGCCTATTCCTTGGCAGTTCCCTTCATTCGCAACGGTGATCGATGTATTTGCACTATCGATACTAATTTCCCGTAATCAGCCAATAAGAGTTGTAGGAACGAACAACTGCTGCTTCCCTCGGCAGTTTGGAGAAGTATTTCAAGGTCAAGCGCGCTGGGAGCCTTTGAGCTTGTCTGTATGCTGATTTACAAGACAAAAACGTTAGAAAAATCTTGATGAAAAAATAATATTTCAAAATATAACTCACAGTTTTGTATGAAATGATGTATTAAATACTTAGAGACAGTTCATTCCTATGTATAACTTCACACACTTTTTTCGCAAAAAAAAAACATTTAAACACACTAAAAAAGAGAACAATAACGGAGCAAGCACGATGTTATCACGACCAAGCAAAGATGGCGACTCGATATCCTATCTGACACTGACGTCACTGCCAATAGTTATCACGATAGCCGCTGGTACCTATGAGACGCGCGTCTCATTCCTATACTCTGATAGCTGGCGTACTCATATGTATTTTTGGAACGAAGTTCCTTATGGCACGTTCTGGAGCCCGGGAGGGAATCCGAAAAAAACGATCAAAATCACCGTCACAAAATAACCGTCACGCAACCAAGCGTCACGAAATCTACTGATGACGATATCTTGAGTAAAAGATGACCGAGTTAGTTGAAATTTGGTACACATGTTCTATATTACCAAAACCTAATAGGCTGAGTTTGTAGGACAACGTTATCCACCCAAGCGTTCACGCGCAACGCTCGCGTAAACGTAAGCTTCAAATTTAAAATTGGAATTTTAGGACGGGAAAATATGCTAACTTCATCTATTCAATGAGACAAACAACTTTTATAAATAATTTTTTTAGTAAAACAAACTCCGACACTGCTAAAAAGATCGCTAAATTTATTAAAGCGGACCTAAACGTTTAAAATAAAGAAAACCACGTTTTTACCGATATCTTACGTTCTAACGTAACGTTTTTAATAAAACTTCTTACACATCGCTTAAGTGCAATTGAAACAGGCATGTAAAATTTCAACCTGATACAAGTAGAAGTTTTTTTTAGTGTTGGTGATTTATATTTTATATTATAATATTTTGATTGGAGTAATTTGCCGACGGGGTCTGAGGGGGCAGTTCTTTTCTTCTCTACAACCATCTTCTTTAACTATAAACTAATCAAAATTAACTTTTTTTTTCTCTATTTACAATACATTATTTATTGTAAGACGCTCTTTTCAAAGATAATAAAAAGTTTTTCTTTTAATTTTACCTTAACTCCGCTAGTGCAATAGTAACTTTTAATTTTGTCTCTTTTTCTAACTCCTCCATGTATAAGTAGTTAGTATCATATACCTACTTTTAGCACTGTAATTTTATAATTTATACATATTTAATAAAAAGCGTAAGGAACTTCGTTCCTACCGGGTGTCCCGCAACACCAAAAATATTTTTCGATAGGAGAGAGCACACCCTATACATATCTCCTATCGAGCTAGTGAAGTCTCTAAAATCGATGCCTGATAAAAAATTGACTCTAAAACTTTTCATCAACGAAGTAAAATAAAAACTCGTATAATAATATATAATAATTGTATGTGAATTCTTAAAAAAAATTAAACAGTGAAATTCGTTATTATAAAATAATCTCATATTTAACATGTTGAAACGAAGATAAATGTATGATTTATGTGTATAGTGAAAGGATACTAGGTAAGTGCGTGGGGGTGATTTGATATGTTAAAAAAATATGTTGGTTTTTTATGTACTCTAAGGTCTTTTATTCATGTGAATAATGAGGTGAAATAATTTATGTGTATTAGTCATTTATTTCTTGTGAGTTTTAGTGGATTCCGTGACCCACAGCTACAACCTAAGTCATATCATATCGATCCACAGCTGTGGAATTTATAATTTATGACAGTTGGCAAAGCTTTAGTACTTCCAAGAACAAATTCAAGCAACAACGACTCCCTATATATAAACAATAAAAAATATTAGTTCGGACATTCTTTGACACAAATTCACAGAAAATAATTTACATAATATTAATACTAAAAGATATTTAATCTAGAAAAGTATATCGGTCATAGTTTTTTTTTTTTAAATTAATAATTTTCTTATAAAAGGAAAGAGTGTTTAAGTTAAATTTTATGTATTAGGCATATTAATAATTATTAGTGATTGAATTTTCTTATTTCATTTATATCATCTTTAGTGTTAATGTCGAAACATGTTTGTTAATAAATAATATAAATATGTGGTGACAATATTGTTGTTTTACTTTTTATTAACATCTTTAGTTATAATTTTTCCATGAAATTTCGCTTAAATATGTAGAAAAATCATCTCCAGTAAATTTAAAAAAAAAAATTGTTCACCTTAAAATTAGAGGCGATGCATCCGAAAAACCCTTAAAAAAAGTTTTCTTAAAATAACGTTGTGACGAATTTAATTGTCTAATTTATAAAAGTATAAACTTTACGGTGAATTTAAAAAAAAGAAAAATCTAAAGTTTCGTCCATTTAAATACGAATGTAACCATTACAAAAGTAGTTTAGTAACCATTACAAAATTGCAAATGGTGAGAAGTCGTGTTCGACTCCCCACCAGAGAGGAATTATTTTTATGGAAATTTTGATAAAAACTTTTAAAAAAATTATTCGTGACCACGTAAACCTGAAATAACTAACAAATGATGACCAAGTAATTATGTATATGTATATGAGAAAAAAGATTATACTCTTTTTACAATTAGTATTAACTTTGGATACTCAGATTGGCCAACCAAAATGAGGAAAAAAATAAAGCTACTAGAACTGTGGAAGGGGTAAGGCCAGTGAAATTTTTATTAGCTTAGTTGGCCCGACCTTCTAGAATACAAAATCCAGTGTTTTCATTGGCTCCCCTCCACTTTATTTCGATTTTCCCGCTCTATCAAAAGTTAATACTAATTGTAAAAAGAGTATAGTTATAGATTGGCTTATGATTATATTCAAATGTATTTTTGAAAATGCATAAATCTCAAAACAGGTTAGTTTTAGTGATAGCGTATTTTATTATCTTATTGTAACGATGTCGGTATAAGGTATTTTCGTGAAAACGATGCCGTGTTGCTGGTATAGTTCCGTTAGATAGCACGCGTAACAATATGATAAAAACGAAACCAGGTAAATGCTCTGATTATGTTAGATAGGGATATTTAATTTTCTTGAGTCTTGCTTCCAAGAGGTGGAGTCATTTTCTTAATAATCCTGGAGTCGATGGAAAAATTACTTTTAAGCCAGGGTCGCACCTGTTTTTATTACTTCGGCTTTAATATGGAAAAAACAAAAAATATACTTCTGGCTGAATAAACGTTAAAATAAAACACATTTCGTATTTCGAATCCTTTCTATTTCGAATATAGTTCGAACATCTGTTGCACATAATTTTCTTAATCTATTTAATTTATAAAAGCGAAATCCCTCGTTTACTAACATTAGTTATCATCCATCTTCCTAAATTGGTAGCATTGAATCTCGATATGATAATTTAGAATAATTGAGCATACATTTTCTAACTCCTAAAGTTAGGAAATTCAAATTTTTAGGGTAAAGCTTCTCTTTAGGATCTAACCTCTTACTACAAAAATATTTATGTATCTATATAATTATTTACATAGATTATATAATTAATATTATATATATAATATTTAAATAATGTAGGTGAATTAACACCTCTGGAAAGGGGACAAGATAAGATAATAAAAGAATCTATCACGTTTTGAGGTCCCCTGAATCCAAATGTGGTTTTAAATAAATTTTGTCCGTCTGTTGTCTGTGCAGACGCGTAGAGCTTAGACTACTGGGCCGTTTTTGTCGAAATTTGGCATACATGTTTAGAATATCATACCCCGAGGAGAAATCGAGAAATAAATGTTTGCTCCAAATTTGGGGTCGCTACTCGCCAAAAACGGTTCTGACAATTTTGATTAAAATTCTAGTTCCTGAGATAGGGGCTTTAAACGCGGTTGAAGAGGGGCCGGATTCGATTTTTATGTTAAATTTTGATAAAATGTTCAATAATAATTAAATGTAGCTACACAAAACTCGAAAAATAATGGAATAACACTGGGCTAAGTAATCATGAACTCGTGTATGAGAAAGTTTGTCTGAGTTGTCTCGGACCGATTTTTTAATACCACATATTCGTTCTTGGAGAGATAAGGTACTCTCCAAGAACGAATATGTGGTATTTACGTGTAAATTCATTAAAATCCTATAATCAAATTTTCTTGCCACTACAGAAATTACGCCTTTTTATACTACGCATGTCAGGAAGTAAAAAGTAGTTGAATCCGTAAATTACGAAAATATTTTAAATTCTATGGGTTTTCATTAAAAATTATTATCGCCCTAAAATTATGCAAGGTGTTTTCATCTTTTTAAATACGTGTTTTGTTTTTTTTTTTAAATTTTACCTTTGTAGCAATATTAGGTAAAATCGTTTATGTAGCAGCTAGGTAGAAAATCCTACGGGTATGAAATCAAAAGAATTTTCATTATAATTAGTCAAGCATTAGTAACGGAAATTAGCTTTGAAATTATATTCCATTTTACGGTATAAAGGCTACAGTTTATATCAGTAAGCAGATGCTTATGGTTAATCAATATATACTCGTATATATACCTAATATGTTTATAAATGTATGCAAATTTTGTTGATTTATTCTAATACGATCCTTTGTCTAAATACTTGACCTCTGTACAAACTCTCTCTTCACGTTTTCGAGTTTTAACCATATTTTGTCTTTGACGCAATTGTTTGGCTTTTGTGTAATTATTTAGATTTTATTAATTGTAATTTTACTCTGTTATAACTTCTACGTATATTTTTCCATAAAAGCTTATTCTGTCCATGTTATATTAATATTCGTTGGTTTAAAAAAAATGTTAGAAACATATGATGTTGGTTAATTGATGTAATTATTGCATTTGCGCTTTTCACCATAAGATTTAACAGTTTAATTTTCAAACTAAGCGACACGCGAGACGTAGATTTTACAATACTCCTAGAGAAAATTTTATTTAAATCATAGTTTTTTTGGGAAATTACGTTTGTTAGAAACAAATATGGTATTCCTCTTAAAACTTTTTAACTTAATCTACTGGTCTGACAATTAGTGTGGCACATAGTTTCCTTGCATCCTATTATAAAACGAACGGTGGGAATTTAAAGTCTATTTGTTTGGACCTATTTCGATTTCCAGTAGGGTCACACTTGTTTTTATTAGTATTATGTGTGCAGAATGACCTAATTATGACCTACCGTCTAAATTTCATCATTGTCGGATGTGTGGTTTTAAGCTATGTGATTGTTCTGAAGAACGAAAATATTTTATGTCTCCAATTTCAAATATTCCAAGACAGAAATCTGTTTCAAACATCAGGGAACATTTTTTTGTTCCGTATCTCTCTCTCTCGGTCTGTCTGTCTGTCGCTCAATTTTGCATACCAACATATCTTAAAAACTACTCGTCCGATTTTAATGAAATTGGTATGGTAGGTCATAATTAGCCCATTGTTGGTCCCATATAAGTTTCAACCATCTGCGCCCATTTGTTTCTCTTCAACATGCGCACAAACTTACATTTATTTACACCAATATCTTTAAAAGTACTAATCTGATTTTTATGAAATTAGAATGGATCGTCGAAAGTACACCGCAGATAGGCCCAGATTAATTTCAACCGACAACTCTTTTAGTTTTGCTTAATTGATTCTTTAATTCATGTAAAAAAAATCATAACTCTTAGTTTTAGTTCTCAGCACTTTAGCTTAAACGGTTCGGGCACTATGAACCATAGAGAGACGGACAGACGGACACATCAACCTCGGCATAAGGGTTTTGAGAAGTATCTACGAAACTCTAAAATCGGGGGAAACAATGAAATAAATTAGACAATAATGGCTTGTAAAGCATAAAATCAATAAAGTACGTGATAGGATGTTAGAAAGCTATGTGCCACACTAATTGGCAGTTTATTTCTAGTTATGTCTCTTTTTTTTCACCTTATGATTGGACTAATCGTCTTAACCTTTATTTTATAATTTATAATTTTTGGGAGCTCTGAATTTATATAGTATCAAATTTAATTTGATTTTTTGTTTATCTATGTGTCTACTCAGACAGTAAAATCTGAATCTGATGAAGTATTTGTATAAATCAAAATTCAGTTTTTTTTTCTTTTTTACTATGTTCGCAAAAGAAATTTTTTTTTTTCAAGAAATTGAATGTTATTTCTTTTTTCTTTTCTTTAATTTTTCATGCGACAGAATTGTAGAGAGATATTGTCTCATTTATCAAGTTGAATTTTTCCAATCCTTTGTGAAATGTTTTTTTAATCATTTAAAGATTTTCTTCTTCTGTAAAGGCTAGATTTTACATTTCACAGTTTTATTTTCTTTGTGTGAGCCTTTCCACTGATATTTCTCTCTACATTTGATATTTAATTTTGTTTATGATCATAAGACTTGGCCTGTATCCTTAATAATATGCATTAGACTTGGTTTTAGGATTGGCTATAAATTTATTTAAGAAATTTTAGGACAGGATTTTATCATGTTTTCATGATATCCTTAGATGCTGATATTAGGAAATACTCCTAATTTAGCAATATATGAGGGTCATAGTTATTCTAACCGGATTTTAGCATTATTGATTTATCCGAAACATTCAATGATTACACCTAATGATACAGCATATTACCCAAATATTCAATGATTACAGCTAATGATACAGCAGATTTCCCAAACATTCAATGATTACAGCTAATGATACAGCAGATTTCCCAAACATTCAATGATTACAGCTGATGATACAGCAGATTTCCCAAACATTCAATGATTACAGCTAATGGTACAGCAAATTTGTAATGATACAGCAGATTTCCCAAACATTCAATGATTACACCTAATGATAAAGCAGATTTCCCAAACATTCAATGGTTATAGCTAATAATACAGCAGATTTCCCAAACATTTAATGGTTATAGCTAATAATACAGCAGATTTCCCAAACATTCAATGATTACACCTAATGATACAGCATATTTCCCAAACATTCAATGATTACAGGTAATGATACAGCAGATTTCTCAAACATTCAATGATTACAGGTAATGATACAGCAGATTTCCCAAACATTCAATGATTACACCTAATGATACAGCAGATTTCCCAAACATTCAATGATTACACCAAATGATACAGCAGATTTCCCAAACATTCAATGATTACACCTAATGATACAGCAGATTTCCCAAACATTCAATGATTACACCTAATGATACAGCAGACTTCCCAAACATTCAATGATTACACCTAATGATATTGCTGATTAGGAAATATTTCTATTGTCCTATATTTGACGGTCATAGCTGCTACTCTGACCGGATTTGATCGTTTTTTAACTTCCCATACAATCAATGATTGCAGCATTTAATGATAAAACCAATCCTATGAACTATGATGTAAGGTCCGCGGTTAGAACGCATTTGCTATTTTCGTTCACCACGGTAACAAAAGTGACATTTTTATTCCAACTTTCCTGTTTAAATTTGAACTCATATTATATCTACTCGCATTATGTATTGTAGCCCTTAAGAAGCAGAAGTTAATGACATAAATTATTTTCAATAATTCCCTCTTTAATGACAGCCACTGATGTCATTATCTAGATTTCTTTTGTTCTAAAAATGATTCTTTCTCTTTTAATTAATTTTTTGAAAAGGAATTAAGATTTTTTTTTTTTTAATTTCTCATACCTACCATTCTAGTGTGGAGGAGAACAAAATTGCTTCAGCAGCTGCTACAATAATGATTAAATTAATGCGATAGCAGAAAAAGCTAAGGAAGTCAACAATTTCAGAAACATTTTAAAATTATTTAAGTATGAACAATTTTAATTCTTTAATTATAATTTAAAACTCTTAACTTTAAGTATTAAATTTCACAACTTTTCCAATTATTTTAAACGTTATTGAAATGTTTTATACATTACGCAGTAGTTTTAGGAAACAGTAATCATTTTATGTAGATTTTTAGTTGAACATTTCGTTTATAATTTGCTAACCAATTTGTTGAATTATATTCCTCCCCCTTAATTCATTTAAAGTGAACGGAAATATTAGAATACCTTACTCTGAAGCTGTTTTAAAACTTATGATAATGTATAATGTTTTATCTACTAATAATTTAAGTTTAGAATAAATAATTTTAATATTTCTTATCTTTCCTTTTTAATATAAGCTTATTGCTTTCGAGGTTATCGAAGGTAATGGAAGCTATGTGATCGTTCTGAAGAAAGAATATGTTTTATGTGTCCGATTTAAAAAATCCAAAGACAGAAATCTGTTTCAGACATCAGGGAAGATATTTGGTTCCGTTTCTGTCTGTTGCTCAATTTTTGCGAACCAACATATTATCCTAAAAAGTACTCGTCCGATTTTAATGAAAATTTGTATGGTAGGTCATAATTAGCCCATTATTGGTCCTATATACGTTTCAACCTTCTGCGCCTATTTGTTTCTCTTCCCCATACGCTCAAACATTGTTTTATTTACACTACATTATCTACAGAAGCACTCATCTCACTTTTATGAAATTTGAATGGTTTGTCGAACGTAGATAGCAATAGATTAATTTTAAACATCATTGTGCCTAATTGATACTTAATTAATTAAAAAAAAATCGAAACAATTTTAAGTCTTAAAAAATCACTATGAGAATTATTTTGATTTTTGTCAATGTTTTCAAATAATTTTTTTCTTAGTTAACAGGATTTTCTCTTATAAATTTAAGAATTCAATTCTAATCCTTGGACAGTAAAAAGCAAAGTCAAAATGCTTACAGTCACCAACACATTGACTTTTGAAAAGCTTTATTTATTCCATTTACATACGTTTTGATAATCTGAATTTTAAGCATTAATTATTATTAATTTTAAAGTCCTTAATTTAGCACATATCTCGTGAAGTGGTTTGAGCACAATAAAGGAATTCTTATCAGGATTATTATCAGGTTATGGTGTAATAATAATAATATTCGTTTATTTTACTACGTGTTTATTAGCTTGCTTTCTTGTTTGTTTGTTTGTTTGAACTGTACAAATCTTGCAATCGATTTTAAACTAACTTCCCGAGTAGCTAAACATTTGAAACTTTTAGAATAGCTCAGAACACGATGACAATGCATTATGTTAATACTTTTAGCCATCTTTCAGCAGAATTTAATTAGTTTTCAGCAAATTTTTCTGTATGGAAAGTTAGTTCGGAAAAAATCCGCAAGTTATTTTATTTGTTCTGACATATCCCATAGTATTTACAATCTTCATTTTGAAGGGTTTAAAATTTGTGATTTTTTATTAAAGGCGGGTTTACACGATCCAAGTAGACTTGGACCAAGTAATTTTGATCAAATCTACTAGGTCAAAGTAAAAATGAAACACAGCTTGACATAAATAACAGCTTTTTTGTCATAATCATATGGTTGACGCCATTCAAGTCTACTTAGATCAAATAACGTCTAACTCAACTTGGATGTCCAAGTTGACTTGGATCGTGTAGACGCGGCTTTAGAGGTAAACATTGAATGACAGCGAAAAGTAAACAAAGAAATAAATTAATTTACGTGTGACACCCAGGTTTGTTTACACTTGTGTCCTAGGTATAGGTTTAATTTCTCTGCATCTGTACTTCTTTACTTGTACACACTTTTCTTCTCTTACTGTCCCTGGGACATATCAATGGCACGGTTTAGATTCGGTGTTGGCGAGATCCGTTGTACAAAGATTTGTCCTTTTATAGGTTTAAGATCAGCTCTCTAGATGGTTGTCATTAATGTGAAGTAAATAAATTCGGAACTATTTTTTTTTTCACTAACATTATATATTATATAACAATAACAATTATATTATCAACATTACATACGATTCAACAGAAAATTTAAAAACCTAGTATATAAAAAGTTCTTTTTATCCTATAATTATTAAAAGCTTTTAACTTGTAATGTATGTTCGGGTCAAATCTTGCAACTGAATTTTTTTTATGGTGGGCAGCACAAGATGGTGGACTAGTTATTTTTTAAGCACGCCCATAATATGGGTATCAAGTAAAAGGGTTTGCTGAGAAGAATACGAATAAAATCTTGTTTTTAAAAATATTTTTATATAATCAACTTACTTTAAGCAATAAATTATATACAATACAGTATGAGAACATTTTTAACTAAACGATAGCCTTGGTTAGTGGACCGTCAGGAACGGTCATGGTGTACCTTTCAATAAATTACTGAAACAATTTAAAATTTATTATATTTAAATTCTAAAGTTTTTATCGAAATCCCTCAAATCCCTTTATGATTATAAATTCTTATTTAGTAAAATGAACTATTATTCGAGAAATAAGGGGTAATGCAACTTTTCTCCCCTTTTTATAAAACAGTTTATAACTTTGTACGAGTTAAGAATTACTAAGTTCTGAATCAAACCTTCCCAGTTTCTTAGGTCAAAATGTTAAAACTTGACCTCCGCATATTTATAATAAATCTAGGTAGTTTTATAAATGAGTACTGAGGCGGGATAAGAAGACCAGGGTTACTTACATAAACCATAGAATAAATTAGACTGAGGCTTGCTGAATATAAATGCAACGTCCGCAGAGACTTGCTGAGAATCGTAATGCCCTTATGAGACTATGAGTTTCTCTGCACTTGAGTTAGCTACCAAAATCCACCCGGGTACAATCTAATATTACCTGGCCCTTATACTCTCAGGTTACATTTAGACCAACCCGTATCTCTATAAAAATTTACAGACGTTTAAATATATAATGTTGTCGAAATGGAGAAAAGGTTGTGAGTAGAAGACGAATAAAAAGTTCCTTCTTCTCGTTTAAAAATTAGTCTAATAAAAAGACACGGGTCCTTCTTTTACCTTTTCAACAACATCTTACCCTTTTGTTTCCCTCTATAAAACCTTCTTGGTTCGTGACTGAACATTTGTCAAATCAGAGTAACAGTATATAAATTTTATACACTGATACTCTTTGGGTAATCCCTTAACCAAATCCTTAAACTCTTAACCAAGTCCTTAATCTCTTAACCAAATCCTTAAACCCTTAATCAAAATTCTTAATCTCTTAACCAAATCTTTAATCTCTTAACCAAATCCTTAAACCCTTAATCAAATCCTTAATCTCTTAACCAAGTCCTTAATCTCTTAACCAAATCCTTAAACCCTTAATCAAATCCTTAATCTCTTAACCAAATCCTTAATCTCATAACCAAATCCTTAATCTCTAAACCAAATCCTTAAACCCATATCTTTATATTTAATCCCTTAACCAAATCCTTAATCCCTTTACTCAATCATTCCTTCAGTCAGGTTTATTATCTTTATAATTTGCAACTTTCTGGCCTCTAGAATTATAAATATGTATAACAACTATTATAGATGATTACAAATAACAAAATAGTCAAATTGGAATAAAAATCCTAAAGCTATAGCTTTTTTTTGGATCAAAAGTACATTGCAGTCACTTGTATTTGAACCCAAGACCTTGAGGTCCGAAGTATAAAGTCTTGGCCACACAAAAAGTGACGCGACTTCAGCGAGTTACGTCGGAAAATTTCCTTACTCTTATAATGAATGGAGGTGGCCACACTAAACTCGACGATACGTTAGCTATGCTTGCTGCGTCGCCAAAGTATCTTGACTTTCATTTCCATTTTGGCAATTCCATTTCGGCGACATAAAAATGGTTCGAATTCGAAGCGTGTTGCAATTCTTTTCTCTGATACTCATATCGAGTATATGTGGAAATGGGCTGATCCTCCGTTGTAAAAGAAAAGTCAATTAACAGGTCAAACTTAGTGTTATTCTAAAATTTCTGAACTTTATTTCAAGTTTATTTTATGCAAAGGACGCAGGGAAGGTTTATTAAAGTTATCGATATTCTTAGCCACTTCATTTAAAATTTCGAAACACTTTATCGCTGTACAGGTTTACACATTCATATTGATTTAAAACTTTCACTTGACGTTTCTGAATTTCATAATTTATCTAAAGTTACATTGTGCAGTAATAGTAATTTTATATTTAGAAAAGAAGTAAATAATTGAGTAAATTAAGTTATTATTTGAAGAACAAAAAAACATTTATTTTTATTGGAATAAAAATAGCAGAAGATAGCTTTGTATAAATTAAAAATAAATATATTGAAATATAAATACCTGATTTTGACAAACTAATCTAACATTCTGTAGGAAAATGAATGGAAACATATATAAGGGTCGGTGGGAGATCTTGTTCTTTTCCGGTACAGTCGAGATTCTACATCGAGCGATATTATGTTTAATATTTCGGAGTGCTTTTGGTAAACTCCTTTTTTTTTAGTGTTAAACTCGCAATCTTTTTCGCATGCAATTTTCTTATACGAACTTATTCAAGTATGCATGAAGGAGAGTAAGTAGGATTATAAAAGCACTGATTTTAAAAGGACTTATTGAATTTGTATCAAAGAATTTACATGAGCTTTTAAGATATTTGATGACTAATTCACTGCAAATTGTATTAGATGATATTAGTTTTTTATTCGCATGCGGTTACTTTTAGTTTCGAATAGATAAACTTGCGCTAGGAGTTTTGTGAAATGAAGTCGTAAACTTAATTAAATTGATCAGGATTTTTAAGATGATACGTGACTGTCAGTAAAGCCTCAATAGGTGGACCATGAAATTTCATGGATAGCCTTAGTTAATAATGACCAAAGGTTGAATGTCTAAAAAGTATTATGTCTAATAAAGTGAAGTACTTGTATCCAAGTACTTTTTATGGTTTCATAGATTATTAATCATATACGTTATTATATTATGAAATAAACATTTTTGCGAATTTTCGAAAAAAATTAAGCTATTGCAATGGCTTAAAAATTTTTGAAAATTTTCCCCATGGAAATCCGTTTTAGACCATTCTGAATCGATTCCTAAAATTTAACACTTTTTTTTATGTATGTATGTATGTATATTAATTGTTACTATGTATAAAACAGAAAATAAAGAATTTATTATTATTATTATTATTATATTATATGTGTCACTCCAGATGATATCTCCCCTTAGGATGCACGTAAAAATAGCAAACACATTTTAAAATGTCAATAATATCAAAAGAAAGGATGAGTTCGTTGGCCAGAATTTTTGGAGTTAGGGGTCAAATTTTGACCATTTAGGGTCGAAAATTGCATAAAAACATGTTTTTTCCATTTTACCCCCCTCTTATATGAAAATATGACAAATTTGTACCTAACAACAATTACTGTACTCTTAAAGAGCTTTCTTACGACATGCATCTTGAAGTATTTATAGTATAATATAAATTGTATAATATTTTGACTTTTCTACCCCATACCCCTGTGTACCAATTTTTTTTTCACTCATCCAAATTCTAAACCAAAATTTTCCTATACTATCATAAGCCAATAATACGCAGATTTCTTTGATTCAATAATACGCAGGACTTTTCTTCTTACAAACTATGCAACGTAACAAAAAACCAACCATAAAAACTTTTTTTTTTATTTTCACAAATATTTATACAGTTAATTCTAAGGAGGAAGAACAAATATAAAGAGCCAGTGTATATTACTACCATCACAATAATCCGTTCTTTATTATAGTTGTATGACATTTACAGAAACTAGGTTAATGTTTTTCTTTATATTACTCCTACTTATATTATAACTTAGGGACTGTAAATTTCTCTACTTAATACTTATTATAATCCTTTGGGTCTACAATTGTGGGTGTGAGATGTAACAAAAAATTATCCCTCGACCCTAATTATTGTGAGCTTAAGCAGAACTAGGGTGACACTCATTAGACCAACACTCTTTTGACTCTTTAACCATTATGTTAAGAATTTCGAAAAAAAACAAGTAACAATATAGAAGTCAAATTTTATTTTTTTACGTCACATATTTTCTTTGCAAAGCTTTTAACCCATCTGATATCCTATTCATTATTAAACATCTTCCTTGCCGCAAATCTCCTAGATATGACCTTATGATCTCTGAAGTCCTTAACCATCTCCCAAAAATAATTGCTTGCATACGAGTCTGCAAAACAGCGAGACATTTTTATGTAACGCTTTTTGGTGTCGTTTTTTGGTAAAGCTTATCGAGTTTATGTGCCAAAGTGAAGACATGAAAATGTAAAAAAAATCAACCGTGCAGATTCTTGCGTTTGTAAATTAGGAATTTAATCGAATATATGTTGTGCTCGATGAAAGAAAGTACTTTTCTTCTTTTCCAGTTTATTAAGAAGTAATCTTTTAGCTACAACACCCATATTTTTAAATTAAATGCAAGAAAATTTTATGAATAAATTTTAAAAATTAATTAGTTTATTAAAATTCTAAGAGTTATGGCGTTTGTCCGATGCAAATCAGAGCAGTTGAACAGACGTTGTAGTTGAGGGGGGGGGGGGGGGGGGGGGGGAGGGGGCGGTAGTAGTGAGTATTATTAAGAGTATTAAATGGCTAAAGGGCCAGACGGAATGATGGACGGAGGAGAGGGTGTCCTTGAACGAACCAATCATTCATAATCATAACTCAGCCGATCTCTAAGCGGCGATGTAAACGAGTGCAGTTAGCTCCTACCTTTTTCTATTCTCCTAGTGCAGTGTTCAGCATTTTAGAATCGCTTGGGGAGGGGACGCCGCCCTAGCGACAGCGGTACCAAGCGCGGTAGTGGGAGACACAATCCCTTCCAAGAGCGGACAGATTCCATTGAACACCTCCTATACCTTCCTAACACCCTGATCCTATATCTTTCCCACTCGTGTAACGGTAACGCTTTTCGAGGTTAATGTGCCATAAATAGCCAAGACATAAAAATGTTAACAGGCTTCCTCTTTCTTACATACATCCTTAATTCTGTTCTAAAACCAGCCATTCACAGTCCAACTTAGTCGTACGACACTCACTCCAACGAGCCAATGTGGTACGAAAGTTGAACTGTGAGTGGGGTATAGTTGGCAACAGGTCGTACGATAAAGTCGAGTCGGATTCCCCATGCATCCAACACGGATCCAACCCGCCGAAATTAGTATAAATGTCCCTTTCATTGCTCAGCCTAAGTTCGTTGGACAGTGTTATCCGTCGAAGGCTTCACGGACAATGTCGCGTAAACGTGATATCTACTTGCGATGGTTTTGCATATTAATTTATGTCATGAGTTAAACTCTTTGAGAGTCGCTCTTAAATTGTATGCATTTAAAACCTTGTACTTCTCTTCAAAATATGACTATGAGGGAAACTTCAAATGAAGTAACGTATCAACGCCTTGTTTTGTTCCTCATTTGTCAAATGTTCTACAGTGGTTTATACACAATTCAACAACAGATAATGTTTGACTTTCTGCAAAGGTCTGGGAATCGATTACAGTTATCTTAAGTTGAGTGTCTAAAACCTTCAACCACTGTCAATCAGCAGTTCCTAATCGATAAAAATTTAAGAAAGATGTCTGATAGATTACAAAACCTCTTGGTAAACTGGTGACAGATTTAAGCTGGTAAAAATACAGTAAACTTTCTAAGTAACTTGTCAAGTAAGGTCAATAACAGTTCTGGGAATATTGGAAACACTTACTGTCTAGACATGGTAACTAAATTAGGAATTGTTTTAACTCTCTTGAACGTTTTGCCATTGAAACTTTCTACATTATATAATTTACTCAACCCTGCTCAACGACAGCATTATAACTCCATTAAAAATTTATTTATTTCTATTAAACGTTTAAACATGATAAATAAACACAAACCTTGATATAAAAACATTCGACTTACGAAAGAAATATTCTTTTTTTTTTAAGAAAACAACAAGATATTATATTGTTTATTTTCCTGCTGCCTTCTTGTTGACAACGTATGCTCTGTTTTTTCGTTGTTAATATATATTTCAATTTCGGTGTTATTGCCTTCATTTTCTCTAACAATTCGACTATAATCTAAAAGGGTATCCTACAGTGAACGCAAGTTGTAAAAATTGAATAAACCAGTCAAATTTTATAATAATGAAAAACAATACATGGCATATGACCATCCCCATTGAGTCAGCATGCATGGACGCGCTTAACAAAATTTCCAATAATCCGCTCACAGACATCTGGATTGGTCGGAGATGATGCGAACGATTTCTTACTTCAGTTGTTCAGTTGTACGCGGTTTGTCGGAATACACTTTCAACTCAGCATATCCCCACAAAAAGAATTCGCAGGGTGTAGGTGTAGGGTTACAGGACATTGCAAGCTACTCCTGGTCACCTCGGCGGAAGATCACTCGTCCTGGGAAAGCTTTTTGTAATACACGAGTGTTTCAATGGGAATGGTCAAAGCCAGATATCGTTTTTCATTATTAAATCGGAGGATTGCTTATTGTGAAAATATAAATATATATTAATTTATCCCCACAAAAAGAAGAGGCAGGGTGTAAGGACACAGGACCTTGCAATCCACTCCTAGTCACTTCGGCGAAGATCACTCGTCCTGGGAAAGCTTTTCGTAATACAAGAGTGTTTCAATGGGAGTGGTCATATGCCAGATATTGTATTTAATTATTAAATCGAAGGATTGCTTATTGTGATTATATAAAGGTATCTCCGCACTCGTGCGCATTCCTCATTATTTTCAACTGCGCTTCCACTATCTTTTTCAACATGCCTTTCGGGCATTCAATTTATTTCTCTTGAGGCATTCAATTTACTGTCCACACTTTACAATTTTAGTGAGCATTTAATCGATGGATACAGAAGCAGCAGAATTAGCTATTTGAGCTGGTTACCTATTTTTAAAAATCGGTCCCAGACAACTCAGACATACTTTCTTATATGTATATGAGTTCATAATTACTTAGCCCAGTGTCTTACATTCATTAATTTTCAAGTTTTCGTAGGTACATTTAATTATTATTGAACATTATATCAAAATTTGTCAGGAAAAAATAACTTCACCTCTGCGGGGAATCGAACCCGGCCTCTATCCGTCCGCATTGAAATTTTCGTAAAACATATTTGACTGGTTTAATCACTTTTTAAATTTGTGTTCTTTATGGGACACCCTTTTAGATATCTGATAAGTTGACTATGAGCTACGTCTTGTCTGTTAAGTTCATTATGAACTCCAACATGTCTAATAAGTTGATTATGAACTCCTACATGTCTAATAAATTGATTTTGAACTTTTTTCTGATAAGTTGATTATGAACTCCTACATGTCTGATAAGTTGATTATGAACTCCTACATGTCTGATAAATTGTTACTCTGGAGATGTGAGACATATTTAACAATGTATATTATTGTAGCCGATTAAGCGTCCTATAATAATTTAGTGTTATTAATCGGCACCAAAAAGAAACAAACAAAAAATAAAAATAATCAAGAAAAGAATCACTGTCTTATTTTTCTTGTTATCAATAAATAGGCAATCTAACTTCAAATTATGAATGCAGCAGTAATGTATTCTGTCGGGAATACATTTTTCTTTATGATTTATGTCAAGAGGCTAGTGAACCTTCAATCCATTTAAATATTGCACTGTACTGTTTGCTTCTCTTAAAGGATACATTTCACTTATTTATTTATCTAGTGTATTTTACGTATTCATGAAGTCAGACAACCAAACCCAAGGTATCTTCCGCTTTCTTCCATCATATTAGGTTCTATTTTACTACGTTTTTATTAGCTTGCTTTCTTGTTTGTTTGTTTGTCCAGTGCAAATCTTGCAATCGATTTTAAACTACCTTCCCGAGTAGCTAGACATTTGAAACTTTTAGAATAGCTCAGAACACGATGACAAATTATTATTTTAATACTTTTAGCCATCTTTCAGCAGAATTTAATTAGTTTTGGAAAAAAAAAAGTTATTTTATTTATCTCCAGTAGGGAAAAAAAGTTATGATTTTGAATTAGTTTAGAGGGACTAAAACAGGTCTTTTCATCCCTAACTCAAAAAGTAGGGAGAAAAAGTAAAAGTAGGGCAAAAAAGTAAAGATTGCAACTTAATTATTTTATAAATAGTAGAAAATGTATGGCTAATGTAATGAAGTTGTCGAAATCAGGTTGGCGGCACTGCGCTTTTTTGACCATGTTTATCTTTGTTTACAACATTATAACCTGCAACTAAATAACCTTCTATTTGAGTTTAATTCCAATTCTTATTTGTTTTTAATATTGAATCTCTTATATCTGCTATTAAAAGTGCTAATAATTATTGTTATTTATTAAAAATAATAAATAAAAACTGTGCTATGGACGAAAATGTGTATTTTCTTCCTACTGGAGATAAAATATTGTATGTACCTCGTGAGCCAAGTGCCATTATTTCCCTCGCGATAATTATCTCCCTCGGCTGCGCCTTGGGAGCTAATTAGAGTTATTAAAAATTCTAATTCCCTCGGCTTCGCCTCGGGATTTAGGGACCATGGTTCCTTCGGCTTCGCCTCAAGAACCAACTTTTTCGCTCAAGGAATAATGGCTTACTTTACTCCCTAGGTGCATAAATAACTATTGTTTTGCCATATCCCATATTTACGCAATCTTCATTTTGACGGGTCTCCAATTTGTGATAGATAAACATTGAATGTCAGCAAAACAGGAAATATCGATTATATTATTTATATTATTTCAAATATATCGATAGCACGCTTTAGATTTGGTGTTGGGGAGATCCGTTGTACAAAGATTTGTCCTTTTATAGGTTTAAGATCAGCTCTCTATATGGTTGTCATTTATGTGAAGTAAATAAATTTGGAACTATTTTTTGTCACTAACATTATATTTTATATAACAATAACAATTATATTATCAACATTACATACGATTCAACAGAAAATTTAAAAACGTAGTATATAAAAAGTTCTTTTTATCTTGAAATTATTTGTGTTTTTGTTTTTTTTACGTACCTAGAATTTTTGTTCCTCGAATCGAATAATGTTTTTTATTTAGTGAATAAATTTCATAAATGAATAAACCAAAACAAATAACTAGCTGAGCGTTTCGTTGAAATCATTTAATTTTAGATCTAGAAAGATTATACGACATTTTTTGATCCTTGTATGAAACGGATTTCTGTCTTGGAATTTTTGAAATTAGAGAAATAAAATATTTACGTCCTTCAGAACGATCACATAGCTTCCGTTACCTTCGGGAAGCTCGAAAGAGAAAAAAAGCTTGTGTTAAAAAAAAAAAAAAAAATTACGAGTATGTTTTTATCTTGAGGCTTCATTATCTGAATCAAAGATAAAATAGTAATATTTCGATTTAAAAATATCAAAAGAAATTTTAATAAGAAGAAATGTTCAGTTCCTCTACGAATAAATTTCCTTTGATGATTTATTCATGTTGACCATTATTTTAAAAGAATAAATTTATTAAATAAAATGATTGTTGGTTTATTATAAATAAATTAGACATTAATCAAGCCTTTTGAAATATTTCCTTTTTTAATCTGCCGGTCTATCTATTCAAACTTTTGATTTTGCTAGTTGAAATATGGTCGATATGCTGGAATGTAGAATAAGATTTCTCTGTTATTTAAGCCGAGGTTTTTTTGAAGTAGTAAAAAATTCAACTTTCAGCATTTTTAAGTGATTTCACCTTTGATATTATCGCTCTCAGATTTTGAACACGTTAATTATTTGGTAGGATTAGTAAATTAATAAAATATTCCCTTATTAGGAAATGACTCATAAAATTGAATACACGTATTATCTAACTTCAAAATGGGGGCCTGGGTGGCTCAGAGGCTAGCGCGCTTGCGCTAGCCTCTGAGCGTCTGAAGCGTTTTCGGCCGCCGAAAACGCTTAGCTAACAAAAACGCTCGAAAAAAACGCCCGAGTCGGCTCGGTTTCGTTCAGTCTGGCACGGCCCGGTCTCACTCAGCGATTAATGTGAATAGAGCCATGCTAATACATTGCTAATACATGTATTTGCTTCTCAAGCGGAATCGGTCTCGCTCGGTCTCGCACGCAGTGTGAAAGCTGCCTTACACGCTCTACATATTTTTGTAATACATTTTGTATAATTGTCTGATGATTGATTGGAACTTCTTTAGATTGTTACTCCCCTTGTAGAAAAACCAGAAGGGAGGAACAATCTAAAGAAGGTGTACGAATGTTCTTCTTTAGACTGTTACTCCCCTTATAAAAACAGAAGTGGGATATTGCTTTGGCCCAAAGTACATTGGACTAAACATACCTTTTTCTTAATAGTTATTTAGTCAAAGTCATTTATATTCTAAAACAACCTAGGGGAGTAACAATCTAAAGAAGTACCGATTGATTTAAGTTCTCATTCTTTTATACATATTATTGCGATATTTCAACTCCTTCTTGGGTTCCTCGACTGTGTTACAACTTCACCCCTTCTATGATCCTTCTTGGGTTCCTCGACTGTGTTACAACTTCACCCCTTCTATGATCCTTCTTGGGTTCCTCGACTGTGTTACAACTTCACCCCTTCTATGATCCTTCTTGGGTTCCTCGACTGTGTTACAACTAAACCCCTTCTATGATCCTTCTTGGGTTCCTCGACTGTGTTACAACTTCACCCCTTCTATGATCCATCTTGGGTTCCTCGACTGTGTTACAACTACACCCCTTCTATGATCCTTCTTAGGTCATTATCAAGCCAAAGGAACTTTTTTTAGATTGTTACTCCCAATGTTGTTTTTTTTTTTTTTTTTATTGAGAAAGGGATGTTTAGTCCCACGTACATTGGGAATTGTGTTTGTACATGGGTTTCTTTTATAATACTTATTTATTTGTTTATTTAATTATTTTTAATATTGTTGGGAAATTTATGGATTTAGGGAAACTTAACCACTTGCTTAAGTGGAATTCTTGTTTTGGAAAAAAAAAAAAAAAATCAACATTTATAAAGTATTGAGTTGATAAGAGAAAATGTACTAATATTATCTTGAAGAAAATGTGTTAAAATAATTAGAAGAATAAAACCGTTTGTTTAAAAAGATAATTATTTACTTTTAGCTACTTCGTAATAAATATATAAATAATTTCCTAAAAGACAAAATTATAAAATACTCGTATTTGTACTGGGTTAAAAGGCTAGATTATATGCCTAATAGCATTAAAAATCAAAGGTGGGACGTTTCTTTTTCCAAATAAATATCAAAGCCCTCGCTGAGGAAAAGCCAGCCCCTTATGAAAAAGTAAGACGGACGCCCATGGGCCAAGTTTCTAAGTTGCCTAGGTTACACAAGGTACATGAAAGGGACTGATCAATAACATAAGATTTTCCAGGAAAGTATAATTTTGTTTTTCCAGCTGTTCTAAAACTAACTAAAAACTTCTCTGGATTATTGCGTGGTTCATATGAAAGAAAACCCCTTTTTTATTTATTCTTAAAATTCAATTGATGAATTGAAATCCAAAGACAAAAAATAATTTAGAACAAAAGCTACTTGGGTCTATGTAGACAAATAATTCTGTACTCAAAGAACTCAAGTCTATCTAAGTTTAAGAAAGCAGGGTTCGAAGTTTTTAAAGGGGAAGAAAAAGTGGCCCTGCTTAATATATTGAATTTACTGTGCAAAGGAACACGCTGTTTAGATTCTCTTCATTTGGCTTTGATTTAGTTTTCCAATTTGTTTAGCTATTGTAAATTTTCTACTCTTTTCGTTAAAGGAACAAAGAGGAGATAATAAATTATTCCATGAGGAAGGAACTAGGCAAATACTTCTAGATAATGAAACAAATTAAGTTTAGATGAATAATAAATATTTCGATTATAGTATGTCAGAGTCGATTTTAGTATTCAAGAGTCATGTTTTTACTAATTATTTCATAATTTGATAATGCTTATACTAGTCCAGGAGATAGCATGCAAAAAAATTATCTGACTAACATCAAGCTAGAATTTTGTGTATAAGTAAATCTTTTCGTGCCTTTTTTTTAAGCATATGTAGTCGGCTTAGTTCATCTGCGGGACATAGCTTGGCTATAGGCATTTGAAAAAACAAAGAGAGCGGCCATGGCCCACCCTTTTTAGTGGACAATGTGATTTTCATGATCCTGAGTACAATATTAGTTAGTAGAACCAAAATCAAGTTGGTGTTAGTTTGTCCGTTGATAGGTCAGTCATTCAAATGTTCCTCCAAATCAAAGTGGTCAGCTATCAAGTGACAAACTACCATCAACTTGATTTTGGGTCTACAAACTAATTCTGTACTCAGGATCATGAAAATAACACTGCCCACCAAAATGAGCTGGGCATGGCCACTTTCCACTGTTTTTCAAATGCCTATTGCCAAGCTACGTCCACAATCTGCAACAATAATCTGTTGCAGCGTGTGTTGCTAACAAAATATTACACAAATGTTTATCTGGTACAGAGCCATTTGTGGATAAATTAATCATAGCAGCCAAGGTTTACAGGTGAAGACAGCTTCTTGAGTGTTATGAACTCAGATTTATCGCTTTCACTTCAGGGATCATTGTGAGCATACTGGCAATGCTGTTATGAGGTGTATTGAGCATAGTGGTAATGCTGTTATGAGGTGTATTGAGCATAGTGGTAATGCTGTTATGAGGTGTATTGAGCAGAGTGGTAATGCTGTTATGAGGTGTATTAAGCATAGTGGTAATGCTGTTATGAGGTGTATTGAGCATAGTGGTAATGCTCTTATGAGGTGTATTAAGCATAGTGGTAATGCTGTTATGATGTGTGTTTAGCATAGTGGTAATGCTGTTATGAGGTGTATCGAGCATAGTGGTAATGCTGTTATGAGGTGTATTATGCATAGTGGTAATGCTGTTATGAGGTGTATTGAGCATAGTGGAAATGCTGTTATGAGGTGTATTGAGCATAGTGGTAATGCTGTTATGAGGTGTATTGAGCATAGTTAGTAATGCTGTTATGAGGTGTATTGAGCATAGTGGTAATGCTGTTATGAGGTGTATTGAGCATAGTGGTAATGATGTTATGAGGTGTGTTTAGCATAGTGGAAATGCTGTTATGAGGTGTATTAAGCATAGTGGTAATGCTGTTATGAGGTGTATTGAGCATAGTGGAAATGCTGTTATGAGGTGTATTGAGCATAGTGGTAATAACTCAAAATTAAGCTATACTCTTCTGGTTTATAGTCTTATTTCTTGTTATTTAATTCAGGATTGATCTCGACTTAATATCATCTTAAATACCAAAGATACTATACATTCAATATACTTATATCGAGCCAAAGATTCAGAGACAATTCCCAACTCATCCTTGTACCTTATTCTAAACAGTTCACTCTCAGATTTTAACTACCTTAATTCAAAACCACCCCTTCCCTATCATACATACAACATAGCTCAAATTGTACAACATAGCTCAAGACAGTAATAATGTTATTTTAAATAACACACTCTGTATAATTAAAAGCAACGAAACTGTGTGGTCATTTTTACTCACTAGCCTATATATCATCACTGCGGACCTAAATGTTTAAAATTGAGAAAACAACGTTTTTATCGTTATCTTACGTTGTAACGTAACAATTTTAATAAAACTTATTAAAATCGAGCGTAATGCAATAAATATAAGATATTAAGAAATTAGTTGATCATGATAAGTTGATAGTTAAAGAGGATGATTGTAATAGAGAGCCGTGAAATGGGATAAGAAGGGTACCTTTCTACATATTCCTTAACTTACATGTTCCTGCCATCTTCATTTCAACTAATATAAAATGTATCGTTTCACTACTCAATAACTACTGCTTATATCAAGTTGATATTTAACATGCCTGTTTCAATTTTAGTTTTAACGTAAGATATACGTAAAAAACGTTATTTTCTCTATTTTAAACGTTTATGTCTGCTACAATAGTTTCAACGATCTTTATCACTTGATAGTGGTGTATTTGTTGGTTTTAATGAAAACAATGTTGGTCTAATCAATAGGTCAACTTTTACTCAAGTTATCGTTGGACACTGGACACGTTAACGTTACAGACCGATAGACAGAACGAATTCATATTTTGTTGATTGTAAGAAGCTCGCTTCAATAAGTCCTTTGGTAATAAGACCTACGCCATGAGAGGGCTGTAATGCCACAAAGTTAGTTAGTTATTGCCTTGTAGGTTCTTCAAAGTTAGATACAAGATGGATGAAAGTTACCCACCCTTGTTGTTGTTGTTTTTTTGGACAAAAATAATTAAAGAAAACTTTAATGTTGCCATTAAAGATTTTCGTCATCTTCAGATGATGTAATTAGTTAAATGTACATTATTATCACATAAAAAGATATAAAACTTGGGTTTTCATGATTTTATCTTGTTTTAATTGTGCTAAAATGTTAAACAAACTGATAAAAACAATCATTTTTTTTTTTTTTAACTTATAACAGAATATTTACTTGATTAAATTATATAAAATAAAAAAGATAGCTCGATGTATTTTAATTTGATAAAAATTAATACTATTATTATATTTGTTTAAGAGCTAAAACTTTATAATTCTTTTTATGTAATTTTAGAAATATTTATCTCTTTCATTATATATATATATATATATATATATATATATATATATATATATATATATATATATATATATATATATATATATATATATATATATATATATATATATATATATGTTATGAAACAATATGTTGAGGGAAATAATTAAATTTTGTATTTCTTTTTCTTTTATAAGAAAACCCTGTCGGTATATAAATAGAAAACTAAAGCCGAAAGAAAAAAAAAACCTATAAAAAGTTGTTGAAAAGTAAAATATTTTTTCCTTCATTTCTTTTATGCCAGCTTTAGTGAAAAGAAAGTTTTAAATAATGATTTCAAGGCAACAAGAATATTGCGCTTTTTTGCGGGAGGGTTAGCTGAATTCAAAACCCTTTTTTTTATATATCGAGCCCTTTCAACCCATCTTAAGTAATTATGTAAAAACTTTTTTTTTTCTAATATTAAAATTAACAAAAAAATATTATGTTAAAAAGTAATTTTTTTAATTGCAAATAGTATTTAATTAAGGGATTATTATTGAACCTTGTAAATGACAAAATTTCATTAACTTGTTTTCAAACTAATGTAATTCCATATTTTTAATATGGTTAAATGAATTAATAAAGATTAAAAATTAAATGTTTTAATATTGATATATATAATTTAAGTCAAATCGAGTTATGAGAAACTCTCAAATGGAACATTTCATCCGTTTGAAAAATCAGAATTTCAAACTTTTATACGATTTAAATGAGAAATCAAAAGAGATATGTTTTATATTTTCAGAATTGTTTATTTCATTTACAACAAAACAAATTTAATAAGTCTGATTTTATATAAATATACTTCTGTAAATGAATTTTAACTTTGGTTTGCTTTGAACAATTAGTTTTGCTTTTTTAAGTTTATAGGTAGTATTCATATTATGGAAAGTTTAAATTTTAATTTAAATCAAATTATAATTATTATTTACAAAGGGAGACAGACAGAGAAAAATAGACTCCAGCGCCGGGAATTGAACAACGGGCCTCTATATTTCCAGTATAGCGCTCTACCAACTATATAGAGGCCCGTGGTTCAAGTATTGGCGCTGGAGTCTATTTTTCTCTGTCTGTCTCCCTTTGTAAATAGTAATTATAATTTGATTTAAAACAATTAGTTTTATAAAAACAAAATACGTGTGGTGTCGCAGGACACCCTGTAGGAACGAAGTTCCTTACGCTTTTCATTAAATATAAATTATAAAGTCAAAATGCTAAGTATACGATGCTAAATACTTATACATGGTGGAGATTGAAAAGAGACAAAATTATAAGTAACTAACAATTAGTACAGCGGTGATAAGGTAGAATTAAAATATATATATATGTTTTTGATAATTGAAGCGAGAGTCTTGCCATACTTATGTATTTAATGTTGGGAAAATAGTCAATCATGATGAGTTAAAATAGTTAAAATCTTGTATAGAGCCGAGTAGTGAGGGAACTACCCCCCACGCAGGAACAGGACTAACCCTCACGCCTTGGCCTACTCCATTTAAAATATATCCCTTCACTTTACAAAAACTTTCCACACACTATGAAACATTTTTGATTTTGTGTATGTATGTCTGACACTGGCGTTTAAAGCTCCTTTCAGAAAGACTGAATGTAAGTTTTCCCCGAAAAAACTTTCATGGTAGCCATAATATTGCAAACATATATGGTACTCATATATTCTGAACGGTTCAACACTGCTGTGCCACGTCATCACCGCTCTTTCAAACGAACCATCGCTGAATTGTCACTGTCACACTAACTGGTAGACCATTTAAAAACTATTGATGCTTTGTACAAAGAACTCATGAAGAAAAATTTGTCTTTTGCTTTTATATTATTATATGTTTTTAATATGGTATGTTTTCATTATTATATTATGTTTTCAATATGGTATGTTTTCAATATGACTACCATTAAACATTTTTCGGGGAAAAACTTACATTTTATTTTAATCTATCTGATAAGAGCTTTAAATGGTATGTGACATGCTATATAAGCATTACCTTTTTTTCCTAACCCACATTTCGGTGATATTTTGTTTTCGAAATGCCGACAAAGAATGTAAATTTAGTAGTAATAGTAACATATTCTTTCCCTGCTCTTCAAGACATATTTTATTTCATGCTGAATAAAACCTTTTTGTTTAGTCGTCCGCTAGTCCGCTATATTGGCCGCCATCTTGACAGTTTTTAGTGTAAAATTTTCAAAAACTATAAAGTTATCACAAATGCTAAGATGCGCCTGTGTGCCAAATTTCGTTAAAATCTATCAATTTTTACCCAAGTTATCGTTAAACAAACGAACTAACATAAAAACTTTTCATAGTCTAAGTCTCTGAAATTTACAACTCACTATAAGCTCGATCAAAAATTGTTGATAAAATTATCACAATATAACAAACGTATCACAATTACAACATTTGAAATGCTAGAGCTTTATGACGTTGAACTTAGAACCTCTTAGTGGTATTATTACAGAATGGCTGTGGAGATAATCAATAAAATAACAGATTCTCCAGCTACACCTTAAGCTGTTACTAGTGGGAGTTGGTTGTTATCTCCTTGACTGCGGCTTACAGTTCGGAGGGAAAGCCCCGGCACGAGACAGCTGCAACACGCTCCTATTTGATAAATCAAACTTTTTATTTTTGTTTTAAATGTATTTTGTTTTTACTAATATTTTGACTACAAACTTAAAAATAAGAATAGTTAAAAAGTTCTATATTTACAAACTGATTTATCAGTCAATTTTATAATTATATAGGATGTCCATTTATAACGTAAAGACAATTATGTTGAAGAAAAATAGGTCAATATAGTAGGTCAAAATAGATCAAATAGTCAAATAGGTCAAAATAGGTAAACAGGGATAATAAAATCATCTACGTCAATGCATCCTGGCTATATTTCGATCTTCTCTTAGGTCATTTTCAATTTTATAATGTAAACACTGAATTGAAGACAAGGTTTTACTATTCTATCACAATGTTGAACGAGGTTGTTACTTACATTTGTAAACAAATATTAAAATTTCTTTACCTTATACAGTAACAGATTAATAGCAATAAACAATTCTTTGAGAATTTTTAAAAAAAGTTGTCATCGAACATAAAACCTTCGAGCAACATTCGATGACAAATTACCAAGGAAGTAATGATAGTGATTGAATTGGGGAAGTTTTTTTAAAAACTGACTGCTATTAGTTGTTTATTTTTTTTATAATCTAACGTTTTTTGTCTGGGCAAAACTCGAGAAACCTGAACTATTATGCCAATTTAAATTAAAGTTGACATAGATATTTAGTAGGTTCATATCTTGAAACGAAATGCTTAATAATCTTAATTGTGGATTGAGCTATATATTATACAAATAGAAAAATTAAATTGCATGTTTTTAAGAGTACTATTATAGAGTAAAAAGTTTGAGTTTATTAATTCATAAATATAAGGTATTTTAAATTTACGGTCGATTATAGATCTTGGGGCCACAACTATAGAGAGAGGGAAATGCTAAAACTGCACTAACATTGTGCATTGCGGGTTCAGTTTTCAGCCGAAAATAAAATGGTTTCTATAACCTGTTTTTTTTAATGGGACTTAAAAACAGTGTCATCAATTTACCAGTTCTTTTTCCTATGGGAATTGGACCCGCAATGCACTGTTTTGAGTGCTTATAGCATTGCCCTCTTTCTACAGTTGTGTTCCTAGGACCAAGACTCGGACCGAATTGTCATCTACAAAGAGATCAATCAGCCAATTTTGATTACAAGTAATTACAAATAAAATTTATCTTTAATTTGATCAAACTAATTTGAGTAACATTTTAATCTAAATAAAAGTGTTCTAACGATTTTTATTTTCTCGTTAAATTTAGTTGAGATTATTTTGTGTTGGCTTGAAGTATGTTTTAAGAGGGAAGCATCTACTCGTTATCAGCTTGATGATAAGAGTGAAGTGCCTCCCCCCCCCCTCATTTACACCTTTATCTATCATCTGACTGATGATACCTTACACCAGCTGCCTTTATATAATCTATATTTTCTAACGAGCTTAGTTTAATAGAATTTTATATTTAGGAAACTATCCATATTTTTACTATCTCATAAACCTGGTAGGTATATATAATGACAGAGTATGTGTGATGGTGAGAAAATTCTATTTTGTCATTTTGTTAGATTCACACGTTATGAGTTCCCCTGAGTCCAAAAAAAAAAAAACTTTAGTCTGTGCAGGCGCATCAAACCTAACGTAGTGAATTGATTTCAATAAAATTTGGCATACATGTTCAGAAGAATCATAACACCCGAGATAATCGAAAAATAATTTAAGCTCTAAATTTGAGGCTGTCATGGCTGTCCCCAAAAACGTGGGAATAAAATTATTTCTCAAAAATGATTCCGATGATTTTGATTAAAATATATAATCAAAATCATCAGGTTGATATCATCATATGATTGGCACGTGTTGATATTAACAGTGAAGTCGCGCATGCGCCTCTATACAGTTCAAGTATAGGCCAGTCTATGGCGTCTTCCTTACGTTATCTATATTTTAACTATAGCGCTCTCCTCATTTTCTCGGGGATTTCTCGAGAGATCCCTAACCTTGTATAAATAATAGTTTAGTAGGTATATATCCTTATCACTGGATTTGTTTGTTTAGAATACTTTTTTTAATAATATAGAAAGAAATATATTACAAATTCAGAATCACTATGACTTTGAGATTTTGTTCGGATCGATTTTTTTAATAACCTTCACTTGACTTTAATATATTTTAGCTAGAAAATGAAGATTTAATAAATCAAAATTTTTTACTGTTTTTTGATCGTTAAATATTTTCAAAAAGCTACTAAAAAAAAAAAAAAAATAATAATAATAATGTTAGTTAAAGAGAATCTGATAATAAATTTTAATTAAATTACTTTTCCTCGGATAAACCTGATTTTCTCTAATTATTATTTTCCCTTAAAATTGTTTTACTATAAATATATTTTCTCTCTAGTTTTCTTTGCCTCCATACTTTAAATTAACAAATAATTATTATTATTATTTTACTTCGCCTTCCATTAAATTCTTCCATTTAGCTAAAATAATAATATTATATAATGAGCGAATAAATAAATTAATTTTAACATATTCTGATTCGTTTATCAAAGTCAAGTTATTTTTTAATTATTTTAATTAAAATATTTACTATAATAAATTATTTTTTGAGCTATTAAGATATTAATTATAAAAAGATGGATTACAAAAAGAGTGCTTATATATATATATATATATATATATATAACAAAAAGAGTGCTTTTATATATATATATATATATATATATATATATATATATATATATATATATATATATATATATATATATATATATATATATATATTTCACTTAGACAAAACTTATTTCACCCTTTTTTTTTATTCGATTATAAGTTTAGCACGTTGAAAGGACAAAGAACATCTTTTTACAGCGTCAAACGGATTGGATGCCAATCTATGTTCTTCTCTTTCTCATCTTGTTTCTTTTCCCCCTAAACATCTGGCTTTAATAGTTCTTAAGTTAAACGCGCAAAGTTTTATCCTCTGCATGTGTCGGAACTATCGAAGTTGAGCACTTTTCAAAGCCAAAACTAAAACAGGTTAAACATTTAAGTAAATTTTGACGAAGGTGTCACCTTAAGGATTTGGCAAGCTACGTTTCGTTATCTTCTTAAGGTGGCTGTTACATTGCTTTTGCTTCCGAGCCACCAAAACCAACCGTTACCAAAGTAACGGAAGCTATGCGATCGTTCTGAAGAACAACATTATTTAAGTCTTCAATTTCAAAAATTACTAGACAGAAATCAGTTTCAGACATTTTTGGTTCTGTGTCTGTCTGTCGCTCAATTTTGCTAACCAACACATCTTAAAAAATAATTGCCCGATGTTAATAAAATTTGAGTGGTAGATCATAATTAACCCATTGTTCGTCCGATATAAGTTTCAATCTTCTGAACTTATTAGTTTCTCTTCCATATGCGCACAAACATACATTTATTTACTCATATTTCTTAAAAATTCCTCATCTAATTTATATGAAATTTAGATTGTTCGTCTATAGTAGCCGTGATCAATTTAAACAGTTTATGCTCTTTAAATTTTGCTAAATTGATACTTTAATTCATGTAAAAAATCAAAACTGTATTTACAGATTTAAGAAACGGGGAGAAAATTCAACAAATTATTAAAAAATAGGTAGTAAAAGCATAAAATCATTAAAGTATACGAAATAGGACGTGAGGACGCTATGTGCCACACTAATTGGCAAACCATTATTGTTAGTGTGTAATTTGCCCATAGTAATTAACCTAATTAAAAACTACCACTGAAAACATTAAAATCTTTATATTAATCACTATAAAATTACACATTAAACTCTTTATATGAATATAAAAGTATCCTTATTTACATAAACACATTCTACTTATCTATATTAAAAATAAAATGATGAAATTCGCGTCAAGAAGTGTTTGATGTCCTTAGTTTCGCTTCTACTACTGGAAGCATCTCTATAGGAATGTGTTGCATCGTGATATTGAATCAAAGCAATAACAAGTTACGGTTTGCTTCGAGTCAATATCATGATGCACCACATTCCTGAAGATGCTTCCAGTAGTGGAAGCGAAACTAAGGACATCAACCCCTTCGTGATTCTTGGATTTCACCGGAAAACCAAGTTATTGATAATGAGTCAACCCGTGGAAGCATGCGCACTTGCGCACTAAATTCCTGGAAACATGTTTGTAGCTGCTTTATAAGTTATTAGAATATAATATGTAATCAATTTTTTAAAGGCTGAGTAGAGGTTGTTTTGAATGTTCAAAAATAATATACGATTACGATTTCACCCAATATTCTGTTCCAGAATTATTATTATTGTATGTGTAAAGTTAACATGATATATAAAATCTGTGCCTATTATTGTATGTGTAAAGTTAACATGATATATAAAATCTGTGCCTATTATTGTATGTGTAAAGTTAACATGATATATAATATCTATATGTGTAAAGTTAACATGATATATAACATCTACATGTGTAAAGTTAACATGATATAAAACATCTACATGTGTAAAGGTAACATTATATATAACATCTACATGTGTAAAGTTAACATGATATATAACATCTACATGTGTAAAGTTAACATGATATATAACATCTACATGTGTAAAGTTAACATGATATATAACATGTGTAAAGTTAACATGATATATAACATGTGTAAAGTTAACATGATATATAACATGTGTAAAGTTAACATGATATATAACATGTGTAAAGTTAACATGATATATAACATCTACATGTGAAAAGTTAACATGATATATAACATCTACATGTGTAAAGTTAACATGATATATAACATCTATGCCTATTATTGTATGTGTAAAGTTAACATGATATATAACACCTACACTACACCTGAGTCAGACCCTCAACACAATATTCTGTTCCAGAATATTGTGTTGAGGGTCTGACTCGGGTGTAGTGTAGATGTTATATATCATGTTAACTTCACACATACAATAATAATGAACATAAAACAGTCTGCAAACAAGGAAGTCGTTACCTTCTATGCTTTTCCTGTTTCTGCAAACGATAAAAGGGGATACTATCTGCTCTGAAAGGCTTTAGTAAGGTTGGTAGGCGTAGAAAATGTAATAAAAGGGTTCATGAAGTGGTTGGACTTGCCTTTATAATCTTGGCCTCATTCTAAGGGCATATAATGGCAGAGTACTGTAACCTCTCCTATTTGTGAAATGATTTTTTTTACTACTAAATAGGTCAGAAAAAAGTAGTATGTGTGGGACTGTCTTATTCTTTATATGCACATATTTAAATATTTTCTTATTGATCATCCAGCGCCATTGCCCACAGCGGCGTTGGCCCCTTCCTCTACAATTCAGCTCCATTCAGGACGATCATCTGCCTTTAATCTCTAGGCTCTTCTACGTCATGAAGGACTCCATCTGCTGTGAAGCCGTCCTTTCTTTCGCCTCATCCGGCATCCCAGTCTCATAAATTAGCTGAACATGTGCTACCTAGCTCAGTCGTTTTCCATTTACAACTCATACAATGGTTAACCTTCTGGTTACTCATAAATCTGTCTACTCTGTACTCAGAATTCTTCTTTCAAATATTTCTTTCGTGATGGCAGCACTCATATTGTTATCATTAGCAACTCTAATACTCTTTTATTATTGTTTCTATTCTCTTCCTGATGGCAGCACTCATATTGTTATCATTAGCAACTCTAATACTCTTTTATTCCTGTTTCTATTCTCTTCGTGATGGCAGCACTCATATTGTTATCATTAGCAACTCTAATACTCTTTTATTCCTGTTTCTATTCTCTTCGTGATGGCAGCACTCATATTGTTATCATT
Organism: Gerris lacustris; assembly: GCA_951217055.1. NCBI lineage: Eukaryota > Metazoa > Arthropoda > Insecta > Hemiptera > Gerridae > Gerris > Gerris lacustris. The sequence continues at coordinate 102,223,326 of OX578277.1, read as the reverse complement.
AGCAACTCTAATACTCTTTTATTCCTGTTTCTATTCTCTTCCTGATTACAGCACTCATATTGTTATCATTAATAACTCTAATACGCTTTGATTCCTGCTTGTATTCTCTTCCTGATGGCCGCACTCATATAGTCATCTATAGAATTTACTCTAATACGCTTTGATTCCTGCTTGTATTCTCTTCTTGATGGCAGCACTCATATTGTTATCATTAGCAATTCTATTACACTTTGTTTCCTGTTTGTATTCTCTTACTGATGGCAGCACTCATATTGTTATCATTAGCAACTACTCTGATACGCTTTGATCCTACTTGTATTCTCTCTCTCAAAGAAGCATTAACATTGTTATCATTAGCAACTACTCTGATACGTTTTGTTTCCTACTTGTATTTTCTTCCTTATAGAAGCACTAATATGTTATCATCATTACCAAATCTAATACGCTTTGTTTCCTGTTTGAATGTTTGTATTTTTTGCCTGATTGCAGCTTTCATACTGTTATCATTAGCAATTCAAATACATTTTGTATCCTATTTGAATGCTAGTATTCCCTTCCTGGTAGCAGCATCATATTTTTATCATTAGAAATTCTAGAACGCTTTGCTTCCTGTTACTATTATCTCCCTGATGGCAGCAATCATATTGTTATCACTAGGAGCTGTTCATCCTTCGAAAACACCTTCTTTCACCTCAAGATTTTCGGGTTTTCTCCTTATGTGTGAGTTAGAAATGTCTTTATATTTTGTTTTGTTATCCACTCATTCTTCTCAATTTGGTTTATTAAGTAGAATATTAGATCAAAATAAATAAAATTAAATCTTAATTTGATTTAATATAATATTTATATAAATATTGAATTGTTAGGCAGACGGATCTATAGTCATAAATTTCTTTATCTTAATCTTGCAGCAAAAGAAGTAATAATTAAGAGTACACCAGAATTTGTAGCCTAGTGTTAGCACGTCTACACAGGGAACAATCAGATAAGGTAAATAGATTTATCTGCTCATGCTTAACTATCTAATCTTTAAAACATATGAGGATCTTACTTTACCAGAATCATTTATCATTATAAAATTTATTTTCTTTGTCTTTTTACTCTCACAGTAATTCCAATAACAATATAAGGTTGGATTACATGAAGAAAAGAAGCGCATCCTGTATCATGATGTTATTAATGTGTTTTAGAGGGTTTCAGAATATAATAGAGATATGTGCCGGATAGTGTTTCGGACTAGACAATAGCACTGCTAACATTAACTCAGCTGATATCCTAACTCCAAGCATTGTGCTGCACCTTCTATACATGACTAATACACAGGTTAACACTTATGAACATCATTAGTGTCAAAGTGTCAACAATTTACTCCGTCGTTTATTAGTATTAGTATTAAAATATACTCTTCTCATCCAGTTCATCCGTAATTACCTACAAATATGAATTAAGTTTTCCTGGTGCTTTTAGATTTTAAAACTAAATCAAAATATATGTTTATTATTAAAAAGAGAATTCATGTTTCCTCATACTTTAAAAGACTGTAAAATACTTCCTTGGTTTCAATCATATTAAATTTCAATCATAAATCCAATTTATAAATCATCAAGAAAAATTGCTTGCCATTTTAGCTTAGTGAGTAGCTTCTCTTTTAAAGTTTTCTACTTTTCCTCACCTATGGTAAGAAAAGTTATGTTTTCACCTAACCTTCGGGGTTTCAACTGAATTATCTGTTTTGGGTGTTTTTAAGACCTCCTGAGTGGTTTTCAGCATGACGTCTGTATGTGTGTACAGTGTGTATGTTATCATAGCACTGCCCTGGGTATTTAACCTAGTGAGTTAAAATTTGGCAGAATAATTAATATAAAAATGCCATTTTTCAAAACTGGTCTTATTTTCCATTTTTTTTTTTTTTTTGGTTTCTGTATTCTTCACCTTAGTTGTATCTATGTGCAAAATTTGGGGAAGATTGAATGACGGTAAGTGGTTCAAAATTGGGGTAATTAGGTGTGCGATGAAACTTAAAAAGCAAATAAATTTGACGCCATTTTTTTTTTGGTTTCTGTATTCTTCACCATAGTTGTATCTATGTGCAAAATTTGGGGAAGATGATCACAGGAAGTGGTTAAAAATTGGGAAAACGGAAATGTGCGATGAAACTTACAAAGCAAAGTAATATAAGACCAGTAAAAATCAGTCCTTACTTCTAGTTGTGCCGGAAAATTAATATTTTCCGCCATCTTGAACCCAGTTTGCTGAGTCAGCAAAACCTTTAGTGGTCTCCTAAATGAGGAAAAATTCCGAGGTACCCCGTACCCGATTATTTTTATTTTTGGTTAGGCAAAAAGTTACATTTGAAGTACATAATTGAAATGAATGTTTTTTTGGGAAATATTGTTCCTAAAGATAAGCCTAAAATTATTTAGATCTTTCTTGGTAGGCTGAACGTTCCTTTTTTGTTAGATTTTTGTTATTACACAAAATGTTTTCATTGTGAAACTAGTAGACAGACTTTTAAGGCTGTATATTTTTCTTGTTATATTAGAAAACACCTCACATGTTTCCATTTTTATTCCTTCCAATCACCAAGTAGCAATTTAGTTGGAGGAAATAATAGCTCAATTTCGAAAAGGTTTTCTTTTGGAGAAAAACTTATTTTTTGTTTTCTTCTATGTTAGAATGAGACTGTCATCAAGCTTGGAAGGGGGAGGATAACAGCCCTCGCATGTGAGACATAGCTCATCCAGATGATTCCCCCCTTAAACTCTATATCAAGCTATATTGTGACCAAGATTTTCTCGAAGCTCTAAATTCCACCTTGTTATTATAAGGAATTCTAGTCACTCTTAGATATAAGATGTCGTTTGTGGACTATTTTTTAAAGAAATACATTTCTCTAGTACTCTATATTATTACCTTTCTTTATGTATCTTCTTTCATTTTGTTTTTACCTTTTAAAATAAAAATATATTGCTTTTAAATAGTTATTAAATTTTTGCTTTTTTGAAATATTAAACTGACCATTCTTCTAACTTCTCTTTGAATTGGACTAGTAGTAGTAAAAAGGGTCCTCGTACTATGTACTAGATAGATAGGAGGAACGACTTTTCGATCCTAGGGATTAGGCCTTATTTTAGGCCCATTTTACTTGCCCCATGATAGAGAGTTCCAGCCAACTTCACACATCATAATTGTACCGCCAAAGCGAGTGGTGTAATTGGCCTTATAAATCAGAGTATCACGGTGAGGGATCGAACCCATGACCTCGTGCCGTTCTTGCTTCATTGATGGCCGAGGGTAAATAATTTAATGCACACGGGCACGCTGGCTCCTCGAATAGAAGTAAGTATCTAACATCTCGGCGTTACAGTCCATGTAGGGTCTGGGCTTGATCTTCGCTGCGCCTCCACTGTTCTCTGATTGTGGCGACCCTCCTCCATCTCCTGACATCCTGTTTTCTAAAGCCGTCCTCCAAGACATCTTATTCTGAGCCCTGAGCCTCCTTTGGAGCAGTTTCTTTGCGATTCTATTCTCAGGAGGTTTTTGAAGGTGTCCTCCCGATCAGAGTCTGCTCCTTTTTGAGGGAGTGAATCGATTGAACGCGAAAGTAAAAAACTGAGAGTCGACTGAGCGCAGACCCTACAAACTGTTGAGTGTCAACTGAGCGCCAGTACTTAAGACTTACTTTTTACTTGATTACTTAGGACAGTGTTGATTGAGCGCAGACCTTACAAACTGTTGAGTGTCAACTGAGCGCCAGTACTTAAGACTTACTTTTTACTTGATTACTTAGGACAGTGTTGACTGAGCGCAGACCTTACAAACTGTTGAGTGTCAACTGAGCGCCAGTACTTAAGACTTACTTTTTACTTGATTACTTAGGACTGTGTTGATTGAGCGCGAAAGTAAAATTGTTGTAAGAGTCAATTTAGCGCAATATTATAAACTACCCGCACCTTTTGGAGTCATAATACATTTAAAGTGTACATTTTTTATTTTTACTTAGCGTTATAATGAGATCTTGGTTTTCTTTGTTGTTCTTATACTCGTTGTACTTGTTGTTTAGATAGCCCAACTTGCTGAATGCGGTGATACCAAGATTGTGTAAAATGAAACCGACATCATATAATCGTTGTTTCAGGCCATACATTTTTGATAGCTATGTATAGCTTGCTCAAAATCTACCACAATTTGACTGGGTTTTAGGTTAATTCCTGAATTTCAACACTCCACTGAAATTTTTCTCCATTGCATACTGATAAATATTTTCATCTTTAGAAGGGAGTAGTACCCAGAATAATAGAATATAATGATTACTAATAAAGATATGCATCGTGAATAATTGTGGGGGATCCAGGTCTCAGAACCGTATAACACTGTTGTAAGTCACACAACTAAATAAATAAATAAATAAATAAGCCTCTTTATTGATGCAAACACATATAAAGTTTGTATAAAAAAGAAATTAAAATTAAATAGTTAATTTAATGTACTAACCACAAAATATATTTTACTTGTTACTACCAAGACTATAAAAAATCATGTTTTTTTTTTTTTTTATTTTTTATTTTTGTTTTTTTTTTTCAGTTGTTAGAACCAGGCCCAGTTTGAGCGAAGGCCTCTCCCAATTTATTCCACTCTTCGCGGTTCGTTGCTGTATTATACCAAGCAAGTCCTGCCTTTTGCCGAATGTCATCTTCCCGTCTTTTTTTCTGTCGCCCCTGCTTTCTTTTCCCTAAGTATGGTGTCCACAGTGTTGCCTCCTTGGTCCACCTTCCATCTTTTAATCTTGCCAAGTGGCCAGCCCAATTCCATTTTAACAACTTGACTGCTTGGACTACATCCTTAACCCCGGTCTCCTGTCTTATGATGCTACCTCTTATCTTATCTTTTAATCTGACTCCTTTCATGGACCTTTCCATTGCTCTTTGTGTCACTTCAAGTCTACGTAGAATGTTTTTGTTTAGGTTCCAAGTCTGAGAGCCGTAAGTAAGACATGGTAGGATACAAGTATTGAATACCTGGCCCTTCTTTCTTAGATTAATGCAAGGGTTCTTCATAATAAATTTCATAGCCCAATATTTCTTCCAAGCCAAGCAAATTCTTTTTCATTTTTGTCCTTAAAGCTGATTAGCTGTCCAAGATATGTAGCTTCATCCACCCACTGTAGATCCTTCTCACCTATTTTTATTTTTTGTCTTTTACTGTTGGTTAGGAGAAGAGTTTTCTTTTCGTTTATTTTTAGGCCAGCGACTCTTCCTTTTACCTCCAATTCGTTTAACATATTTTAATAAACATATAATAAGTCACACAACTACGCGGTATATACTAGTCTATGTACTCCTCTTCGAACATTACTAAGTACTACCACCTCTAAAGCTACATAATGAGAATCCTTATCTCTCCTTCTTAGCCCTTTCTGTAGATTTATGAAACAAAATCCATTGAAGAGATGTATTGGTGTATTCGTTTTTTTTCTGTAATTTATTTTTCTTAAATTACACAAAAATTATCTTAAATCCAAGTACAAGAAATTCCTATAGTCTTAGTCAATACTACAATTATATTAAAATTAATCTCTATCATTATGCACCTTTATTTCCTTTATTTTGATATTTTTCTGTCTCGTTTACATTACGCGAACATGAGTACAACCCTCTTATCCCCTTCCTTATTAAATTTACCTAACATAAATATTTTTAATCTTAAAAAACATCAACATGATTCATTTTCTGATGAATAGTGATAACAGTTATTATTATTCAGTATTAAATAAATGAATACAAATTTTATTATTATTGTTAGCAATTAGTAAGTTGCTTGGGGTCATCTTAAAAACATTACATGATAGGGTTCTCTAAGTAAAATGCACTTCTTTATTTGTCAAATTACTTTCATAACCGCATTATGTTTGATATAACTTGAATTTTTTTCCATTGGTAATCAAAAAAAAAAAGTTTAATATAAAACTATAACACTTTAAATTACTTCGGTTGATTACATTTAATCCTTTTTAAAAGAAATATGTTTATGAATAAATAATTAGAATACGAGTGGAAACGATATCGTGTGTTCAATGTGCATGTTTATATTTTACTTTCTGCTCTGAAATAATTAAAGATAATTATTATCTGTAGCAATATGTAATGAAGTAGATAATATATTTAGTGTTGCGTGGTTCAACTTTTTTCACGAAGTATAATTCCCTTGCATGATCAGAGTTCTCAACTACAAAGTGTCCCATTTTTTAAAATAATCGACTTGAGGATTGTTTTAAAAATTGTTTAATAAAATATCCTTTATTCAACATCCTGATTCTTTTTTTAATTCATTTAAAACTTGAAAGTTCATAGATGTTCATTACTGAAGTTCATAAACAGTATCTATTTTTAGGGTCCGTAGGCAAAACCAAGGACCCTTATATTTTCCTGCGTGTGTCTGTCCGTCCGTCCGGTCGCCTGCTCTCACCTTTCGTCCGATCACTTTGAAATTTGGCATGTATGTGTATTGTACCTACCCACATATTTTTATAACATAAAAATATTTTTCAAAAAAATTAAGGCAAAAAAACTTAAGGGTTAAAATTTTTTATTTTTTTCGACACCGTGAGGGGTATCATATAATAGGGTACGTAGAACTGATTACAAAAATATATAATTCCTTGGTTATAACTTTGATAGGGCGAGCGTAGGCGAGTTTGAAGCTGGTGTGCAACGTGTCCCCCCCCCCCCCTCTATCTCGCTTATGCAAAAAATCTGAAAAAAATCTTGAACATTCTTCGACCAAAAGTAAAGATTCCACTTTTTGGAAATTTCGAAAAAAATATTATTTAATTTCTTTTTGACAAAATACGTTGTTTTATAACGATGTATTTATATGGTTGTAGTCCGGTTCAGTGGCAAAAAAATACTTTATCGGAAGTTTGTTTATATGTTTTGAGAATATCAGACCCATAGGATAGTTCAAAGTAAGCTTTTTGGCATTTTAAAAAACACCGGTAATAGGTACTACTTAAACTATTCAGAGTTACCTACATACACTCGCTGGTGCTGACCAGCACACACTTGACCTGTTTATTTTTTCCTCATTTATGTTTTGTAAATAAAAAAATAAATTGGCAAAGCATGTACTGTTTTGCACATACAAAGGGTGCGTAGGCAATTTAACTAATTAGGTCGCGTTCGTCATAATCTGCCAGCTATATCAAGATGGCGGCCATTGAAAAATTAGTTTTAGCTTTAACTTTTGAACTATTTATTATAATTACGTGAAACAAACGCCATTATGTGCATGTTTATTGCCCAAACACAATAGAACTATACATCTTTAATCGGTACTAAATTTTTTAGATTTTTTTTTTGGTGGGGGAAGAAATTGGGTTTTTCTTATGAAAGACGCAATTTCTCAGAATGTTCTCGTTTTTGCATGTGGACTCTAAAAATATAATGAAGATGAAATGTATTTGAGTATTAATATACTCGAATAAAAATAATTTTTAATAGAGATTAATTAAAATTAAATTTGAACTTTGAAATTACTCATTAAATTGTGTGTGCATTGCTAAAGGCTGAACCCCTTCCTTGCCACGTGCTCTAATGTAGGAATGGCAGGGATTGACCCCACTTTTTGCCAAGTTCCCTTAATTTGACTATCCTACTCTATAGGCCCCATAGAGTAGAGAAGAAAAAGGCCTTTCTTTTCTTGTCTTAATTTACTAGAACTTAGCTATTTTACTCTATAGGGACTTCTTTTCTATCGCCTTGTCTGCGTTGCTAAAGGTATGACCCTAAGGCCTCCTTTACCTCACTCAAATCTATTGGTCTTTATGTGCCTATTCCGTAATTTTACATTATTCTTCATTTTGAATAGTGTATTCACTAGCGTTTAAATGGCAATCCTAACTACAAATGGTTGTTGTTTATGTATATTTTTAAATCCTCTAAATTTGCATATTTTAATCTCGTCCTCCTGTAAGCTTAAATTTATAATTTATAAGCCGACCCCCTCCCCGCCATTTCAAGTAAAACCAAGTGAGGCTAGTTCCTCTGAAACTAACATTAAAATCACTTTTACCATATATATAAACCCTTTTCATCAATATTGCATTACCTTTTTCAAGATTAATCTGCAGAATTTAGCTAATTACAGCTGGTTGAAATATATTTAATCTGCCAAGATTAATTTACGTAGTAAGTCTAGCTATATTTGGTCTAATAAGTTCATCAACTTATTCGCTAAAAGAGCTTAACTAATGTGAGTCTACAAAGTGCTTTAATTAATTAGATTATTGACAAACATATTTTCATGTTATTTGCTATAATTCAATTCCATGTATCTCATATATTTATGCTTACAACACAACAGCTTTCTAACAAAACAGCGCCATCTGACGCGATTCTAGCTCAACACCAGTAGCTCATTCCAGGATTTGTCTTCTGCTCTGGTCTTTATAATACCTCTGGTCTTCCAAGCCATACCTCTTCCTTGTTTGCGCTATATCATACATTGTCTGAAGAACAATTGAAACAGGCATGTAAAATTTCAACTTGATACAAGCAGTAGTTACTGAGTAGTGAAGTGATATATTTTATAATAATTGAAATGAAGATGGCAGGAACATGTAAGTTAAGGAATATGTAGAAAGACACCTTCCTCCTTCCTCCCCCATTTCACGGCTCTATTACAATCATCCTCTTTAACTATCAACTTATTATATGATTTACTATTTTCTATTATTGCATTACGCTCGCTTCAATGCTAGAGCCATGCGATGCTTAGTTAATATTTAATAGGTTCGATTACTTTTTTAGCAGGGTTATCAGGAATGAATGGTGATGTTAGATTGTGGATTAAAGGTTTAGGATGATGGGAAATTGAGTCATGGAAAGATTTGTACAGGTCTGAACTTTAAGGTCATTGAAAATAGTAAAGTTGGAGATATAAAAAGAAGCATTAGTTATTGTTTCAAGAATTTTGGATTGAAGGGATTGGATACGGTATACGGTAGGAGTTGGAAGGCTTGGTGTATCCTCAGAGTTCAATGTCATATAAACAAGTAGGCTTAATTATGGTGCAATAAATAAGTTAAAATGATACTGTTAAATAAATAAGTTAAATGATACTGTTAAAATGATACATCACAAAATAAATGTTTTCAATCCATCTTGAGGTATGATATATATTACGTATACAAACTTTAATTAAAATAATTGGAGCAGTTTACCGTCATACTTATGCTTATGGACAAAAGAATACCGAAAAAATTTGTTTTTTTTTTTTTTCATTTTGGACTTAATGGTTCTTTTAACGTGTACTTTTTTTTTAATTTTTTGTCAACAACATAGTTTCTATATTTTTATGTACTATGAATAGGAGAATATAGTAGATACAAAGTATAAAAAATATAGTATAAAAAAAGGGGGGGGGGAATGATATCATTGTTTTACAAACAATGTGATAAGAAAAAAAAAAAATTAAAAATGAGGGTATAAATCATGACAAAAATTATTAAAACAATACCTTTTTATCCTCATTTTAACAGAAACTGTTTAACCTACCTACTGGGTCTAATATATGCTCAGGTTAAAAACAAAAAAAAACTCAGAATAAGAAAAAACTTTCTTTTTTTTTATAAATTATTCAACATGCATTTACTTCTCATTTTAAAAACATTTAGGAAGTATAAACATTATGATAAACATAATGAAAAACAATAAAAACAAAACGTATACAGAAAAGAAGAAATAAAAAAAAATATATAAGTGCCATCATTTTAATTACCTACCTCGGTTTCAAAAAAATAAAAAAATAAAGTAAACACAAAAGCTGTATAAAAATATATTCTCACAAAAAAAGTTATTGTAAAGGATTAAAAAAAATTAACATCTAGTTGAAATTAAAGTCAGCTATTTTTTCTTCTTTATTTAAATTAAAAAGAAAAGACTAATTTTTTACGCTCTGGTGAAAATGGCCAATTTTGGACTAATTTGGTAAGCATTTTAACTCTGAATAGGATTTTACGCTTTTAGTACTTTACGATGGAGAGAAAAAAATTCAATTATAATAAATTTTTAAAATGAAACATCGTGTTGGTTGATAGGGTCGACTAATTTAATAAGGACTGAACTTCGTAAATATATATATTTTTTTTTTAAAGAAATTCGAAGATATATATATATATATATTCAAAAGAGTGAGAGAGTTATAACTATGAATAATTTATCTTGAAATTTGTTATAAAGTAAAATTGACAATCTTTTTCTACTAAGAGTCTAAAATAAGGAGAAAAATCATGATTTTTATTTTCAAAATAACATTTTTTATGAGATTACATTGAAACTAGAACAAGTATGTTTCGATTATAATTGAATTGGGATTAATTTGAAATGGATTCTGCATTAAGAGGATTATGTATGGAAAATAGATTTAATAATATAATATGCTTTTCATTTAGTTTCGATATAATGATAATAATCAGTGCTTATTCCATGTATATTAATAACAATCTAATAAATCTCAAATAAATCTCTATGACTCATTATGTGAAATTAATTCGATTGTAATATTAAAAGATAATGTAAAAAAATCGTTCGATAGTAGCTTTTAGTTATTATATTTAAATAAAAATAGATTTGTATAAAAAAGTTAAATTTGTATTAAAAATTAAATTAAATGGTCTTCCTTGTCATAATTAGTCATAGACATCCTTTCATGTAGGCATACTTTCAATGCCATAGTTCCCATCGTCTCATATATACTTCCTTTCCTATTGGCATACTTTTAATTACATAGTTCCCATCGTCTCATATATACTTCCTTTCCTATTGGCATACTTTTAATTACATAGTTCCCATCGTCTCATATATACTTCCTTTCCTATTGGCATACTTTTAATTACATAGTTCCCATCGTCTCATATATACTTCCTTTCATATTGGCATACTTTTAATTACATAGTTCCCATCGTCTCATATACTTCCTTTCATATTGGCATACTTTTAATTACATAGTTCCCATCGTCTCATATACTTCCTTTCATATTGGCATACTTTTATTGCTATAGTTCCCATCGTCTCATATACTTCCTTTCCTATTGGCATACTTTTAATTACATAGTTCCCATCGTCTCATATACTTCCTTTCCTATTGGCATAATTTTAATTACATAGTTCCCATCGTCTCATATACTTCCTTTCATATTGGCATACTTTTATTGCCATAGTTCCCATCGTCTCATATATACTTCCTTTCATATTGGCATACTTTTAATTACATAGTTCCCATCGTCTCATATACTTCCTTTCATATTGGCATACTTTTAATTACATAGTTCCCATCGTCTCATATACTTCCTTTCATATTGGCATACTTTTAATTACATAGTTCCCATCGTCTCATATACTTCCTTTCATATTGGCATACTTTTAATTACATAGTTCCCATCGTCTCATATACTTCCTTTCATATTGGCATACTTTTAATTACATAGTTCCCATCGTCTCATATACTTCCTTTCATATTGGCATACTTTTATTGCCATAGTTCCCATCGTCTCATATACTTCCTTTCCTATCGGCATAATTTCTATGTCATAGTTCCTATTGTTTAATATACTTCCTTTCCTATCGGCATACTTTCGATGTCATAGTTTCTATTGTTTCATATACTTCCTTTCCTATTGGCATACTTTCGATGTCATAGTTTCTATTGTTTCATATACTTCCTTTCCTATTGGCATACTTTCGATGTTATAGTTTCTATTGTTTCATATACTTCCTTTCCTATTGGCATACTTTCGATGTCATAGTTTCTATTGTTTCATATACTTCCTTTCCTATTGGCATACTTTCGATGTCATAGTTTCTATTATTTCATATACTTCCTTTCCTATTGGCATACTTTCGATGTCATAGTTTCTATTGTTTCATATACTTCCTTTCCTATCGGCATATTTTTGATGTCGTAGTTTCTATTGTCTCGTATATTTCCTTTCCTATTGCCATACTTTCGATGTCATAGTTCCCATTGATTGTCTCGTATATTTCCTTTCCTATCGCAATACTTTTTATGTCATATATCCTATTGTCTCGTACATTTTCCTTTCCTGGAGGCATACTTTCAGTATCATTGTTCTATGTTGTCTTGAAAACTTGATATCCTTGCTAAAATATTTATGGATAAATTTGCATTTACACAGATGTTAAATAAATAAGGGATTCGCAAATATTAGAATATATTTTTGTCTTTTTTTGTCTTATTTTATTACATTAACTTTTTTTTAAATTCTTTTACAATTTGGGGTTGAACTATTTTTGTTATTCTTGATATTCATGACAGTCTTGATAATAAATCTCATTTTTGTATTCTCTTGCTAGACCCAAGTTAATTATTAATATTCTTGCCCGAGATTAATAATTTAATAATAAGCCCGTACTTCAAAGAATTTATTAAATTATAGAAAAAATCAATCTATTTGTCTAATTCAGTGAGATGTATTAAAATAAATTTTAATATGTAAGTGCTGTATACCATTATGAATTCACACCTGTATTTACATATATATTCATAGTGATTCATTCTACTTAGCATTTTATCGATTGTATGTTTTCTTGTTACCATGTAATCCCTAAAGCCCAATTCTATTGCATCACAATGGGTAATTTTTATCACATTGATTCATCATATTGTTTTAAAGAAAAAACAAAAAAAAAAAAAAACAACTTTAACATTTTATTTTACATTTTTGTGAAACACTCGCAATATATGAAGCTGCATGACACACTAACAAAGATTTTTATATTAGAACCACCGGCATTTCTAGAAGTATCCCGATATTTCTTTGTCTTTATTTTTAAGCTTTGTTTGCCAGAGGGGCATTTACTTTTTAATCCTTGAGGCGTTATCTGGGACACGGCAGTGCCCCTGCCAAGTCGAGCACAGTAGAGATCGTCAAATCTAAAGTATTATTTTACTCTCATTAATAAAATGTTATATTGGAATAAGTGTGGTTGAGCTTTATTGAGTATTTAGTAGCGTTGGGACAACCGACTAGAAAAAACAACCGAATGAATAAGTCGATTCGGGAAAAAACAGTCGATTGAATTCAATCGACTGAAAACAGTCTCATAGCGGGTATAGGATATACGATTAAAGATATAGACCGATACTGAACCCGCAAGTCGAATGTTTCAATCGAATGGTTTTTTTTTATATAGGAGTAGTACGGTGGAGGCCGTAAAGGCCTCAGAGCTGAGGGGGGTTGTGAGTGAGAAGGCGCTTGACACTCGTTATCTCGTCCCAAACTACAGCCTGCTACGACATCGTTTTCATTCGAATGAAGAAATATAGACTGAGACTGAATCCAATCGAATTTTTCATTCGGATGTTTTTTGGTTTTGGGTAGGGGAAAGGAACGACGGTGAAGGGCTCAGAGCGGAGGAGGGGTGAGAAGGTGCATGACACTCGTTACCTCGTTATTCACACGTCCACATATACACGTCCGAATTACAACTAATACAACTCCAAACTATAGACTGATATCAGTCGAATGAAAACTAGATATCCACAACCGAATGAACGAATATTTTAAAACAACCGTTTAGTCGACTGTTTTCAATCGATTGGTTCCCAACGCTAGTATTTAGCTCGAAGATTGTAAACATGCACTACCAGTTCGTCCGCACACGTACACCACATAATTGTTTAGTTAAATTTGAACACCCACCGTGTTTCTTGGCTTGCCTTTGCGTTTCAAACCCCTTCTTCTATACAACGATTATTATTCCCTATTACTATTTATTTCCTGTTATTTCCTCTCATTATCTATCTTTATCTTTCTATTATATCCTGTATTCTATACTCTTAATTCTTATCTTTTCTATCTCATCTATCTTTCAATACATTGTATTAGGTATTATATAATATTCTCAAAAAGTATTTATTATCTATTTTCTTATTATCTATTAAAATAAAATCTTTGATTGATATTGTAAAACTAAAACCAAATGATTTTATTATATATTGTAAAGTTGAAAACAATATTGATAATTAAAAATACTTACACCATTCTTCCTTGTTTCAAATAAAAACATTTATACACTGTCTCCATAAGAGAGCGTCAACTGAAGATTTTTTTTTTTTAAAAATTGAATATTAATTAATTGGTTAAAAATTTATTTAAATTTAAATGAAACAATGATAAAAAAACAAAAAAATTTCAACACCATTTATAATTATAGGGTGACATAAAAAAATAATAATAAGTAATATTGCTAGATTATTAAATGACATAAAGTATTAAGTCCTTGTGACATAGTAAGTTTTAACTCACTAAATTTATACTTTATAAATAAAATTAAGTGAGAAAAAGTAATGGAATTGCTTCTTTGATTTTAGCCCTCGTTCAAAAAAAAATTTTGTTTTCATTAAACAATTACATTAGTTGAATCATGAAATTATACGTGAAAATGTAGATTTTATAATATTATGTACACTGTACACGTCTTATTCTCTTTTTATTATTATTGTAATTTCCTTCTTTTTTTTTGGTTTCCGTAACCCATACCCGGAGTATAAGGAAATGAAAACATAAATAAATAAAACACACAAAAAAAAAAACATGCAATGATATAAATCTGCATGTGAATCGAGAGTGGAAACCGTTTTTACACACCGGTAGTTGCACGAGGATGTTTTCCCCGCTCTGTGATTTCCATAAATTTCGTGTGCAGAACAATTCGAAGTAAAAGAATGGAGGGGGGGGGGGATGTTTTGAATATTTCCTTTTTTTTAAAAAAAAAATGGGCCTTCAGAATTTAAAAATGATAGTGTGTATAAATTTTGAAAAAGAACAAAAAAACCAAAAACATGAATTTACAACTTGTTCGATATATAACACCTTTGGGATCGATTATTTCTCTTTTTGTTGTTTGTTTCGATATATCGTTTTAACTTTCTTTTCTCAAGAGAAGAGAACAGTGGTTTTGAGTTGTTTTTTTTTGCTTCCCCCCCCCCCCCTAAAATGATTTATTGCATGCGGCAAATACGAAACTGGATGGGAGGTTTTGGTTGATCGATAATCAAAACCCTCCTAGTTGACGTGCTCCTAAGGGATAGATGAATGCAGAAACGAAACCAAACCTATAAAATTTGTATACGAAACCAAAACCCCGTTGGGTTACAAAATGGCTAGATTATTAACCCCCTCCCCCCACCTGAGGGTCGACACAATGTCAGGTTTGAACTAGAAGTCGATACAGAGAATATATATTGGGTAGGAGATATTGCAGGTTTGCATTATGTAAAGGGCTCTCTAACTTCTAATAATCTAAACATAGAACTGCAGTTAAACTGACCCTTTTACCTACTAATAACCACTTCGTATTTAATTAATAATAATGTCCCTGCTCGCACAATTCTATCAATTAATTTACTCGATTCCAATTAATTCTTAGCATTATGCTATTCTGTAACAATATGTTGAGATAATCCTGTTAATTACCGGTCTTATATATGACTCGAGGAAATACGCTGATAATAATTCTTAAAACTATTGATCTATTAATTATCATTCTAAATTTAACTCAGCATGTTTGTATCAAGTTATTTTGCGTATAAAATTTATATCTATACATATCTACGATTGATACGAAATAGAAACATTGTATCTCTGTTTAGATGCGTAGAAAATGATTCTTTACATCTTTGTATTCATTGCGCATGCGTGTTTCATAATTCCTCTTTTTTTCCGCCCTAGTGCGGTAAAAAAGAAGAATTCTTCACCTCAACTCACGATTAGCGAGTTTATTTACATTTAACAAAACTAATTTGATGTTAGTTTAATTAAAGTAACTGTTTATATTGAGTTTTTAGTGAAAAACAATGGTGGATTTATGTCATTATGACGAAAATGAGGAGAATAATACGCATCCCGAAATAATTAATTCGGCACAAAATACAACTAATGAATTAATGTCATCTTTATCAAAAGAGAAATACAATAGTTCATTACGCGTTGAGTGCGGAAAGTAGCATTTTGCATGCGAGTGTGGAGTTTGTTGGTAAAACCACACAAGCAATGCAAAATGCCGTTTTCAATGCAAGTTGCGTACCGTACTTTATCTACGATTGTTAGATTTAAATAATAAATTTAAAATAAATAAACTTGCTGTATGTAAGTTCGTATCTCTCTCTAGATAAAGATGGCATTCATTCATTAGTTGTATTTTTTGCCGAATTAATTATTTCTGGAGGAGTATTATTCTCCACATTTTCGTCAAAGTCACTTGATTCACTCATTGTTTTTCACTAAAAACTCGATATAAATAGTTACTTTAATAAAAGAACAGCAAATTAGTTTTGTTAAATGTAAACAAACTCGCTAATCGTGCGTAAAGCTGAATAATTCCTCTTCTTTACCGCGCTAGCGTGGTAAAGAAGAGGAATTATTCAGAACTATGAGACGCGCATGCGCAATGAATACAAGTACGTAAATAATCACTTTCTACGCATCTAAACAAAGATATAATGTTTATATTTCGTATCAATCGTAGATAAACTTACTTACAGGAAGTTTATGATTTTTTTTTTCCTGTATATTATTAAAATCCAACAATCGTAGATAAAGTACAGCACACAACTCGTGCGAAAACTGTGCTGTCGCACTGTTTCAACCAATTCAGATTTATTTATTTATTTATTTATTTATTTATTTTTTTTTTTATTATTAGAGATTGTGAACTATACAATGTGGCCTTCCACTCGTAGCGTCTAAGAGAATTCTATTGTGTCCTTCCTTCTTCTTAGCGTGTTTCTGCTTATGAATGTAACAGTTTCGTCAGGTTTAACATTGACTAAATCAAGACCTAAAATATTATAGCCCCCTAAATTTTATGGGGGCAATAGAAGACATAACCAGGTAGAAGTTGAGAAAACATTGCAGGTTAGTCTACCCAGGCATGTGACGACGAAGCGCTGGTTTGCCTATCTGATTATCTGTTATCATTAGAACAAAAAAAAGATTTGTTCAGCGGCCTGAACAATTGTATTAAGCTTCAATTCAGAGCTACGTGATGCCTATTTTACAATAACAGCTGCAGAGTGATGTGTCAATAAATGGAGAATTACTACAAGGCACGAGTCAGTTGTTTATTCACGACATAAGTAAACTACATAATCCCGAAAACGTGCTTTGAGAAGTAACAAGAGAGAAGCTTATATCAACCATTGTCGTGTTGAAATTGCAGATATTTTGTTAAGAAACTGCAGAAGTCTGTTAAACATTTCTACGTCTGTAGTTTTGATTTGATGATAAATGTATGATAATATAATAAGATTCTACTTAAGTGATAACTTTTGAGTTATAACGTAACATAATATTTATTTTGAATTAACCTGGTGGGACGGAATTTAACTTTTTTTTAAATTTTAAAACATATCCAGTTATAAAGATGAATTTTATGATTATTTAAGAGAATGTTACTTGTTGTGTGAATTACTTTTATTACAATAATAAATCTTTTTATTTTTATAATAATTGAAAGCATCAAGTAAGATGAATCTTTATATTCTATGTAATACAGTATTTAACATTTCAAGTTAGTAGTTATATCTATCGTCAGTCATAATCACTGAATAAAACGCAGAACTTACTTATAGTGAAATATCCATAATACTTACTTTCATGGCTCTTACTAATAATGGAACATCCGCAATACCTACTTACTTTCGTTGAACTTACTAATAGTGAAACATCCGTAGTAACTACTTAATTTCGTTGAACATACTAATAGTAGAACATCTGTAATACCTACTTACTTTCGTTGAACTTACTAATAGTGAAACATCCGTAATACCTACTTACTTTCGTTGAACTTACTAATAATGGAACATCCGTAATACCTACTTACTTTCGTTGAACTTACTAATAGTAGAACATCCGTAATACCTACTTACTTTCGTAGAACTTACTAATAATGGAACATCCGTAATACCTACTTACTTTCGTTGAACTTACTAATAGTGAAACATCCGTAATAAATACTTACATTCGTTGAACTTACAAATAATGGAACATCCGTAATACCTACTTAATTTCGTTGAACTTACTAATAATGGAACATCCGTAATACCTACTTACTTTCGTTGAACTTACTAATAATGGAACATCCGAAATACCTACTTACTTTCGTCGAACTTACAAATAGTGAAACATCCGTAATACCTTCTTACTTTCGTTGAACTTACAAATAGTGGAACATCCGTAATTCCTACTTACTTTCGTTGAACTTACTAATAGTGAAATATCCGTAATATTTATTTTACTTTCTTAATGGAACATCCTTAATGCATTAGAACCTCGTTAATCCGAACTAATATGAACTTGGAGAGGTTCGGATTATCAAGAGAAGCGATAAAGCTATGTGCCACACTAATTGGCAGTCCATTTTTATTAATTTTAATTCCATAACTTCCTAGTCTAGGTTATTGAAAGATTTAGTTTACTATAATTCTATAAAACTTATATTACTATAGCAAAATTATTTATTCTAACTGTCCAATTTTACGTATCTGATATTGATTTTGGATATAGTAAGTTTAAAATTGATTATAAGGGAAGAGGTTAGATAGCTTGATATCTGTTGCTTTGTTCCAAGACTATTGACCGGGTCAAGTCCTAAGTAGACTAAGCCTGTAATACTCTTGATGTAAAGCAGGTTTAGTCTATTCGGATCTTCGTGTTCATCAATCACGCAAACCTTGATTCCTTCAATAAGTGATCTCAATCAACCGCCCTTCACTTGTAAGTCAGCCCTTTTCTGTGTAGGGCCTCTCTGAAGTGAGATATTTACTTCATTATTCTTAACAGCCTTAGACAGCCTTAGAGAGCCCCATAATTTTTAAGTCTCATTAGACATTTTCTTGATACAAGAAGATATTTTTATGTAATAAGTTTTAATTAGAATTAAGAATCTGAGCAAAGGATATTATTTGCAGGTGTTGCATAAAATTAGGGCTTCAACGTAACATTTATTTTCTAAATTAAAGAACATCTTAAAAGGAATAGGTAAACATTATCATCAATTGAGGAATATTTAATTAAAGAATCCGTGTGGGGGTTAATTTTTTCCAAGAGTGTATAATATATTCTATGAAGTCTTTTGCTTAAATTATTTTTATTTAATTTTCGTAATTGGCCAGTTACTTAGTGAGAGTTCCATTTGTATTAGTCTAATTTGTATTTTATAGCTAAATCTTAATCTGGGCTCCATTTAATTTTTTGTTCACATTGTCGAGCTTTATTGATATTGATAAAAAAAATACTCTCTCAATTAGTGTGGCACATAGCTTCCTCGCATCCTATCACGTACTTTATTGATTTTATTCATTTTCAAGCCTTTGCTCTCTACTTTATTAAATAAAGTAGAGGAAGTATCCAGAAGATAATATATATTATTAAATAGATAACATATATTATTACAATATATGTTATTTAGTAGTCCAGGAGGTATATTATTGTATAAAATGTGACTATTTCCATTATGACATTGATATGAATTGCACACAGAAAATCTATTTCCCTTACATTATAAATAATACACAGGGCTCAATATTAATACTACAAATTGAAATATATTATAACCTTCATTAATTAATTCTAAAATAAATTATTGGAACGAAGTTCCTTATGGCACGTTCTGGAGCCCGGGAGTAAATCCGAAAAAAACGACCAAAGTCACCGTCACAAAATAACCGTCACAAAATCACCGTCACGCAAAATCCGTCACGAAATCTACAGATGACGATAACTTGAGTAAAAGCTCACCGAGTTAGATGAAATTTGGTACACATGTTCATTTTACCAATGCCCAGGCTGAGTTCGTCAAAAACGTTATCCGCCCAAGCGTTCACGCGCAACGCTCGCGTAAACGTAAGCTTTAAAAGACGGGAAAAAGCGTTATTAAGGAAGCCTGTTACTTGACTTGTTTTGATTATTTTTGTTATATATGTCAAAAATGTCACTTTGTTTTGTAAATATATTAAATATAATCATGTAAAATTTCATCCTGATACAAGCAGAAGCTGTAGAGTAGGGAAAAGATATATTTTATAATATTTTAAATTAATTGGCCGGGTAGGTAGAAAATAGTCCTATTTCAATCCAAACTCCTTTAACAAACATACTCTTTCACTATAAACTCATCATGATCAACTTTTTTCTTATATTTAATATATATTTATAGTAAGATGCTTGCTTTAATTATACAAATAATGATTTTCTTTTAATTTTGCCTTAACTCTGAGAGGTACAAACAGTTCGTTACTTTTAATTTTGTCTCTTTTCTAACTCCGCCATGTATAAGTAGTTAGCAATGTATACGTACTTAGCAGTGTGATTTAATAATTTATATTTATTGAAAAAAGTAAGGAACTTCGTTCCTACCGGGTGTCCCACGACACCACACGTATTTTTTTTTATTTAACTCTTGGCTTATATTTTAAATCCAGATGAACTAGAGTCATTGGTTTACTAGAATTGCACGAACACAGTTGAAACTGCTCATGCTAGACACTTCTCAATGATTTAACTTATTCGTTGTCAAATAAATGTATCAGTTACTAATCTGATTATTTTTACATCCCTCCTATGTGTCCCAGTGGAATATCAGACCCATATTTTATAGTGTCAAGATTTTTTTAGTGTTCCTCATAGAAGTTTCACTGTACTTATCTTGTTACAATTATCTTAAATAATATACAATGTAACTGTAAAAAAATTTACATTCTGGTTAAGTTAAAATAAGTTATTATTAATGCAGTTACTTAGAGTTTAATAACATCTACTAGTAAACCTTGTACTTTAAAATATTGAAATATCACATCATGTCCACCAGGACTAGAATATTTTACATTAAAAGTATCAAATCAAATCCCAGGAAAATCTATATCAAGCAAATTTGTGAGTGAATACTTTTTATTATTATTATTACTACTGGTCTTATATTACTTTGCTTTGTAAGTTTCATCGCACATTTCCATTTCCCACATTTTGAACCACTTCCCGTGATTCAATCTTCCCCAAATTTTGCACATAGATACAACTAAGGTGAAGAATACAAAAACCAAAAAAACAAAAAATAAAAACAAAATGGCGTCAAATTTATTTGCTTTTTAAGTTTCATCACACACCTATTACCCCAATTTTGAACCACTTACCGTCATTCAATCTTCCCCAAATTTTGCACATAGATACAACTAAGGTGAAGAATACAGAAACCAAAAAAACAAAAAATAAAAACAAAATGGCGTCAAATTTATTTGCTTTTTAAGTTTCATCGCACACCTATTACCCCAATTTTGAACCACTTACCATCATTCAAACTTCCCCAAATTTTGCACATAGATACAACTAAGGTGAAGAATACAGAAACCAAAAAAAAACAAAAAAAAAAACAAAAACAAAATGGCGTCAAATTTATTTGCTTTTTAAGTTTCATCGCACACCTATTACCTCAATTTTGAACCACTTCCCGTCATTCAATCTTCCCCAAATTTTGCACATAGATACAACTAAGGTTAAGAATACAGAAACAAAAAAAAAAAAAAAAAGAAACGGTGAAAATAAGACCAGTTTTGAAAAATTGCATTTTTATATTATTTATTCATTAAGTAAACACTGTAAATAATAATCCAGTAAGAAATCCTTCTTTGTACTAGCTTCCTAGAAAACAGTGTTTGCTAGTACAATTTTTCTTGTGGCAGCTAGGCTTTGGGCCCAATGTAAAATTGCAAAAGCAACATTTTACAGTACCTCTTTAGATTGTTACTCCCCAATGTTCTTTTTTTAGGATATAAATGACATTTGACTAAATAACTATTAAGACAAAAGGATGTTTAGTCTAATGTCTTTAAAACAAAGGAATATCACACTTCTGTGTGGCGGCGGAGGAAATCGTTCATACTTTTTCTTTTTTTACTTTAGGCCATTATTGTAAAAAGAAACTGGTTCCTGAAAAAAAAACTAGACAAGTATCTGCATTCATGTGGTTATTAAATTCAATAAAGGTGGAGTCAAAAGATTTTGGGAAAACCAATAAAGGACCGTATGTTGAGACATCTGTGGTAAAAGACTGACACTGAACTAAAAGCTTTCTCTTACGATTCTATCTCTTATTGCGAGGTTTAGAATTTCTTGAATATTTTATAAAAATGGGACAACATAAGACCGCAGATAAAAGGGTGAACTTTTTATAGTGTTCTGCATCACGATGTGAGTACTTTAGCAGATGATTTTACCTGTAAGAAACAGTCAAAAGGTTGGTATTGACGGTGGCTTTTTTTTTAAAAAATCGTTTTAAAAACCAGGAAGTTATTAAGTATAGTTATATCTCAACAAACACTAATGTAAACAAATAAGCACGAGGATACAAAATTGTATTTGACACTGCATATCATTTTATTTTTAAACAAAAACATCTTAATATAAATCATAGGGAAAATATAAAGTAAATAACAGATAACTGTGCACCTCTTTGTACTGAGGAATTGCCAATTTAGAAAATGCTTTAATTTAAAATATATATTAGTGATTTCGGAAAGAAAATGTTTTGTTTGTTCGTGACAGAATAGTGAAGTTTGGGCAGACATACATCATTTACTTGTACTGAATGGATTAGAGCAAATAGAATTTACTCTGACAGGGTGTGACATGACTGTACACATACTTTTACAACTTTTTACGTGAGAAGGCTTATTTTTTTTAAATAAGTCTTTTTGTTTAAAATTTCACTTATTTTTGTTAAAAATATAGTTAAAAATATAGAGTATGTCCCCGGACGCATCAACAGGTGAAAAAGAATAAACATTTTGCTTCCGAGCTTACCGAAGGTAACGGAAGCTATGTAATCGTACCTCCGATTTAAAAAAAATCCAAGACAGAAATCCGTTTCAGACATCCGGGAACATTTTTGGTTCCGTTTCTGCCTGTCGGTCAGTCCGATTTTAATGAAATTTAGATGGTAGGTCATAATTAGCCCATTGTTGGTCCCATATAAGTTTCAACCTTCTGCGCTTATTTGTTTCTCTTCCACATCCGCACAAACATACATCTATTTACACCAATATCTTCAAAAGTACTTATCTGATTTGTATGAATCTTTTACAGTTTATCAAAAGTAACCCGCAGATATCCCAAGATTTATTTGAACAGTCTGTGCTCTTTAACTTTTGCTAAATTAATACTTTATATTCCATATAAAAAATTAAAATAATTTTGACTGATTAAAAAACGGGGAAACAATTAATCAAATTAGACAATAATGACTTGTAAAAAAAGCATTAAACCAATAAAGTACGTGGATAGGACGCGAGGAAGGTATGTGCCAAACCAATTGGCAGTCTATTTTAATTGAAACTTCATCTTCTGGGGTTCAGCCCTGCTTCCGTAAAAACTAATTTATGTCATAATTTTAAAACAAGTTTGTTTTGTCTTGGAAATTTACAAAAAAGTTACTTTTCTCATTAGTAAAGTGCTTTTTTTCAAGGAAATACGACAAAATTTTATTTAAAAAAGTTGTTCAGACAGAAGAATTGAGTAAGAATACAATATTTTAAAACCTTTCATCAACTTTGATGTATGAACGTTTCAGTTTAATTTCATTCGTCTGTTGAGACATTTGGATAATAATCCTAAGAAATAAGAATAAATAAAACCAAAACCACAAACAATACACGATTAAAATTTATTTCCATATGTAGAAGTTTGTCTTGCTTCTAACATTAACTATATTAAATAAATACGACAACGACACCGAAGATTAAGTAGAAAAGTGTAACGCAAGAAATGTAATGTGTCAAGAAATAATATGGAAGAAAAAGGTAAACAATAATACTCGTGGAGATCAAAACATTTCTAGAGGCGACCTGTAGTCTGTCTCTAGATATACTAACATAATTATATTAACAGTTGTATTTTCGAAATTTGAAATAAATGTTATGGCACAGAAAAAAAACTACTAAAATTATTAGTTGTAACTATTCGTAACAGCACACTAGGCAAAATATGGAATGGAAAAATACAAAATATCAAAGTAGACGGAGGGATTTAACATTTTGTGTACTTACTCATTTCTTCTTTCTGAACAACCTTTTAAAATAAAATTTTGTCGTATGTCTTAGAGAAAAAACACTTAACTAATGAAATAAATAAATTTAATTCCCAAGACACTTGATTTTTTTAAAACAAAAATTATTACATAAATTAGATTCCATTCAAGCAGGGCACACCTGAAGATGAAATTTCAATTCAAAAATTTGTATTCTTTTTCACCTATTCATGCGTCGATCCGGGGACATACTGTATGTGTATATTATAGTATAGAATACATAATAATATAAGAAAATATAGATTAGATATAAAAGATATGAATAATGAATTTTGGATATAACAGGAAGATAAAAATAGATAATGGGAGGAAATAATGTCTGTCGCTCAATTTTTGCGAACCAACATATTATCTTATAAACTACACGTTTGGTTTTAATGTAATTTGTATGGTAGGTCATAATTTGCTCATTGTTGGTTCCATATAAGTTTTAACCTTATGTGCTCAAATGTTTCTCTTCCACATGCGCACAAACTCATATTTTTACACGTATAACTTCAAAAGTACTTATCTGATTTGTATGACACTTTTATTGTTTATAAAAAATATCCCGCAGATAGCTCAGATTAATTTGAACCGTCTGCGCTCATTAACTTTTGCTAAATTGATACTTTAATTCATGTATAATTACAAGATAAAAATAACTTTTTATATACTACGTTTTTAAATTTTCTGTTGAATCATAATATGTAATGTTGATAATATAATTGTCATTGTTATATAATGTTAGTGAAAAAAGAAAATAGTTCCGTTTTTATTTACTTCACATAAATGACAACCATCTAGAGAGCTGATCTTAAACCTATAAAAGGACAAGTCTTTGTACAACGGATCTCACCTCATCTTGGATCAATTAATTTATTTCTTTGTTTACTTTTCCTTTTTCGCTGTCATTCAATATTTACCTCTTAATAAAAAATCACTAATTTGAAACCCGTCAAAATGAAGATTGCAAATATTGGATATGGCAAAACAAATAAAATAACTTGCGGATTATTTCCAAACTAACTTTCCATACAGCAAAAGTTGCTGAAAGATGGCTAAAAGTATTAAAATAATGCATTGTTATGGTGTTCTGAGCTATGGTAAAAGTTTCAAATGTCTAGCTACTCGGGAAGTTAATTAGAAATCGATTGCAAAATTTGCACTGGACAAACAAACAAGAAAGCAAGCTAATAAAAACGTAGTAAAAATCAAATCAATTTTGACAGGCTAAATAAACGTGGGAAACAATTATTAAAATAATTAGTAATTAGCAGCTTGTAGAACCATAAAATCACACACCAATGCCACACCAATTGACAGTCTATTTTGATTTATTGTCAAATTAAAAAATAATTTATTCTCAAATAAATACTTAAGTATATTATTTTGCTGTGTTATAGCTCAATTATATCTCCATTTCAATATATTATTTTGTGAATTATATGATTTCAAGACATTTTAATTTGTTTTGTTTAAGTAAGGAATTTATATTTATTTATGCATTTATAACATTTTTTTCAAAATTACCTATGTTGTTACGCAGATTTCAAATGACAATTGTTAAAAAAAAATACAACAGTACGAGTGAAATGTTTTATAAAAAGCTTAAAGATGGCTTAGAAAAATAAATAGAGAGAGAGAGAAAAAAAAATATAAGTATATTTTGTAAGTTGAAACACCCGCATCTTTGGTTTCCAGTCTTAGCATCTAAATGTCAGGAGAATTTCCATCTTCTCTTATATAAGGGTATTTTTCAAAGTTACTGTTCAAGTGAGTTGAGCTTAACTTAGAAATAAAACTTCGTTCAAGCATAATACTTTGTGAAATGTTTCTTAACTTTTGCTGCGTACAATGCTTTTTTCTTGACTTTTGCCGCTGTGTAAGTTTTTTGTGTGTTGGGATGGTTTGCTGGATGTTATTTCTTTAATGCGGTAACAGGTTGTTTTCTGGAGAGGTAGAGGCTGTTGAATTGTTACGGTTAGCCGGACCTGGCTAGCTGGCTTCAGCTTCTAGCCATTGTACCGTGTTTTTTTTTTAGTTTCACCCTCGAGCCAATGATTTATTAGAACAGTGGCTGTATTCTTCGTCCTTCCTCTCCTTGTCATTCCAGGCCGACTAGCTGGCTTAATATTAAACCTTTCGACGAAAAAACACTGTTTTCTTTTCTAGTAAAAAAAAGGGTTCATAATATCTATTATAAACTGCTGAGTGACTTCAAATTTATGTGGTACCTACTTTTTTTTTTTTTTTTTTTTTTTTTAAAATAACCAACAGTAAACCATCATTATTACTCTTCCTTCAACCTTATTGTTATCCCTATCCTTCATTT
The DNA here is from genome assembly GCA_951217055.1 of Gerris lacustris. Taxonomy (NCBI): domain Eukaryota; kingdom Metazoa; phylum Arthropoda; class Insecta; order Hemiptera; family Gerridae; genus Gerris; species Gerris lacustris. The sequence continues at coordinate 102,196,854 of OX578277.1, read as the reverse complement.
TACCTTTATTGTTTAATGTATGGTCGAGATTTTTCTATTTTCCGCGCGAAAATATACGCTTTAGACATGAACATGCAGAAGAAGATTTGCAAAAGTAATTTGCACCTTAAATCTTGCTGCAACGAACAAATACATGCATGAAAGGAAATCGTGCATTCTGCAGAGCAGCAACTTTCCTCTAAACAAGTTTTAAATACGCAGAATTAAAAGCGAAAATTTTACTCAAGAAAAGAAAATCCTTTTAGTTTTCCTTACAATCATGCTATAAATATTAAACGAAAGTATTTATGTATTTTTAAATAAGTTATATTAAGAAAGAGAACCATGAGATGAATACAAATTTGATTATGGTCAATTTTATTATTTTAGTGTTGATAACTAGGAGCAAGTTTTTTTTATCTCTAGAAGGGAGAAAAAGTGAACTTTTTTGCCTAGTTTACAGGTAGGAAAGTTTGTCATTGCACTCTGTCAAATTAAACAGGGAGTTATGGAAAATAAGGGAATCATGAACTCTTATGATTCCCTCCAGTGTTGTGCTAGATTGGTAGATAAAGTACAAGTAAGTAAGGTTGGTGTTAAATAAACAATTCTGACTCAACTGAATAAGAGGAAACAAGCCGAGCATTGGTCTCTACGCATGCCCAGCCTGAGCTGCACAGGCGCACTTTAGACTGGGCATGCTCGGAGACCAATGTTCGGCTCCTTTCCTCTGTTCGGTTCGGCAGTCTGGACGAGGCTTTAAGTATACGAAATAGGACGTGAGGAACATATGTAACAAACTAATTGGTAGACTATTTTAATTTGTTATATGTTTAATTTATATTTAATTAATAAGTTTTAAAATAATTTATTGGTAAAAGAGTAAAGGACGTTAATGAAGAAGGTCAGAAGTAGCTTGAATATTATGGCATTGGTTTATAAGTTTTGGCGTAGATTTAAAAATAAATATTCTAATGGCTTAGCCAGATTTACTAGTGTATTTGTTGTTACAAGAGGATAAACTAGTTCGATATTGATTCTAACTAACCTTATTTTAATACCGTAACAACATCTATTCCACCTTTAAGAGAATTATAAAGACTAAAAGATTACCAAATCTTTTATTTTAAATAGTGAAATCTAACAATCTGACATAATATATTACCAGTGCATAAAAATACTGCAGTATTATTTAATTAGTTGCTGGAAATAACTTTTATTACTTTTGAAAAGTGTCACACGATTTTGTTTTTCTTTTTTACCGTGGACATTCGTAAGTGGTGAAATAAAAAGGTGTAATCAAGATTGTTTTTTAACCACTTGAAATGATGTAGCTTTGTTTTTCCACGATGTGTCACCATTGTCAGAAACTTTGCTTCTAGATATGAAGTTACATTGTACCAATAAACTTGGTCGACAGTGCTGCAAGGTAGAGTTCCATATAGTGAGAATAGCAGTTCTGTTTTTAAACTTTTTTAATAGATTCGTCGGCAATGCTGGTCTAGTCCAAACTCTGACTTTTTTTTTTTTTTTTTATGAGTTTTTACTTTAACATTCGGTGACAGTTATTATCTTTTAGGGATTACTTTAATAAATTAAATAGTCTGTTATAAAAACGAAAAACAAAAACGACATATATTCCTCTCTTAGTACAAATTACAGAACTTAAATTAATTTTAGACCTTTTGTTCTAATATACTTTTAACGCAAAGGTAAACTTTTTAATACTTACCGCCTCCTTTTGTACAGAAAAATTTTCCTTGTTGACTGTAAAATGTACGAAACAATTTTTAGGGGAGTTTGTAAAACAATGTGTAATTAAATGTATTTTATTAATTATACTGTGTATATACAGGGTGGCCACGATAAACTGGCACACCCACTTATCTCTTTTATTTTTGAAGATAGAGAAAAAATGTAAATGGTAACTCACCTTGATTTTCGCGTAGTTTTATAATATGATTTCCAAAAATATTTTTATCTCATAGTTTCGGCGTTATCTCTCTCAACTTTGTAATCTTAAATGGTAACGTATATTCTTTTATTTATTTTTTTTCTTAAATTAGATATAATAAGAAAATATTATAATAAGATAAATGAGCCTTGAATCAAAAAAATCGGTTGAGAATTGACAGAGATATTCAGTTTTAAATATAACAAAAATACTATCTAAGTACCTATGTAAAATATTAAATATATAAAAAAAAAAATTATCTTAAGTCTGTTTATTTCAATTTGTTTTTCACTTATTAAGGTTAGTTGAATGCATTTGCTGATCAAAAGTCAAACCTTTTTTTCCGTTTCATTCAGGAATATCGTTAGTAAAACCTCTTTTGATCAGTGTGTCGACAATCTTCCTTATCTCTACAGTTTCGGAAAGGAATGGAAAAAAGGTTTGAATTTTGATCAGTAAATGCATTCAACTAACCTAAATAAGTGAAATAAACAGAATTAAGATCATTTCGTTTTTTTTTTTTGTTTACAGTATTTTACATTCTAAAATAGCATTTTTGTTATATTTCAAACTGAATATCTCTGTCAATTCTCAACCGATTTTGTTGATTCAAAGCTCATTTTTCTTCTAAAACAACCTAATTTTAGAAAAATAGGTTACCATTTAAAATTACAAAGTTGAGAGAGATACCGCCGAAACTATGAGATAAAAATATTTTTGGAAATCATATTATAAACTTCGTGAAAATCCAAGGTGAGTTACCATTTACATTTTTCTTTATCTTCAAAAATAAAAGAGATAAGTGGGTGAGCCAGTTTATCGTGGCCACACCCTGTATAATCTTCTCCATGCGTTATATTCTATCTTAATTGACAATCTTCCTTAATCAGATGATACCCATTATTGTCATTATGCTACCTATTGACAAATACCTTGAATTTCTTTGTTAAACCATTTTGATAAACTGATAAAAATATAAATCTTTGTGAAATATTTCTCGTATACTATAATTTTCATTAATTTGATGTTGATAATTGAAGCGAGCGAAAGCGAGCTTCTTACATTCAACAAAATATGCACCTTGTCCTTGTCTGTCTGCGTCTGTCAGTAACGTTTTCGTGTCCGATGATAAATTGAGTAAAAGTTGAACGATTTTGTTGAAATTTGGCATTCGTGTTTCTTTCACTAATGTCCAAGAGGGGATAGAAGAAATCTTCGTCACGCAAAAATCGGCTTGAAAATTGTGACGCTTTTAAAAATCGTGCCAGAAGGTTAGGATTTAACAGAAGGTTGAAAGGTTATATACAATATTTTGATGTTGGGTAGGCTGAAGTGAATATCATAGGAGGTAGATTGGTTTTCACTTGAATTCATTATAGTACTATATTTGCGTCGATAGAAGACTTTCTAAATTTTATATAAAATTATATCAGAGCTCCTAGCAGAGCAAATGGTAATCAAACTGGATTGATGTTTCATATTTTAACATCCTAAGATTCATAAATACTATATCAATTAAATAAATGTATAATGGAAGTCAACTTCATGGAAAATCATTGAAATGAGTCAATATGTGGTTCAATGCCCAAAAACATTATCTACGATTTAATTTTTAGGGTCCGTAGGCAAAACCAAGGACCCTTATATTTTCCTGCGTGTGTCTGTCCGTCCGTCCTCTCGCGTGCTCTCACGGCTACACCTTTCGTCCGATCACTTTAAAATTTGGCATGTATGTGTCTTGTACCTGCCCACATATTTTAAAAATATAGCGAATTAAAAAAAATAATTTTCAAAACAATTAGGGTAAAAAACCTTAAGGGTTAACATTTTTTTTATTTTTTTTTTCGACACCGTGAGGGGTATCATATGAAAGGGTACGTCGAGCTGATTACAAAAAGATATAATTCTTTGGTTATAACTTTGATAGGGCGAGCGTAGGCAAGTTTGAAGTGGGTGTGAAACGTATCCCCCCTTCTATCTCGCTAATGTGAAGTGCAAAAAATCTGAAAAAAATCCTGAACATTTTTCGACCAAAAGTAAAGATACCACTTTTTGGAAATTTCGAAAAAATATTATTTTATTTTTATTGACAAAATAAGTTTTTTTTTTTATAACTATGGTCTTTTCGATGTATTTATATGGTTGTAGTCCGGTTCAGTGGCAAAAAAAACACTTTATCAGAAGTTTGTTTATCTGTTTTGAGATTATCAGACCCATAGGATAGTTCAAAGTAAGCTTTTTAGCATTTTAAAAAACACTATCAATAGGGTACTACTTAAACGATACAGGGTTGCCGACGGACCCTCGCTGTGTGCTGACCAGCACACACTTGACCTGTTTATTTCCTGATGAAATTAAGAAAATGAGTATTTTTAACATGTTATGGTCAAGCTATGTTAAGGTGTCGAATTATGCCGATCACATCTTCATAAGGGGACGCCAAAAAATTTAGTCATACACGAAATTCTAGTTTGATGCTAGTAAATCACGTTTATGCACGCTATCTCCTGGACTAAGAGAAAAACAATTATAAATATCGATCGACTTTTAAAATTAATTATACCATTTGTAGCTATTATTAGATATTCTAATATTAGTTAAATTTTAACAGATCATTGTATGTTACGGATATTATGTAAACCATGTAGACTTTTGTTTATATTTCTGATTTATTCTCTTGATATTTATTATATATTCGGTTATATATTTAACTGGATTTGGTGTATAAATAATCTATAGTAGGGGGGGAAGATGAGATTGAGGGCAGGTAAGGTCAGGTTTATTCAGTGAACCAATGAGATTGAAGAAGCAATGCTCCTTATTGTAAGTTTTCAAATAACTTAAATAAAATCCCTGGAGAATAATTGTAGCTTGTTTCATTTCATCGTGCAATATACCTAGTTTTAATATTAAATAAATTCATCATTGGTAGAGTTTCTGCAGAAGAGTAAAATCTATTTAGTGTTAAAGAAGTTTAATTTTGTTTTAGTTTATCCTATTCAAAATTATTTTATTCATATTGTTTACCTCTTAGATTTATTATCTTGATTGAAACAACTATTAAATTGATTTTATTTGCAGTTATGTATACTGTTTGGAAATAGAGTTAAAATAAATAAATCCAGGTAGTTGCTTCATAAACATTTTTCGTTGATAACACTGCAATATAATAAAATATTAGCAAATCATCACAAGCGTCGTAATTGTTCAATGATTAATCAGAAGAAATAAACAAACTTTTTTTTGTAGAAGATCTATTAATACCTACGTAAATTTTGGACTCTTCTACATCTAATTATTCTGGTTATATTGGGACTGTATAAATTAACAACTAGTGCTGCTGATGTAATATATAAATATGTTTTAATTAATTCCAATCAAACTGTACAAAATAAAAGGTTTTACAATTCAAACATAGTGACGTTATAAACCCCTAGGATTATAATGAATGTATCTGAGATGTACCTCGATATATTATAGGGGATGTACTTCGTGATTTTGTATGGTTTGCTTAGCCCGTGATACATTTGTGTTCTGCGGGTTTGCCAGATCTTGCTTAGCTTACTGTGAGCTCCAAATGCGTCACCTCTACCTTATTATCATTTCATTTTTATTTCACTTACCTTATAATAATTAAAGATCATTCTAACTAAAAAAACTTGAATCACTCGAAAGTAATTTCGGTAATAGCTATTTTTAAACAAACAACTTTACTTAGAATTAAAATATGAAGCGTTAGTGGAGGTAATCATAAAAAAAATAAAGTAATAGTACATTACGCGTTTAGTGCGGAAAGTGTAGCATTTTGCAGGCGAGTGTGGAGTTTGCACACACTTTGTTGGTAGTAAAACCACTCGAGCAAAGCAAAATGCAGTTTTCGCACGAGTTGCGTACCGTACTTTATCTACGATTGTTGGATTTTAATAATAAATACAGAAAAAAATATTTATTAAACTTCCTGTATGTAAGTTCGTATTTCTCTTTTGATAAAGATGAAATTAATTCATTAGTTGTGTTTTATGCCGAATTAATTATTTCGGGAGGCGTATTATTCTCCTCATTTTTGTCATAATGAAATAAATCAATCATTGTTTTTCACTAAAAACTCGATAGTATAAACAGTTACTTTAATTAATCAAACAGCAAATTAGTTTTGTTTAATGTAAACAAACTCACTAATCGTGCGTAAAGGTGAAGAATTCTTCTTTTTTTCCACACTAGGGCGGAAGAAAGAAGAATTATGAACGCGCAAGCGCAATGAATACAACTACGAAAAGAATCACTTTCTACTAATCTAAACAGAGATAAAATGTTTATATTTCGTATCAATCGTAGATAAATATATTTTGGAGAGGCTTTTATTTCAACATTTTATTTAGAATTGATCCTAGTTTTGTAGTTCTTTGGACTCTAAGATATACCGATTTTCCTAAGAAAATTTCTTACACTTTTTGTCCTTTTCGTATAGGAATTGCCTCTTTTTATCTCTAGGTACTATTTATTACATGGGGACGACAACTTTATTATCTAAGGTACTTTTATTTTAAGGAAACTCCACCTTTAAACTCAGGTCTTAAACTTAGGTGCGACTGATTTCTTTAATAAAGTCCCTTTAATCTCTAAGTCAGACCTTTTTCTCTTTAAGATGAACGGCTTTAACCTATAAGCTACTCTGATTCCTTTCAGGGAAATCTTTAATCTCTAGCCTACTCTGATTCCCCAAGCAGGAAAAGCTGTAATCTTTAAGATGCTTAGATTTTGTTTAAATTCCTTATTGCAGAGATTCCCTTCATTTTATGCTTAGTAGCACCCTTAGAGAATTATAATTTTCTCACAACACTCTAATGTCTTATAATATTGCTGTATTTAATATTTGTACGGCTTTGAAGAAGTAATCAGATAAGTGATAAGAAATATTTAAAAATCCCTCTTAAAATTCACTCGACTACTTTAATTTCAAAATTTTAATTTGTTGGAAAACATAGATGAAAATACAAATAAAATTACATAAACCTTCTACATCCTTTTGATATGGTACGCACTGGAAGCGTGCTGGGCCCATAATCTATTGGATGTTATTTAAATAACATATAACGTTTAATACGTTGAATGTAATTTGTCTTTTATAAAACATTAAAAATCTAAACTATTTTATGAAGAAATGTCAAGTGACACAAAAATTCAATATAAGTAAAACCAGTGAGTGAAGAGTGAAAATACAATAACAAATATACTAGGATTTCCAATACTATTGAGGTGTATGTGTGTGTTTAGTGTGACAGGTGAGATAGAAATTTCCGGTTGCTCACTGAACAATTTTTCGAATCGTGAAATAGGGCTTTATACGGACACTCTCATTTTTTCCACATTGATTTTTAAACAATTTTATACTCATTATATAATAGGAATCACTGAAAATTTAGCTTCATACAGATATGAAGTGGAAAAAAGAATGAGGATCCTTAAAGATTTTGCACTTAAAATCAAATACTCAATTTTCAATTGTATTCAAAAGACCGTCAAATCTCCGAACTAGTGAATTTGGTTTTAAGGCTGTTGGCGCTCGATAGATCAAATCGATTTTCTTATTCTTGTGAAGTGAATTCTTAATGAGCTTGAGCAAGGAATGGACCTTGGATCCAGGTAAACTTCTTGTTGGCAAAGCACCGTGAATTAAAGACGCCCACCGAAAATCAACCCGATATTCGCATTATAGAGGGAGCTACGGCGGTTTAAAGTCGAAAAAAGCGGTATAAAAGGTAGCGTCAAAAAAGACGAAAATTTCGAAATTTCGTCATTTTTTTTCTCGAAAACTATAAGTCGTAGGATCCTAATTTTTTGTATAGCGTTATTTATTACATGTGTCTACACGTGAAAAAATCAAGGGCCCCATAAAAAAAATAGGGGAAATTTTATGGGCAGACGAAAATTTCAAAAATTCTTAAATTTCAAATACTTCTTGTTTTGGTCATATGCACTGGTTTGCAAGGTATAGTAGAACCCCTTTAATCCGGACACGAGGTAATGTGGTGGGAACCCTCGGTAATCCGGGTGATCTTCTATGGAGAATGTAATACCTCAACAATAAAAATAATAGGATCATCACTTCTTACGATTCTCACTGACCCTGAGTAAAATGACAACTTTGAAAATGCACTGAAATATGTACATAGGTACTCTGTGAACAGGGTCAGCAACGTGCCATGCATTGAACATAATTGAAGCGAGCGTAGCGAGCTTCCTACATTCAACGAAATATGCTCCGTGTCTGTCTGTCTGTCTGTCTGTCTGTCTGTCAGTAACGTTCACGCGTGTGACGATAACTTGAGTAAAAGTTGACCGATTTAGTTGAAATTTGGTATACATGATCCTCTTACTAATACTCTGGCTAAGTTCGTTGGACAGCGTGATCCGTCCTAGAGTTCGCGCGCAACGCTCGCGTAAACGAGAGGTACAAAAATTAAATTGGAATTTCAGGACGGGAAAAGATTCTATCATCATCTATTCGATGAGACAAACATTTTTTTCAAATAACATTTTTTACTAAAACCAACAGCGACACCGCTATGACTTAATAAAGATCGCTAAAACTATTAAAGCGGACCTAAACGTTTATAATAGAGAAAACAACCTTTTCACCGATATCTTACGTTCTAACGTAACGATTTTAATAAAACTTCATATACACCATCTAATGCACAATTGAAACAGGTATGCAAAATTTCAACTTGATACAAGCAAAATTCTTTGCGTAGTGACGAGATACATTTATAATAATTGTTTAAAAGCTACCGCGGGTGGTGAAGATTGTTATAGTCGTATAGTGTATAGGTTTGTTTAGGAAGTAAAGCTTTGTACCGAGTACCCCCACTCTACTCCACACTGCCCTCTTCCACTTATCTTCAACTATGACATTCATCATGATTAATAAATTTCAATATTCAGTATTTCATTGCAATACGCTCGCTTCAATGACAGAGCCACGCGATGCCTAGTTGTATAGTAGTTATTAGGAAGGGTAGGAACTTGGGTCGCCGACTGACGTCACACACCCGAGCGCCTACGAAGATAGTCGAAGAAACCTCCAACCCTCGGTTGTTAGGAAATGAGCCCACCTCTCTATTCTACCATCTTGAAGATTGTTATAGTCGTATAGGGTATAGGTTTGTTTAGGAAGTAAAGCTTTGTACCGAGTATCCCCACTCTACCTCACACTACCCTCTTCCACTTATCTTCAACTATGACATTCATCATGATTAATAAATTTCAATATTCAGTATTTCATTGCAATACGCTCGCTTCAATGATAGAGCCACGCGATGCCTAGCAAAGAATGTTGAATTCCACCACACTACACTTTTTTGTTCAAGTTTTGGCACTTTTAAAGTCCCTTCAAAACCAACTGATTGTCTGAAGAAGTCTGTATTAGAATAGCCAAAACAGATCAAATTGTTCAAAATACAATTATTTTGAGTAAAGACGTTGTTTGGTTGTTGAACTACACCTCTTCTATGATGAAAAACAAATACAATTGAAAGATTTTATAAAAAAATAATTGAAAAAATAGTCTGGCAATTAGTGTGGCACAAAGCTTTATCGTGTCCTATTCCGTATACTTTATTGATTTTATGCTTTTACTACCTAATTTGTCAAATAATTAATACGTTCATGAATGCGTTTCGGGTCCGATTCATTTTTAAAACGATACATGTTCACACAACAAAACATACAGGAGATCAAAATGTTTGTTTTCGATATCTCATAACGGTGACGTCACGAGTAAAACCTTCTTTCTTGTTACCTAATATGTCTGTGAATTTTTACATTTTATTTACAAGTTATTAAAAGTTTTTACAGGTTCTTTATAGTAATAAGTTTTGTTTAAAAAGAAACGGAAGCTCACAAAAACAAACAACTAGAAAAGAGGAAATGAGTAAAATGACCTGATATCTTAATCCCCTTCACAACCTGTTCATACGAGCGTTTTGAATTCGATCCCCCGTTCCGATCACGTATTTTTGGTGGATCGGATTTAAACCGATACGATCCGTCGTTCTCCGGTCACAAAGCGTTTTGAACTAGCGGATCGTTTTCAAAACGATGTGTGAAGGTAGTAATTTTTTCTCGCGTTTTTTAAAACTATCAAAATTGTTTTGATTTTTTTACATGAATTAAAGTATCAATTTAGCAAAAATTAAAGAGCGCAGAGGGCTGAAATAAATCTGGGTCTATGAGCAGGCTACTTTCGACAAACTATCCAAAATTCATAAAAATCAGATGAGCACTTTTGAAGATATAGTGTAAATTAACATATCGAAGAGAAAAAAATAGCACAGAATGTTGAAACTTATATGGGACCAACAAAATGAAGTGTTAGTCATATGATTGGAGAGGTATCCAGTATCAAAGTATCAACCTCGGTTATAGGAAAGTTACCAAATTATGTTGAATTTTGATCATTTTATTTACGGAATTCAGAGGAATTTGAAGTTTTAGTAGAGAGATCTCTCTTCGTGGCATCCCAGGGTGCTGGGGCACGCACTTTTCAACCCTTTCCTTAGTGAAAAACTTTTAATCTCTTCGCTACTCTGGTTCTAGTATGGGGAAAACCTTTAATCTCTTGGCTAGTCTGAGTACGTAGTGTAGAGATGTGGGCTTCGGATCCAAACTCACCACGAAAATCCCTCACGAAAAACAGTGTCCAGTAGAGGGATACAACCTTTTTAATATTTAATATATAAACTTACTTTCCTACTTGATTGTCCTACATGTATATGTGCATGTGGGACAATCAAGTAGGAAAGTAAGTACACGCCTTGCTGACCACTATAAATCATGGCAGAAAATATCGAAAGACAGGCACAAAAAACATGTAAATGTATCCAGTTTTGTACAACACCAACCATGTACTGAATTGATATACATTTTATGTCAATAATTAGGAACTGCTACCTACATGTCAAAAATATTGGAAATTAGACTTTTTAGAAAACTTGGAAATTTAAAAAGCACAAATATAGAATGTTTTTATGAAAGATCTAATATTAAACACTCTGCCCTTGTAAAACCTATAACAAATACAAGTAAAATAAACGTATATTAGATTTAAGGTACATTTAATTTAGGTATAGTAAAATAAGTAAAATAAGGATATTATTGTTTAGCTTTAAGCAAACGAATAGTAATGTTATACCTAATTTAGCCTCCATATCCCTTACCTTTATTTCCCTAATCCTTCTATAGCCCTATTCTACCCCCACTTTGGACTGTTATTTTAAGTCATAAAGCTTGTAAAGTAAATATGTAGCGTAGTACTCTTTCACTCACTATGCTAACACTTACACTGAACATGATATAAATGTCCAACGTGTATATTTATTTATCTACAATTGATACAAATATAAACATTGTATCACTTTTTAGATTTGTAGAAAGTGATTCTTTACATAGTTGTATTCATTTGCTCGTCTCATAGTTCTGAAGAATTCCCCTTCTTTACCACGCTAGCGCGGTAAAGAAGAGGAATTCTTCAGCTTTACGCACGATTAGCGAGTTTGTTTACATTTAACAAGACTAATTTGCTGTTTGTTTAATAAAAGTAACTTTTATATCGAGTTTTTTGTGGAAATCAATGAGTGATGTAAATGATTATGACGAATATGAGGAGAATTATACGCCTCCCGAAATAATTCGGCACAAAATTCAACTAATGAATTAATGTTATCTTTATCAAAAGAAAAATACGAACTTGTATACAGGAAGTTTAATTTTTTCTGTATTTATTATTTAAATCAAACAATCGTAGATAAAGTACGGTACGCAACTCGTGCGAAAACGGCATTTTGCATTGCTCGTGGGGTTTTACTACCCGAGCGACAGCGAGGGTAGTAAAACTCCACACTCGCATGCAAAATACTACTTTCCTCACTCGACGCGTAATGTACTATTTTATAAAATTGGGGTGACAATATTGTTAACCTCTCTATTAACAAATATTACTATCTATTCATAATTTTTAGGATAAGATTTGTGCATTTGAATTTATATTAACTGAGTCTACAGTTATGAAGAAGAAAAACTCTATATATTATTTGAATGTAGAATCAAAATGAATTGTTTGATTATAAAAGAAAGGACGGCATTGTATTGGCAAGATGATCTAAAAAGAGATGTAGTGCAGTGTAATGTTTTACTGTACAAAGCACGCGAACAGCTAAGCCGCATGATTTAATACAGCCAGAGCTTCGTTCTCTTCGAAACTCGGCCAAACTAAAACTTTTCACTCAATATAAAGATTCTACAACTCTATTTCATTTCATTTGTTTCTTTTTATTTCTACCAGATCTTCTATTGATAGAATAAACAAAATCGTTCCAAAAAAATATCAACAGTATAATTTCATTTAGATACTGAAAAAAATTCAAATATAGATTTTTTTTAGCTAACAATAGGATTTAGTGGATTTCCTAAAAATCTGTATTTCATTCTCAATGACAATTGTTTAAACTAAATAAAACCTTTGGAAATATGTTTGATTGAACAAAAAATGCGGTTTTATAGGTCTTTTAATTTATGTAGATTGAAGCTTTTATTTAAAAATAAAATGAATAAATACAAGTTTTAAATTTTATTTTGATGAATTAAAAACTGTTATTTATTATAAATGTATAAATTTATTTTATTTGTATTTATTTTTTAACTGATATTCGTTTGTGACGCTTTAAATAATAAAATTGTTCCGAGAAATTTCTCTATCAAATTGTACATGCAGATAAGTCATTGTTGTGTTTGCGATAAACATTTCAGTACCATGAATTGTCCAGACGGTAGACAGTTTTAACCAACTTTTTATCAAAATTCATTATTTTCTTATTATCAAGTTGTTGCATTGGCAATGATTGACGTTTGAATTCTCGAGTTGGAAAAAAGTCACGTTTTTTTCTCCGCTAGAATGCAGGCCTACCAGTATGGGCGCTATTTTTTCTACCAATTATTCTATTAATAATAATTATTGAGTGTTTATTAAAATTACTGCAAATATAGATGCAAAAATAATTATTGAGTTAAAAAAAAGTTAGAGTTTGTGTAATGTAATTGTGTAGAAAAGTAGCCCCTCATACAGATTGCACTGCTGCGCGGTGGACAAAACGCCAACTAAATACACCAAACTAAAGGAAACGCTCCAGTGCAACAACTTATTTATTTTAGTTAATGTAGGGTGTAACAGAGTAAGTGTTACGATGTGAAAATGTAGATTCCTTATGAAAGATGAAAAAATAATTTTCTTCTATAAAAATGGAGCACCATTGTTTCATTTAAATTAATGTTCAGTTTCTTACTGTAAGTACGCCACTGGTTATTCTTTTTTTACTTCCTCATATAAAGAGAAAGTATTGTAATAGGGTGAAAATTTGATTTTTATCAATTAACACGTTTTGAGGTCCCCTGGGACCGAAAAAGTGGTTTTCAAAAAAATTCTGTCTGTGGAGACGCCTGGAGCCTAAACAACTGGGCTGATTTTGACGAAATTTGGCATACATGTTTAGAAAAATCATACCTCGAGGCGAATTCAAGAAAATAATTTTAGTTCCAAATTTCGGGACACTACCTCCCAGAAAAAAACATAAAAAATTCTTAAAAACGGTTCCGACAATATTGATTTAAAAAAATCTAAAATGTAGTCCATTTAAATATGATTCTAACAATATAAGGTGTTTCCATGGAACAATCTAGTGCCTCGAAAATCACTTTAAACGCGGACGGAGAGAGGCCGTTGCGATTCCCAGCCGAGGAAAAGTAGTTTTTTTATGATAAATTGTTATTTTAATGATACATTTTGAAATTGTGTTCAGTAATAATTAAATGGACCTACGAAAAAATTCGAAAACTAATAAAGTGTAAACCCTGGGCTAAGTGGTATTATGTACTCGTATATGAGTAATTTTGTCTGAGTTGTCTCGGACTGATTTTTATTTTTATTTTGACAACAAATTATACTAGATGGAATTATGTATAACTTAATTTAATTTTGTTTTCAGTGGCTGGGATGTGAGGGAGATGGGTGGTGCCCTACTTATAATGCTTGCTCTTGTCACCCAAGGTAGGGCTGTCACCGTCACTGGAACTACTGAGTCAGATATAGTACCTACTCCAGGTAAGCACTTCTTCTTTCTTAGTAATATATTAGTATATATATACTAGCTGATACCGCGGACGGCGCAAATATAATATTTTATTTACCTCGGTTTATGTCAGAATTTTAAATAAAGTTTTGACTTTTTTCATTTATAACAGTTTTTTTAAATTTCATAAAATAGGAATTTTATTTTATCAAGGATGAATCGATGTGACAAACCTTTCCTCGTAAACATAGTGATACAGAATACAAATCCCTAATTATTTAATTTATTTTTGACATGGGAATATCACAATTGTGTATATATATATGTGATAACATCTCTTAGTCAAATTTACTATTAGGACAAAGAAATGTTAAATATATGCTAGGAAAACAGTGGAACTCATTGTCCAAAAGTTTTCTGTATAAGATTTAGTTCTTACATATTATGATAAGACTCGATTTTAAAATAACGTAATAAAACAGCTCCAGGAGTTTCAATGTCTTGAGTAGAAACAAACAAACCTTTGAGACTTTTGTAGGGCAGACTATTGTTTAGGACCAAGGGGGGTGCTAACTAAATAAGTGTCATTTTTCATTATTACCAACAATAATTATTAAATTTTAAATGTATTCTTTTAATCTATATCGAAAAGGTTTAGATTTCGGGATTTATTTCTTGTAGTCATTCATTCTTTCAATTCTTTTAGTCTTAAAGCCTTTGAAATCTAAAACCTTCTTGAAGACAACAAAATCCCAAAATCCTTAAACCTTTTTTTCTTTCTATTCGTAAATAAATATATATTTATTTTAACACTTTAAATTGAAAATATAAAACAAGAATAAGTTTAAATCTGATAGTAAATGTGTTAAATTTGTCATATCCGACCCTCTACAGTATTTTAAATCAATTAATAATCTCAAAATCGAATTTTCGCGACATCACAATACTTTCTCTTTTTATGAGAATGTAAAAAGGAACGTAGATGTTTAACCACCTTTACGAGTGTAAAAGTCTATACTAGGAGTTAGTAATAGAATGAATGTGTCTTGAAAATAGATCAACTAAGTTCCACAACTTTAAATAACTAGAGACATGAACAAATGCATATGACGTAATTTTGTCTAAAGATGAATTTTCAACAACAAAGAATTGAAGTTCATTTATAAAGGATGTTGCACATTGATTGAGAATCACAGAGGTGTATCAGACGGTATAGATATTAGAAAAAAGGTTTTAGCAAAGATAACTGGGACCGTTTTTTTATTAATATATTTTAAAATCGGCCTAGTAGTTTAGCCTGCGTGCGTCTGCACACTCGACAGACGACGGACAATAAACGACAGAAAGACATTTTTTAAAAACCACATTTTTGCACTCATGGAACCTAAGTGTGTAAATTTATCAAAATCAAATTTTTGCGCCATCAAAATACTTTCTCTTTATACGTGAAAGTAAAAATCTATCTTCAGAACGATGAAAAAGTTTCCGTTACCTTCGGTAAGCTCGTAAAAAAGATGAAGAAAATAGGTCGTAATAGCAAAACATTATTAACGTAGGCGATGGGAAGTGAGGTATCTATGTGCCACACCCATTAAAAGACTAATGGTTTAAGAAAAATAGTTCACAAGAACATTCCCTATAACACCCTACAAACACGAGGACAAAGGATTGGGAGTTATGCATTCTAAACGATGCCTAAAGCCTGCCTGTGAGTACATAAAACGATCGTAAGCGCAAAACCATCTTCCTTAACCTATTACAATTAGAAGTAACTATGCTTCGATATCGCATCATGCTGTCATGAATATGTAAAATACTGTGTTTTCCATGTGAGCTTTTGTTCACACGAATAATTATCGGATGTCGGAGTCGGACACTTTCAAATTTCATTGTTTGATATTGTTACCTTTTCCACGACCTTCCGATATTATCGGATCCGGCATAACTGCTGTCAAACAATATAAAATATTAGAGGGTCTAATAAACCGGACGGATGTAAATCCTGTGCGACTTTTATATTCCATAATTGCTGTTGTTTACTACGAAAATGAAACAGATCTCTGATAATCATTGGATGCCGGACGCAATGTTCAAGAGACCATGTCTGAACAACGACACTCTGATGGTTACGTTTTCGACAGCTGATAATTACGTTTCCGACATCCAATTATTATGTTACCTACATCTGATATAATTAATACTCCAACAATCATTATGTCACCGCAACATCTGATAAATTAATGCTCCGACATCCGATAATTATGTCTCCGACATCCAATCAATATGTTACCGACATCTGATAATTAATGATCCGACATCCGATAGTTATGTCTCTGACATCCAATCATTATGTTACCGACATCCTATAATTAATGATCCGACATCCGATAATTATGTCTCCGACATCCAATCATTATGTTACCTACATCCTATAATTAATGATCCGACATCCCATAATTATTGGCGTATGCATAATCGCTCTTACACGTTTCTCTTATCGCATTAGAATTTGATTCAAACGCAAAACAATTATTTAAAAATCCTATTATTCTATTAAATTTATTGGTAATAATTAATTATTATTAATTAATAAACCTATATCCATTAGTTTATAACTCATTTGTTTAGTCAAATCACACATTCTCACGTTTTGGACTACCCCACTCTTGCGTTATTTTGGATTGTTTCTTTTATTTGTCCTAAAGGGTGGCATGTTTCTTTGATTTATCCTTTAAACTATGGAATGTTCCTTTATGCTGGTACTTTTTGCCCTCTCCATGAAACAACCTCTTCCAGTGCTTGAACCAAATCAGCGAATGATCATAAAATTGAAGTCAATCATAAAGTTCCGTCTTTAAGATTTGAATTCTTATTTTGGACTCAGCCTATAATTAAACTACATTTGATGTGGTAACTTTTAATTAAATAAATTAAATCTATTTACCTAATTTTAAGCAAGAATTCAATAAGCTCTTTTTGGACGGACTATATGAATTAATAATATTTTTCTTCTACGAGGTTTTCCACACTTTTGAATTTAAATGTTAACTGTTTGCATTTTTAATACTTTACAACTACTAAATAAATAAACTTACCTATACATTAATGTATATTTTATATTATAAAATAAATTTACCTCTTAAATTACACAGCATTTTTTATCCAATTTTTTTTAAAAAAGATAAAATGAAGATAATCTAATGCATAGTTAATGTTCACTTTAATAGGTTCCAACATTAAGATTAGAATAACAAAAAAAAAATTAAATATTTATAATATTAAAGTAGCTAAATATAAGGAGGGTAAATATCTATCACCTTAGCCAGATTAAATATTTGTATGTAAAGTCTCAAGAACAAGCTTTAACATGTAGCAGTGCAGACGTAAATAAAAGAAATATTTCTCGTCGAAAAAAATATGAGGTGGAACTCATACTCAAGGTAGAACTCTATTTTTGAGATAACTTTCAAGGGAATTTATTTTAATATTTTAAGAGTTGTTGACTTGCCATTCAAAAGTTTATTATTATTATTTTTTTTTTTTTTTACAATTCTACATTCGTAGTTTTTTTTTTTAAATGAAACATCTATCTCCCCTGAGGTTTACATAGAGCTTAAGTAAGTACATTGGATACATATTTTCCTTCTTTTTTTTGCAACGTAAGTTCTTACATGAAACTTGTAAATCCGTCTCTATTTAATCATATTATGGAAATAAGAGAAAAACATATTTTTAAAAAAGATAAAAGGAAAAATGAAATGTAATATCTTAATAAAAATTTCAATGTTAAAAAAAATTATTTTGTCGTGTACAAAACAGAATATAGTATATCTTGTTTATTTAAACACATTTTTATTTATTAAAGGTGTTTATAAATATTGAGGTATTCCTACATGACATTTAAAGCTTATTGTTAGTTGCCGAAAATCTCAGAGCAAGGAAGGGGTAGAGGGAACAATACTAAAGAATCTGGGTCTCAAAAAGTGGTTCATTATGCTACACCCCTATACTAAACCTCCCAAGCGGCAGTTTGGAGAAACAGTATCGATATTTCGATAAAAAATCGAAATTTATCTGATATCAGCTGATAATAATAAGTGATATTTTCTTACGACATTTAATACTTATATTTGTAATTCAGTTTTCTTCATAAATATGTACTTTAATGTTTGTAGTTAACCTTATTAATTATCTAAAGGCTGTAACGTCGTTAATAAGAGTCTAACAGTTCCTAGATAACCAATAGCAAGTTTCTTTGAGTGGGGTATCAAATGTATGCTACTGATAAGGATTTCTTGACAACCGTCTGTGGGGACAGAAAGACAAGGAATATCCAAAAATACAAAAACCAGTGACCACGTGATCACTTTAGTTCGGATTGAGCTCGCTTGAAAGTGTTAGTATAGGGGTGTAGCATAATAAACCACTTTTAAAATCGCATTGCTCCCTCTACCCCTTCCTTCGAAAAGTATATTTTATCTCTAGTAGAGAGAAAAAGTTATGCTTTTGGATTAGTTTAGAGGGTCTGAAGATGTTGGGAGAAAAAGAAGGATTGCCAACTTAATTATTTTATAAATATTAGAGAATTAATGGCTAATGTAGTGAGGTTGTAGAAATCAGGTTGGTGACACTGCTTTTTCGACCTTGTTTATCATTGTTTTTATACCTGCATTTAATTAACCTTCTATTTGAGTTTAACTGCAATTCTTATTTGATTTTAATATTAAATCTCTTATATCTGGTATAAAAAAGTGCTAATAATTATTGTTATTTATTAAAATATTAAATAAAACCTGTGCAATGGATAAAGATGTGTTATCTCCCTTCTAGAGATAAAAAATATTGTATGTACCTTGGGAGTAAAGTGCTATAATTCCCCTCGCGGTAGTTATCTCTCTCGGCTGCACCTCGGGAACTAATTAGTGTTATTAAAAAATCTAATTCCCTCAACTTCGCCCCAGGATTTTGAGACCATGGTTCTTGAGGCGAAGCCGAACTTATTCGCTCAGGGAATAATGGCTTACTTTACTCCCTAGGTGCATAAATAACTATTATTTATTCATTACAGGACAATTATTCGGGTATGTGTTATGGGAAACTTAGGTGTTGTTGTACACTTAAAGTAATATTTGAGTATGTTGAACAACACGATATATATTTATATACTTGTTTAAGAAAACACTTTACTTGTTTAGGTTTACACTGTAATTGTTTTTGGGGTTTTCCACGTAATCAATAGGGGATCAATTAAGTTTATTCATATCACAATTTAATATAAGACAATTTATGGTCCCTCTTAATTGTTATCAATATTAGACGACTAGCTGTTGATATAAGGTGGTTCTCAAGAAGTTGAACGACAGACAGACCGACAGACATACTCAAGATTATAAATGTAACGAATAACAGTCGACGTCACAATGCTTCCGTTACCTATGCTTATGTTAACGATAAGCTCGTAAAATAGTAAGGGGGGAGGGTTTATTAAATTAGACAATAATGGACCGTAAAAGCAAAAATTTAATATAGTACGCATAGAACCTATGTGGCTCACTAAGTGGAATAGTTTTTTTTTTATTCTTTTGGAAAATTTAAATTGAAAATTATAAGTATACCATTTATTTTGACATGAATTAAATTATCCATTTAGAAAAATGTAAAGAGCGATGACGGTTGAAATTAATCTGGAGCTATCTACGGGCTTCTTTCGACAAACCAATCAAAATTTTATAAAAATCAGATGAGTACTTTTGAAGATATAGGTGGAAATTAATGTAATAATTTTTATTATGTGCCTGTGAAAGAGAAACAATTGGGCGCAGAAAGTTGAAACTTATATGGAACTAACAATGGGCTGATTATGACCAACCATCCAAATTTTATTAAAATTGGATGAGTAGTTTTAAAGATATATCGGTTCACAAAAATTGAGCGACAGGCTGACAGACAGACCCACCAACAGACAGACACTAAACCAAGAATGTTCCACGATATCTGAAACGAATTTCTGTCATGGAATTTTTGAATTTAGAGACTTAAAACTTTGTCGTTCTTCAAAACAATCACATAGCTTCCGTTACCTTCGGTAAGCTCGGAAGCAATAAGGGAATGCAAGTAAAATGATAAAGATAAGGTTCATTATTAAATTAGATGTAATTAATTAATAGTATATTATGTTACAAGGCTGTGAAGTGAGTTTTTTCTTTACCGCGGCAATTACATTTACTGTCGAGCGAAGCGAGACAGTAAATATTGCCAAGGTAAAGAAAAAACACTTCAAAGTCGCGTAGCATATGCTATTTTTTCCGAGGTAGCAGACAATGAAAAAACATTAAATATTAATCACTAATCAATATATAATAATAACAAATATTAGTACATACTTAAGACTTAAAAAAAGAAACCTTAAAATGAGGTTACACTATAAGAAAAGATAAACAAAACGCATTGACATCTAGCGGATTTTTATCGTACTAGAAGCATTTCTACAAAGACTGCAGCACTACTAACGGAAGTTTTGACAACTACCCGCCGTAAAGAAAAAAACTTTTAGTGCCTAGGACGTAAAAGATTTTTTCTTTACAGCCAGGAGTAATAAAAAGATTTTTTAAGTCCACGTAATGAAAAAATGGATTTTAGCTATGGTTTTTAGGCTCTAAAGTTACTATTTCACAGCCTACCACGGAAAAAATTTCTTTATTGATGTCGTCACATACAGATTTACATTTTAATAAATGCATTTTTGTAGCAAACCCAGTACCAAACAGAATTTTGTAAATTAGATGTAAGATATAAATTAAAATTACTGCATTTTATAATAATTTGAATATATCTAGAAAGTCGTTTATTTCTTGGGTTCTTTGACCATTACTTCCTTCAAATATGATGTGCAATCAGCATCTTATATTATAATTAATAATTATATTAATATTCCAAAACATTAATTGAATGTTCTCTGTTTTTACTGTGTAATAATAGTCAAAAGTTATGACTTAATCACGTCGAAACTACCGAATATAATTTTATTGCTGCTAACACATATTATTTTACAACTTTAGCACTCATAAAACCCTAGGTAGTGAAACTGTAGTAAATCCCAGATAATCCATAATACCAAGGGCATTTATGTAATGTCACAAAACACTAACACAAGTCTCTCCACAAATTCATTTATTGCCTTAAAATGCTTTCAGTAGATTTAAAGGTCATCATCAGTGTCTATGCGGTATAGTTCTAATCATAGTAATTGGACGAGCGTAGTCAGTTCTTCATTTCAGAGACTTGCGCTTTGAAAAGTTGGTGTGTTTGTGTGCTTGTTTGTATGTTTGTTTAACGATAACCGGCCTAAAAATTTATAAATTTGAACAAAATTCGGCACACAGGTGCATCTTATAATTTGTGATAACTGTATAGTTTTTTAATATTCCTCACCCAAAATTTTCAAGATGGCTACCAAAATGGTGGACGAATAAACAAAGTTTTTAGTCAGCATAACATATTATTAATCAATTTAAAGGTATTGACGAGTAGAAAATGCTATGTAACTATTCAAATTTCACACCTAATATTTTTTTCAAGATGGCGACGAAAATGGTGGACGACTAAATTTAAAGTTTTTAGTCAGCATGACATGTTATACATGTATTTAAGAGTATAAAAAGAATAAATAACTATTAGAGTTTCATATTGACTATTTTCAAGATGTCGGCCAATTTGAAGGACGACTAAGAAAAAAGTTTTAATCGGCAAGACATGTTGTACTTTGTTTAAATGATTTATAATATTTAAATTAATATTTTCAAGATGGTGGCTTATATTATGGAAAACTAAAGACAATTTTTAGTCTGCATAATCTATAATTGCTGTATAAACAGGCGAGCGTAGCGAGCCTGCAATATTATTCATATATATAAAGAATATCTACAATTGATGTATAATTATATATACTATGGCCAATTTAAGAGCACAATTCTAAGCGAGTTCTTTATGTACCTGATCACTAATCTATAAAATGGTCAT
Organism: Gerris lacustris; assembly: GCA_951217055.1. Classification (NCBI taxonomy): domain Eukaryota; kingdom Metazoa; phylum Arthropoda; class Insecta; order Hemiptera; family Gerridae; genus Gerris; species Gerris lacustris. The sequence continues at coordinate 102,174,780 of OX578277.1, read as the reverse complement.
CATCACTGTCTAAGTATTATTCTAAGTCAACTCGTTGATTTTAATTAATTGAGTAGCTTCAAAACCGAAGTCAAATTTTACTCTGGTCAAAATTAAATTGGACTCTGGTTTTAAATCTAGAAATACTTTTGATATTTGATTCCTGTTTATTTCTAAATGAAAGCAACTTACCTGAATATATTTGTTAGATCTATATCAAGCTTGTTATTTACAGTAAGGTCTTTATTGCATATTCCCTTTAAATTGCAGCTGTGAGTGAAGTTTTCTTAAGTTATACGAAGTGGACATCTTGAATAATGAAAGTAATATAACCTTTACCCATTTTTTTTTTTATTATATTCTATACTTAAGTTCCTCTTTATCTATGTTCTGTAACCTTCCTTTTTCTACTTTCCTAACCTTTAAACTCATTATAGGAAAAATATTATCATTTCAAAAAGATAAAAAACAAAACATTAATACTTTTGGTGTTAAAAATTGTTTTGTAAAAAGTTATATAGATTAATGAAATAGTGTTGTATATTATGTTACGTGTCTAACAATCTCTATTTACTGAAAGAATTTTACTGGATAGAAATTAAAAGAGGCTTTCTCAAGTATTTAAAACTTAAATTCTTTGTAAAAATCAGATGAGTACTTTTAAAGATATAGGTTTAAATAAATGTACGTGTGTGCGCATGCTGAAAAGAAACAAATGGGCGAAGAAAGTTGGAACTTATATGAGACCAACAATGGGCTAGTTACAAATTTCATTAATATCGTACCAGTAGTTTTTAAGATATGTTGGTTCGCAAAAATTAAGCAACAGACAGACACGGAACCAAAAATTGTTCCCTGATGTCTGAAACGGATTTCTGTCTCAGAATTTTTGAAATCGGAGACATAAAATATTTTCGTTCTTCAGAACAATCACATAGCTTCCATTACCTTCGGTAAGCTTGGCAGCAAAATCAAAACAATTTTGATCGATTCAAGAAACGGGAAACGGGGAAAAAATTATTAAATTTTACAAACATTCGTTGGCGAACATCATTAAAGTATACGAAATAGGACGCGAAGAAGCTATGTGCCACAATATTTGGCAGACTATTTTGAGTTTCGGCTGAAGAGATTAATGAAGGTAAAATAATCTTAACCTGGTATTATTTTCCTTTATAAGAGAAATAAACTCAGAATATAATTGTAAATTAAACTCACTATTTTATAAAGCTAATAACAGAGAGAGAAATTATACCTGACAAATTAAACGCCCAGGCTCCATTCTGTATTGTGATATATATATATATATATATATATATATATATATATATATATATATATATATATATATATATATATATATATATATATATATATATATATATATATATATATATATATCGTAGTTAACAGTGGTAAAAAGTAAAAGCAAGCGGAGGTCGGAATATAAATGCTTGCTTTTGCCTCCCTTTTAATCTTTAGTGAAACGATCCAACCGGAAATTCTTACTAAAAAAAAAAAATTATTATGAATTCAGCTAAGTGTGAATGAAAAACAAATATTCGGGAAAAAGGATGTCTTTTTACTCATTTTCAAAATTTTACTTTTTACCCTGAGGCTCTTTTCTTGTTTAAAAAAACATTAGTAAAGGGTGAAAATAAATTGTTTATAATAAAGAACATAGCGCTCTTTAAATAAGATGAAACATTTTTTTTTATAAAAATTTGAATTATAAGGAACAAATGCCATTGATAACATCATATATAGTATTAACGGATGTAAAAAAGTCTGTCATGAGGCTCAGAGGTTGCTCTTATCGATAACATGATTGTTTTGAGTATACAGTGTATCCCCCGGATCGACGCATGAATAGGTGTAAATTTTGACATTTTCATGTTTAGGCTATGGAACATACTAAAAAAGCGTTACGTTACTTTTAGCTTCAAAACTCAGAAAAGTATAACAGGGAGTTAAAAAGCTAAAGGAGGTGTGTAATCCAGTCTACAGCTGTTGGGCCCCCTCCACCGCACGTCATAGGGCCGAAGAAAGTCGAAAAGATTTATACGTGTGACAGGGAGTTAGGAAAGTACAGTAGGTTGCCATCAACTCTCAGCCCTCTCGGCCTACCTAGTACGAAGGCATATTAACAATTCGTAGAAATCAGGCCGGCGCCTTTGAATTCAGTCGTTCGTAATCAAGCCGCGGCAGTGTCGATGTGGAGATAAGAATAAAAATTATCTTTCATCTACTTTTATCAATTACTTGAATAAATTACCGATTTTATTTCATTTTATGTCGGTAGTTTACGTAGAGCGAAAACATGAAAATGTCTCACTGTCTTGCGGACTCGTATGCAAGAAGTATCTATATATTTTGAATTGAAATTTCATCTTCTGGGGTTCAGCCCTGCTTGGAGGGAAACTAATGCACGTCATAATTTTAGTTTCTAAAAATCAAGCATGTCTTGGAAATTTTCAAAAAAAAGTTATTTTTCTCACCAATCCATTTTTTTAGGTCGCGTATATAATTCGTCATTCAAGCGTATGACAAAACTTAATATAAGGCGAATGACCTGTGAACAAGTGAATCATTCAGCAAGTATTTGAGAGATGGAACTAAGTATATAAAATATTAAACATTTAGAACTGTAGTTGTGTCGTATGTATCAAATCCACACTTTATTTTTATGTTCAAAAAACCATCTAATTTTATAAAAATGGTTATTTAGTAAAAGAAAACACTATTTTAGAATTTTAAAATAATTGGGAAATAATTTAAAATTCTATGCCTTTAATTTGCTTAACTTAAATTGAAAAGGTTTTTGAGTTTGATCTCTGTAACAAGTTTGAAATTTTTATCATTTTCCACCTCACAGAGAGTTCGGTTAAGGGGAAGGGGGGATTCTGGAATAATTTATGTTTTGGGGCACTAACTTTATTTTATCTTCACTTTGTGAGGCCGACAAAATGTAATACGGTAAAAACTTTGATACATGCCATAACCAATAAAGAATTCACGTTTTTATAAATAATGTAAAAATGATAACAAAATGATGGTGATAACGTAAATGTTACCACCAAAATTAACATAACCAAGATTTATCCTGTTTATGATTCAAACCAATTTTTGTACAATAAGTTATATTTTGTTTCAGATAAATATTTTTCTATTTCTAATAATTTGATTTCACCATATCCATTTCAAGAGATAAATTTCGTTTTAAATGTTTTTAAATGCAATATAAAACAATTCTCCTAAATAATAAAAGCTTTTCCGATAAAAAAGCAATTTGTTAAGTCGTCCCAGTTCTAAATTCTATTAAATTTCGTATAAAAAAGTTCTTCTATAAGTTCATTTTATTATATCTTATTATTCAATTCCCTGTTCGATTTAATTCGGTTTTTTATTGTAAGCTGAGTATTATTGGATTCCATGCTTTAAGTGAAAATCCTTTTGCTGAATTTAAATCTACTAAAGATTTTTTATGATATTATTCTCTTATAAAACGCATACAGGTACTAATTTTTAGTAAACTGACACTTTCTCTGGTATATTAATACAAAATGTTCGAGTATAACTTCTTTTTATTATTGGTTATCAGTGGTGGGGATTGTCAGATATTAATATCCTTTAGTATCCTTTATAAAATGTTAAGTTAGTGAAGATATCGCAGTTATAAAATTATTATCCTTTATTATAGCTATGTAAGTTATCAACAGCAGTTTGAGTCAAATGTTAAGTTAGTGAAGATATCGCAGTTATAAAATTATTATCCTTTATTATAGCTATGTAAGTTATCAACAGCAGTTTGAGTCAAATGTTAAGTTAGTGAAGATATTGCAGTTATAAAATTAATATCCTTTATTATAATGTAAGTTATCAACAGCAGTTTGAGTCAAATGTTAAGTTAGTGAAGATATCGCAGTTATAAAATTATTATCCTTTATTATAGCTATGTAAGTTATCAACAGCAGTTTGAGTCAAATGTTAAGTTAGTGAAGATATCGCAGTTATAAAATAAATATCCTTTATTATAATGTAAGTTATCAACAGCAGTTTGAGTCAAATGTTAAGTTAGTGAAGATATCACAGTTATAAAATAAATATCCTTTTATTATAACTATGTAAGTTATCAACAGCAGTTTGAGTCAAATGTTAAGTTAGTGAAGATATCACAGTTATAAAATAAATATCCTTTTATTATAACTATGTAAGTTATCAACAGCAGTTTGAGTCAAATGTTAAGTTAGTGAAGATATTGCAGTTATAAAATTAATATCCTTTATTATAATGTCAGTTATCAACAGCATTTTGAGTCAAATGTTAAGTTAGTGAAGATATCACAGTTATAAAATAAATATCCTTTTATTATAACTATGTAAGTTATCAACAGCAGTTTGAGTCAAATGTTAAGTTAGTGAAGATATCGCAGTTATAAAATAAATATCCTTTATTATAATGTCAGTTATCAACAGCATTTTGAATCAAATGTTAAGTTAGTGAATATATCGCATTTATAAAATTAATATCCTTTATTATTATGTAAGTTATCAACAGCAGTTTGAGTCCAATGTTAAGTTAGTAAAGATATTGCAGTTATAAAATTAATGTCCATTATTATAACTATATGAGCTTTTATCAGCAGTAATTAACATAAAATGTTGAGATAGTGAAGAAATCAGTTAAAATTAGTATCCTCTATCACCGGTTTAGGCGATAGCAGACAAAGTTTCTTGAAAATCGTGGTAAAAGAATAATTGTTTTCAAAGTCCCATATTAGACAGCGGATATTTCCTCAACGGTTAAAGATAAAAAACAATGAATCAATACTGAAAAGAATTTATTCAGCATTAATGATTTATATTACCCCTTTTAGGCTAGGACGCAGTGTTTCTCAGATATTGGCAAAAAACAAATAACATGAAATATTTTCCATCGCCACGGAATTAGCACATACCCATAGGTCAGGAGATTTATGGTAAAATCACCTCCAAACACATGCCAAAAATAAAACAAAATTTGTAGAATAGACTGCCTAGAAACCGTTCTTTGACTAGACTAAAAAGTTAAATTATGCAATTCCAGTGATATTTGAAAGGCGTTTATATAGAAAAATTTGGATTTTTAGCGGGATTATACTCATTTTTAGTCAATATCGCAACGTCTTAAAACTAACGCCCTAATAAGATATTTAAATAGACTATATTTTAGAATTTTTAAAATTAAAATCGCCATATTTTGTTTGTGAAATATATATTTTTTATTTTTACTACGTTTTTATTAGCTTGCGATCTTGTTTGTTTGTTTGTTTGTTTGTCCGGTACAAATCTGGCAATCGATTTCTAACTAACTTCCCAAATAGCTAGACATTTGAAACTTTTAGCATAGCTCAGAACACGATGACAATGCATTATTTTAATACTTTTAGCCATCTTTCAGCAGAATTTAATTAGTTTTCAGCAAATTTTGCTGTGCGGAAATTTAGTTGGGGAAAAATCCGCAAGTTATTTTTATTTGTTTTGCCATATCCAATATTTACGCAATCTTCATTTTGACGGGTCTCAAATTTGTGATAGATAAACATTGAATGACAGCAAAACAGGAAATATCGATTATATTATTTCAAATATATCGATGGCATGGTTTAGATTTGGTGTTGGGGAGATCCGTTGTACAAAGATTTATCCTTTTATAGGTTTAAGATCAGCTCTCTGGATGGTTGTCATTTATGTGAAGTAAATAAAGTCGGATCTATTTTTTTTTTTTTTCACTAACATTATACCTATATTATACATAACAATAACAATTATATTATCAACATTACATACGATTCAACAGAAAATTTAAAAACGAAGTATATAAAAAGTTCTTTTTATCTTGAAATTATTATCCCCAAATTTAAAATTGGTCTTTTAGTTGCTTTTGTAAGTGCTAATCTCTTTATTCATATATTATTCTATTGTTTGTATGTAGGCAGTTAAAGTTTGATTTTGGTAATATGACTAACTAAATAACACAGTTATTGTTAAACATAGTTATCTTTTAAATATGATTATAACACAATTTAAACTCTAGTTATTTAGACAGTTGAATAATTGAAGAGTTTTGATATCATATTATAGTTTTATACGAGCTGTTTTATTATTAGTTGAAGCTTGGTTAGGAAGTGAAGTGAGGGTTTGTAATGCCGATATCTGTGGTCAGAATGGGGTCAGAGTTTACTGTTGTGAGACTATAATGTAGAGCTAGATGGTTTGCTTCAAGCTGGTAGCAGAGACCAGGGGGATTCATGCCGCATTGCAACCACCCCACTCTACTCTACACTAGAGCAGCTTCCTATCTTCTTAGCAGAGCAATCAATCTGCCCACCAACTCCGGATGTATACATCCACTAACTCTAACAAACCGATTAACCACTATTTTGTAATGGTTAACCACTAACCATGTCACATTTATTCTACAAGCAACGTCTTTATCAGTGGACGCAATTCACACACTCTCTCATTTCTACCTACCTTTAGGACAAAGTGTGCATTTTGATGCAGCGTTTTATCGAAACTTATTAGTTGCCAGTATTTAACTAGGGGTTAGTGTTTCGGGTAATTTTGTCGAACCCTGTTTCTGTAAATAACACAATGATTAGATTGTTATCGAATGCCATGTCACTTTTGCAGGAAACTACCAATACATTGTAGTTTCCTCGGTTTACTGTAATTTTAAAAAAATATCTTTTTTGGAACGAAGTTCCTTTTGGCACGTTACAGCGTCTAGAGCCCGGGATTGAATCCAAAAATGTTGGAAAATAAGTCTTCGTTTAAATTTTAATTTGATATTGTTATTATTGGCAACCCTGAGTGAAGGTGTAGGTTATAAACCTGTTTCGTAGTGAAGGTTATAACATTCCTTTTATCATGTCTCGGTCGGTTAATATAAATTTTATATTTCATTAATATTATATAATTTAAAACTAATTATCTCTCAGCAATTTTTCTTTGAATGCAATTAATTAGAAATAACTAGACATCACGTGGCTCTTTCTGTTTAAGTATAACTGGCCACCACGAGACTCATTCATTTGAAATATAACTAATTATCTCTCAGCTCTTTTTTTTAATGCAATTAATAAGAAATAATTAGACATCACGTGGCTCTTTGGGTTTATGAAAATAACTAATGATTTTTCAGACCTTTGTCTTGCATTATTTATTTATTTACTTTTTATTTATATTTGAATTGTTCATTTATTCATTCATAATTGAGTAGTGTCCCGACGATGGCGACGTCATCTTGAAATGATTTTTTATTGATAAGGCAACCACATTTATTCTGCCCGTTGCCACGTGCTTAACGGCTAGTTTAACAATAAGTTGCACTACTACCTTTTCCAGTTGATTGTCAGATTTCTTCTGCGTCCTTTTCCCGGTGGCAGTATTTAAGTTTCGTGATAAATCTTAAAGTAAAGTACAAGGCACTTGGTATGTCGAAGAATCCAGTACCAGTTGATAGGAGGCTTTACGCATAAACCCTATAAACTTTAGTCCAAAGTTAATATAATTCGTCTCCTTCCTAGGTAAATCCAATTGGAATTTGTCTGTTAAATTTTCATATCAGAGTAGAGAAGATGGGATTTGTGCCGGTTAGTTAATTGCTAAAGGACAGACGAGGACGGTTTTGTAGGAGGTTGAGACGGTTCCATTAGGCCTCTTCCTTTCTAATATTGAATTAACCTTAATAATTCCTAGCTCAGAGTTGGTAGCCCTTCATTAGAGCCAATCCAACATAGATTAAACAGTAATTTCATATCAATTTGCCTGCAGGTTATAATGCGGTCTCCTGACTTACCTTCGCTACCAGACCATTCTCCCTTCATTATCCTGCCAACTTAATATATAACTAGGCATCGCATGGCTCTTTCATTGAATCGAGTGTAATTCAATAAATATTAAATATTAAAGAATATTATGAAAATTATCACTTAAATAAAACACAAGTTGTTCGATCTAAAATATATATTTGTCTAATCATGATGAGAGATTAGTTGATCATAATGTCAATGATGTTGAGAGTTAAAGAGGGTGATTTTAGTATAGAGCCGTATAGTGAGGATGCAGGACTATTCCTCACCCTCAGGCCCCGGTTATCTCCATTTCAACTAGTATAAAATGTAGCACTTCACTACAAAAAAACTTCCAATTGTATCAGGTTGAAGTTATTCATATCAGTTTCAATTGTATTTAAGATAACGACTAACCACAATTTACAAATATAACTATCAGACGATCATTTCAGTCTTTTGACTATTTTCAATGACACGTATTTATAGACTGAGTATGTATCATATAAGCCTAAGTCTATATATATATATATGTCACTGAAGATATAGTCGAAAGACTGAAACGATAGTCTGATTGTTAAATATGTAAACGCGATGCCTGCGTAGTTAGACAAATATATAATTTAGCTTGAAAAAATTGTGTTTTATTGAAGTGTTTTACCACAAAATATCGGACAACACAAACAATTTTTTATTGAGAAAATAGTTAATCATGATGCGTTGATATTGAGAGTTAAAGAGGATGATTGTAGTAAAGATCCGTGTAGTGAGGGAGCAGAACTATTCCTTAATCTCCAGGACCCGTTCATCTCCATTTCAACTATTACAAAATCTGGTACTTCACTACACAAAAACTTCTTCTTGTATCAGGTTGAAATTTTACATGCCTGTTTCAATTTCACTTTAGACGATGTGTATGAAGTTTTATTAAAACCGTTAGAATGTAAGATATCGGTAAAAACGTTGTTTTCTCTATTTTAAAGATTTAGGTCCGCTTTAATAAATTTAGCGATCTTTATCACTTCCTAGCAGTGTCGGTGTTCGTTTTACTAAAAATATTTAAAACCAAATAAATGTGTCAAATTGTAAAATGTCAAATTGTGCGAAGGTTCAAGGCAGCGGCCGCTTTTCACAGGCGAAGCGAGCAGTGGTAGTATTTTATTATTATTATTATTATTGTTTTTTTTTTAGTAGATTTATTTAACAAAAACTTAACCGACATTTTTAGGTATAGTTAATTAGAACTAAATCGTACTCTTACTTGTATAATGAACAATTAGATGAATCACTACAATTTGTATTAAATTTCCTGGAACTTCTTTATCTCCTAAATTTACCTTGGAAATTAACTAATAAGTAGAGAAGCGCCAATTAGTGCGCAGTACCTTAGACTGAAAACTAAAATTATTTGATTTTCTTAATGAAGACCACTCTTGAAGGATTTTAAGTAAATTGTCTCTAATTACTAGAAGAATAATTTACTAGGACTAACTTCATTCAAAATAAAGTTTCGAATTTAAAAAAAGCTTATAGTAGAAGTAGAATCAGTTTTTGTTTTTGTTTAAACTATTGTAGATAATTTGTATATACAAACCCATATTATTTACTTTAAACAATAATGCAATGGTTTAGAACTGACAAAAATAAAAATAAATAATACATTAGAACTTAATTCTACTTCTTCTTTTTTCTGTCATTATTATATATATATATATATATATATATATATATATATATATATATATATATATATATATATATATATATATATATATATATATATATATATATATTGAAATTCTTTCTTTCTAGTATTTTACTTCCTGCAGTGCAAATATTACCGTCAACAACAATTTCAATCATGTACGTGATGTTATTTCTTTGTTTCGTTCAGTCTGTAATTATATTTCATGCTTTACTCGTGCTGTTTTATAAATTATATTTTTTACATCTTATGATCGCTTGTGTTTCTTTTTTAGTAAACAAGTGATTTAAATAAAATGTTTGCAGAGTCGTATAGAATGTTGTATCTTTGTGCGTAATTGTCAAATCAGAAAATATTTTAAAATTTAAATCTGTAGATTGATTAGGGAAAGAAAATTATTGAGTCTGTGAGAGACAGAGAATTGAGAGGAGAGGGACAGACAAACCACATTATTTACTTGTATTGGATGAATAAGGCCTAGTAGAACTTACTCGTATGGGAAGAGGCTTGGCTAATCCTATGATCTCACATTTTTTTACGCCAAAATTGGTTACAACACTTATTTTTTCAAATAAGTGTTTTTGTAGGGATTTCATTTTTTATCACTTCTTTCTGTAAGTAATTTTTTGTTTCTAGGCCTCTTGTTCTTTTTGGAATATGCATATTTTTATATATAATATAAGAAGAGAGAGATTATTAAGAATAAGGTATATAGCATATAATAGGATATAAAGAGTATTAGGCAATAATAATAATTGTTTCGAAGAAGATGTATGAAACTCAAAGGCAAGGGATGAAACGCGGTAAGAGTTCAAAATCAACAACAATTATTAAGTATAAGAACAAACAACAATAATAACAATTATTTAGTATAAGAGTTTGGACGAATGGAAAGTTTATGTTTACGATCTTCGAGCTCAATCACTGTTACTCAATATAAAATTCTATTAATAATAGTAAAATAATACTTTAGTTCTGATGTTCTCTACTAGGTAACGCTAGTTATAATGTTTTTTAAGAATATTTTGAATTGGCTTTTTTAACCTTCATAGGGCCAAAGAATTAGAATAATTCCGGATTTTTTAATTTTCCTTTTTTTTTGTATATTAAACTCTACATATTTACAAAATTTCGAGTTTCTAGGATTACTAGAAGTGCCTTAATATTATTCAAAGGTCAATGAAGCTATGTGATCGTTCCGAAGAACGACAAATTTTTAGGTCTCCGATTTAAAAAATTCAAAGAAAGAAATCCGTTTCAGACATCAGGGAACATTTTTGGTTCCGTGTCAGTCTTTCGGTCTGTCTGTCGGTCTGTCGGTCTGTCTGTCGGTCTGTCGTTCAATTTTTGTGAATCAACATATCTTAAAAACTACACGTCCAATTTTATTGAAATTTGGGTGGTTGGTCATGAGAAGCCCATTGTTGGTCCCATATAAGTTTCAACCTTCTGCGCTTATTTGTTTCTCTTCCACATGCGCACAAACATACATTAATTTACACCTATAGCTTTAAAAGTACTTATCTGATTTGTATGAAACTTTTATAGTTTATCGAAAGCATTTAGCCCCAGATTAATTTGAACCGTCTGCGCTCTTTAACTTTTGCTATATTGATTCTTTAATTTATGTAAAAAATTAAAACAATTTTGACGGATTAAAAAAACGGGGTAGACAATTAAACAAATTGGACAATAATGGCTTGTAAAAGCATACAATTAATAAAGTACGTGATAGGATGCGATGAACCTATGTGCCACATTTAATTGGCAATCTAATTTTTACCAAAGTGTTTTTTTTAATCTCGTTGGCCCGATTCTGGTTTTTCGTTCTTTTTCAAAAAACTATTTACAATTTTGATCTCAGTATATGTGTAGGTTTCTTACAAACTATAATTTACAGATTTAAATTCAAACGAATGATTAAATCTTATCACGTTGATCTGAAGATTACTCTGAATCTTGAGGGATTACTCGGGAAAGATTACCCGGAAACACTGCGGAAAAAGAGAAAGTAGTAACGATCGTTAAATCTCTTTTTCAGGGTAAGAGAATAATGTTGAATTTTTTATGCACTGTTGTGTTGAACAGAGAAAGTTCCAACACATAATACTTGAAAAGTTTCTTTTGTTTGTGTTTAATGTTATTTCTTAGTGAAATATTCAAAGATAACGTAGGTTTCAGCATTTCAGAAATACTCTTCCATGTTCTGCTATTTTTATTTAATGAAACACTTCATATGAATTACATCTCGTTACATTTACGTATTCATTTTCTTCTCTATCCACAATTTTACTTCATCAACTCTCCTTATTGTTTATTTATTACTTTTGACTCTGGTTCTTTTTGTTTACGTAGCGTATTTACATAATTCCAGGATGTTTATAACCCAGAAACTTTTATACATATATGTATAGAGGAAGATAAAGGACAATTTATTACAAGTAAAAGTGGTTTCATATCAAATACATACTGCAAGATTGTTTAAAAAAGAGAATATACAGTAAGACGTATATGCCAAGAAGAAAACGATTTCCTTATCAGAGTAAAAGTGGTGTTATAGAAAGTATATTGTTTATGCTTATCAAAAATATAGAATTTATTATGAAAACTCTGCTGGGATAATTTTCCTTAAGTCTAATATTCCTTCCTTCCAAGTTAATGTCTCATAGAAGATATTACGGATATATATCAAATACGGGTTTAGTAAGTCGGCCCATTAGCTGTATTCAAAACCAATTAATCGCCAATTCACATCAGCAGCTACCCATTTATATGTGATTTATATGTTGCTGGGTGAACACCGAATGAAGGGTCTGGTCCGGGAATCGAACCAGACCCTGTGGACTCCAGATCTGTGGTCCCATCCAAATGGTGACCTTCTCCGATGCTGCTTAACTTTATTAATAGAACAGCCTACGCTCTCCTATTTGAGCCACCATCATTCTCATCTAAGAGTCTTTGTTCAGTTAGAATAAAGAGGAAGAAGAAGTATCTTTCCTTTATCCTTATACTATAACCTACAGGTAATCGATCATTTTCATTAAATTGACCCGAAAGAGAGAATATGCAGAAAGAACTATGAGAAGAGAAAACAAAATAAGTAATATTGGTTCCTTCAGAAATATAGTAATCAAGTTCGTCAGAATTAATGACTATGATAGTAATCTACTCCCTGACTAGATTCTCCACTGGAAAACAATTGTTATGGTGAAAGGAATAACATAAATTGTCTCCCCACGTAAATTAAAACTAGTTTATGTATGTAAATTAAAACAAAGCAGCTTTCAGCCTTAATACGGCCATCATCAGTGCCGATTGAGGAAGAAAATAAGTTACATTAATAAAAATCGGTCTGAGAAAAACTCAGATTAACTTTCTCATATAATCTCGTTCCCTGATTCAAGAAAATAGGAATATATTGTTATCTTCGCTAGCTGTGACTGTGAACCCACCTTCTGAACTCTCCATTAGAACCTTCCAAGTGAAGTAAGGGTCCTCTCGGCACTACCGTCTACTCCAACTATCCTTTTAAACTATAAACTCGTCACGATTAACTATTCATTTGCTTCATTTATAAAGTTGCTTCAAAATCAGATATATTTTAATCAATGTCTCGGAAACTAGATTATTCCTGGGAAAATTGCTTATAGCGTTAGATTTGTATTTAAATGGGCTCCATTTTATAATAATTAAATAAAAATAATAGGAACCGTTTTTGAGATTTTTTTTCACGTTTTTTCCGAGTTTTTGTGTGTTAGCGCCCCAAATTTGGAGCTAAAATTCATTTATCGATTTCGCCTTGGGGTTTGATTAGTTTCTGAACATATATAACGCCGAATAACGCCAAAATCGGCCCAGTAGCTTGGGCTCCACGCTCAGACAGTCAAAACAGTCTTGACAGACAGAAATGTTTAAAAACCACTTTTTTTTCTCCGAACACGTGTAAATCTATCATAATCTCAAAATCGAATTTTAACGCCATATCAATACTTTCACTTTCTCTTTATATGAGAAAGTAAAAATAAGTAGTTAGAACTTGGGAAGGAGAAAGAATATAAAGCTTTTATTACAAGTAAAAGTGGTTTCATCCCAAATTGACTACAAGGCTATTGGACTATTTTTAACCTTACAATAGCCATGTTAAATTAATTTATCGTTATATCATCTGTAATACTTGACAAAGAAATCAATATAGTGAGGGTTAATCTTTGAGCGTTGCCTTAACTTGAAGACTCTACGTGCGATAGAGATAATCTCCTAATATCTACTCCACTTACTTCAAACACCCATTGATCCCGAGGCAACAAAAGAGCTTTTGATAATCTGATAACGGGACACAGGTTCTTATCAGTTGATAACAACCTGTTGCCGTTCCTTAAACTGGTTACTTTTTAACAAGTTTTTTTTATCTAGGATTTTTCATTAAAATGTTACCTAATACTCTCTGTGGATCATTAGTTACAATTTTGATAACTTTTTGTTTAATTGAACTTGTCTCATTTCAGATTCATTTTATTAAAAATTTATAATAACTCCTTATTTTACTTTTAAAAGAAAGGTTAATTTTTCTTCGTCAAAGTTATTAAATGAATTTTTAAAATCTCTTATTTCTTTTCTTTTTTAAAAGGGGGTTCTTTTCATTTTCTTTTTGGGATTTCCTTTTTTTCTCTTCTCATGAAATATTACCAAGGCAATTAAACCTAATTTACTTATCCTTCAGTATGCCTGAAATATAATTTAATATTAAATATCGTCAAATTAAAAATTACATATATTTATCTTCCGGGATTTTTATATTTTATAAATCTTCAGTTTTGATGTATAAGATATTTTAAGCTTATAAACTACCAGCAAATGTTGAAACTAAGTAAGATATTATGAAATATAGATATTATATTATACATGTGTTTTGTATTAGTATGAAATACAGTATACTAGACCGCGTGGCTCTATCATTGAAGTGAGCGTATAGCAATAAATATGTATTGAATATTGAGAATATAGATTATCATGATAAGTTAATAGTTAGAGAGTATGATAGAAGTAGTGTAGTTGTAAACTCCTTTTCAACTATTATAAAATGCATCACTTCACGACAGGAAAACTTCTGCTTGTATCAATTTGAAATTTTACATGCCTGCTTTCATTTACTTTAGACGATTTATATGAAGTTTTATTAAAATCGTTACGTTAGAACGTAAGATATCGGTAAAAACGTTGGTTTCTCTAGTTTAAACGTTTAGGTCCGCTTTGATAGTTTTAACGATCTTTATTAATTCATACAGATGTCGCTGTTGGTTTTACTAAAAAATGTTATTAAAAAAAATATTTGTCTCATTGAATAGGTGATTATAGAATCTTTTCCTGTCCTGAAATTCCAATTTTACATTTGAAACTCACGTTTGCGCAAGTGTTGCGCGCGAACTCTTGGACGGATAATGCTGTCCAACGAACATAGCCTGAGGATTAGTAAAAGGAACATGTATACAAAATTTCAACAAAATCGGTCAACTTTTTCTGCAGATATCGACGGACACATAAACGTTACTGACGGACAGACAGGATGCATAGTTTGTTAAATGTAAGAAGTTCGCTTCAACTACTTTTTACTAAAACTTTTAAGTAATAAAATTACTTTAGAATCCAGTCGAAACACATTTCCTTAGTCCTTCACTTTCACTATATTGGTGAAACAACATTGTAGCTAAAGTGATTTTAGTGATATCTTGAGGCAATGGGTTGATAAGTGATATGTTTAGCAAATGGATTTGAAAGCAACGATTTTCACACAACATAGTTTAGTCTCAGCTTTAGGGAGTAAGGATTAGGTAATGAACTGTAATTCAAATCATCCATTCTCGACGGCATCCATTACAAGCCAGAATGTTTTAAGAACTGAAATGCCATTTGGAATGAGAAATGCCATATTACTCTTTGCTATGTTCTCTGTTATAACCTATGGAACGATTTCCAATAAGATTATTGTACTTGAAAGAATAGGAAAAAGACTACGTGATGTGAGGTAAAACTAGGGGGGAGGTCTGTTTCCATTTTAGGATTTGTTGAGTTAACAGAGCCTCAGCTTTGTGTCACGTTCTACAGACAACAACACTCTCAATGAAGCACCATTCAACTCACCTCATCCTTCTTACTTGTTAGAGGACTATCAAAAGATCCAATCAAAACCCTTCTCTATCAACCCTGGTCAACCAATACCATCCAGCCCCAGGTAAAGCCTTGTTTGCTTTAGTGTTATTTTGTTTGTTTTTTTCCTTTCTTATAATTGGTTATAACTGATCGAATGAAAACCTTACCTTTCCTCTCTTCCCATAAACCGAGTCAGAGCAATTGGGATGCAAAATTTAGACCTTTATAACGAAATTATGAAAAAAGCATTAAAGAACAATTTTGCTTCCGAGCTTACCGAAGGTAATAGAAGCTATGAGATCGTTCTAAAGGACGAAAATATTTTATGTCTCCGATTTCAAAAATTCCAAGACAGTAATCCGTTTAGAAATCAGTGTCTGTATTTTTGGTCTGTCTGTCGTTCAATTTTTGCGAACCAACAAATCTTAAGGACTACACGTACGATTTTAATGAAATTTGGATGGTAGGTCACAATTAGCCCTTTGTTGGTTCTATGTAAGTTCTAACATTCGGTACTCATTTGTTTCTCTTCCATATGGGCACTAGCATACATTTTTTATGTACACCTATATACCTTATCTTCAAAAGTACTCATCTGATTTGTATGCAATTTGGATGGTTTGTCGAAAGTAGTAGCCCGCAGATAGCCCAAGATTAATTTCAACCGTTTGCGCTGTTTAACTTTTGCTAAATTGATAATTTTATTTATGTAAAAAATTAAAACAATTTTGACTAATTAAAAAAACGAGGGAAACAATTAAACATATTAGGCAATAATGGCTTGTAGTAGCATTAAATCAATAAAGTACGTGGTAGGATGCGAGGAAGCTATGTGCCGCACCAATCGGTAGTCTATATATTTTATTAATTTTTATCATGAATCTTTGAACAAATCATGTTAGGCAAACATTCTACGAGCATTCTCGTATATATGAACACTAGTAACCATTCTCCCCTTTACTTGCTTTTGACTCTCTTACCCGTTGTCTATAGAATACTCTGGCTCTGCATTTATGTTAAATTCTTATAGCTAGCGTTATAAAATGATTGCAGCATTGTTTGCAGTAGAGTTTATCTAATTTTTAAATATACATGATGTTCCTTAATACCTTGTACATACGGCAAGGGGGCAATTCTTTAGCTTATTTCATGACTAAAAATTCATATAAACATAGGTTCGCTAACGCTTCATTACCGATCTACAGGGTGGGGGAAATATCAAGATTTTTTTCCCCGTTTTTGAAGGGAAACTTCTTTAGGTGCGGCAGAGTAAGTTGGCTTGGATAAAACGAAATTGCATGTAACGAAGTTTGTGATTCGAGACTCGTGTAAGTGAAAAATTTTTTTTAGGCAAATCAACTGCCGGCTTAAGTCAGCAGTTGTTAAACCGTTAAAAAAATCTTTCACTTAGACGAGTCTCGATCCACCGACCTTTGATTCAATAGGCATAAGTGCTAACCATTGCTCCTCGGAGGTAGATGATTTATTAATACACAGAATTGGTATAAAAGCGTAATATTGTATACAATGAAATCATATAGGTAATGTATTCCATGTTTTTTCTTCACTATTCACTAAAATGTTATGAAAATATTTTATTCTTTTAATTCAATTCCACGTAACCATTGTTTAATCCTAAAATAATAAGATACAATACAAATAGAGCAATGCATAAAATTAACTGTTTCTAGAACTCATGTTTCACTTCTAGTGCGTGAGACTCTCACAGATTTTTTTTTTATTTATAATTTCTGCTGGTTTTGAGATATTTATCCCAAATTTGGAATATAGGTTACGTTGTAGGGCTTACATCATTGGACATGCCAAATAGTTGTGAGAATCTATAGGTAGAATTTTTTTCAGTGGTCATGCCCCCTTTTCTCCCCCTTAAACTTTTTTTGTGGGGCTTCGTTGGTAGATTCTAAAATACGATATTAATTTTTTGGTTTTGTTTATAACTTTTTGATCTCTCGTAGTTGTTTCATATCTGCAACCGTTATCGAGAAAATTAAAAAACAAAACTATTTTCTGTAGAGTTCGGTTGATGAAATTAAAATGTTTAGTTGTTTTTGTAGCATTGGTTTATTAGAATACAACATCTAAATTACAACCATAACAAGGAAGAGCTACGTTACAACAATTGTTGAAAGTGACATCCTGTAAATAATATTGTTTATCTTTATTAACCCTGGAATACTAATGCTAACTAGTGAGCGCCTATTACTAAACCTTCGTAATTTTTACGACCATTCATTTTATACTATCTTTTTGGGTTATACATGATTAAATAACAACTTTTTGTAAATAATATATATTTTAATTATAATAAACATATTTTTCTCAACGGTACTAATCAGTATCAACAGCTTAATATCAAAATTTAGGTAAAATGAGCATAGTGAACTTAGCAAATAAAATTTGGAACAACAATCTCAAATATATTTATATTTCTTTAATTAGGACATACCACGAACTAAACATTCTATACAATGAGGGTAAAATTGCACATAGCACATTGCTAATTTACATTTAGAATATCCACAGTACTTTCTTTTAAATAAATCTTTAGTAAGATTCACAATACTTATTAAGTAATTAAGTAATTAAGTATTATAATTACCTAATATGTAATTTAAATTGTAAATTGTTATTAAAATTTTGGATTATTTGGGATATTTGGGATAAAATCACTATTTTTTTTTCGACATTTATATCTGAACAGTTTTTAAGATTCTCTACTTCAAAATCATCATCTAGATCAGAGTCTTCGTCTGAACTTAACTCAAAACTCGTTCTCATAATTCCTATTCAACCTACAGGGACGCTAAACAATTTTTGTTGTGCCATTGTCTTGTTTTAATAATAAAATATACAATAAATAATGTAAAATATAAAAAATAATCGAGTATTATATAACACGGTATTACTAATGCTCGTAATTACGACGAGCAAAAATTTACTGTTATTACTAAACCTTCGTAAAAATTACGATGTATGTTTTAAAATACTACAACTTGCGATTACACGAGTGACAGTGCAGGTTCTATATCGACGAAATCTCAAGGACAACTGAATAGTGGAAGCACTCCTGGCAGCGTACGTCCCTGCAGTCCCGTTAGATGTCACCACAGACAAAAAACTAACGTATAATCGTAAAAAAGTCGAACATTAGTATTCCAGGGTTAATGCCATAGGGCTTCCCTTTTAAAGCGTAGGACAACTGAATTAAAAGCTTACCCTATGTTAACATACTATGTGAACTTTATATTCACTTGTTACTAATAGCATTGAATATACAGCATAAGTGTATTACTTAACTAACATTGACTCAGAGACCTGGCCACTATCTTGAATTAAATCACATCCTTTTCAGGTTTAAAGTTGTTATAAAAGAGAAGATATTTTTCTAGATGTTTCTAGAATTTTCAGTTTGGTTAAAAAAAAAGTTTTGTTTTGCCATTGTATTTTCAGATTGTGTCTGATGTGATTAGGTTAACTTGAGGTTAATTTAACTAAGATTTTTAATTATGGTTGGTGTATTACGTGTTTAGAGTGGACAATAAAACAATATTGTCAATAAACAGTATTGTTTACTTAGAGAAAACTCCATAGCAGCGATCATAGAATCCTTAAACGGAAAGATTTCCAACTCCCCTCTTTATCTACCTGTGTTAGACTAATAGCGCTCCACGAGAATTTGGCGGTTAATATTGTAACTAAATCTTTTACACCATTCAAAAGATTTTGAGCTTTTTAATTCAAAGAAATAAATTAATAAATTAATTTGTCAGCTTACTAGATTCGAACCCGGGAACTTTCGCATCCGGAGCTATCGCGCAGCTCATACAGCCACCGAGGCTGGGTATTTATTCTTTTGTTTATTTACAAAATAGTACAAATGTCTGACAACCAGTATTTGTTTATATTTTAGAATTCGAGGAATGTCAAAAGATCATAAGTAGTTTACAATTTTAACCGCCATCTGCCCGACCAGCGCTAGTGGTCCTACACCTAGAATACTGGAGTTGGATACCCCTGCTCCCAGTGGCGTAACTAAGAAATCCGGCGCCCCCCCGCAACTTTTGAAAAATGCACCCCCTATGGCTTACAAAATTCACCCTCCCCCCCATTCCTTTTCCCTCTTTGTTGGTAGTTCTGGGACAGATGGACTGGGGACGATAAAATAATCTGTTCAATAAACTCTTCCTTGCTCCTTGCTTAAAGACTAGAACTGGAATATCTTATTCACCTATACATATGCACATAAAGCTACTGAATACCTAATTAAGAAATTAAAAGACAATAAACAACTATGCACATCTATCTGCCAATTAGTGTGGCACATAGCTTCATCGCGTCCTATTTTGTATACTTTAATGATTTTATGCTTTTAAAACTTATTATTGTAAACATTTATTAAATATTCTCCAGTTTTCATTAAATCAGTCAAAATTGTTTTGATTTTTTACATGAAATAAAGTATCGATTTAGCAAAATTTAAAGAGCGCAGACGGTTAAAATTAATCTGGCTATTTCGACAAACTATCCAAATTTAATAAATATCAAATGAGTACTTTTGAAGATATTATAGGTGTAAATTAATGTATGTTTGAGCGCATGTGAAAGAGAAAGAAATGGGCGCACACGGTTTAGACTTATATGGGACCAACACCAACAATGAGTTAATCATGATCCACCATCCAAATTTCATTAAAATTGGACAAGTAGTTTTTAGCGACAGACAGACAGACACGGAAATAAAAATGATATGGTATGGTATGGTATGACTTGTTAAGTTTGGAACAGATTTTCTTATCTAGTACAGCTAAAACCGAATTAGATAAGATAACTTTTAGTTGTAATAAACACTTAGATCTCCTAGCAGTTGAAAATGAAGAAGGGAGAATCATTCCGATATACTTACCCATATTATAGGTATAGTGACACTTAACAAACTGTCAAAAAACCAAAAACTGAGCAATAAGCTCTAAACTCTAAACCATAACCATAACATCTCATAACATGCTCACACTGATTTAAACTCTTTATTTGTTTTACCTCTCATTTATTTTTTCTCCCAAAAATAATTTATAAAATAATGCCGCCTACATAGCTTCTTTTAATTTTTATTATTAAATATCACTGTTTAATCATTTTTCGGCGCCCCCTAGAGCAGGCGCCCCCCCCGCACCGCGGGGTTGGCGGGGGCGCTATTTACGCCACTGCCTGCTCCATAGTCTCCTCTGTTTACCTTTCACCTTGTAAATCTGTTCCATATTTACAAAAGATAACGCATTCTAGAATTTAGGTTGATATGGTGAATGTTTTTCATGGAGAATAATTTGAGATTGATTGTTCTACTTACATAACTAGTGTTATTCCATATTTTCTTTTCCAAAAACATGTCTTGATGCTTTAAGTTTAATTAAAGGAACGGGCAAACGAAAACTATTTAATATAATACAAAATATGTGTTATGAATTTAGATGAAGTTTATTAAAGAAATTTAAGATTTAAGGTTAGTGCTGAAAGAAAGTAAGATAAAGTGTTATCTGATTCAATGTTTAGAGGAAAGTAGTTGTATTTCGATGAAGTAGAAGTAATGGTCCGAGGTAATTCATACTTTATATTTTATTTTACTCTTTTTCGCTCTCCAGAATCAGGTTATTTACTGTTCCAAATTACTTGTATAAAGGTCGGATTATAACTATTTACTTTAATGAATTGTATCTTACCTCTAAAACTGTATGGGTTAGTGGATATTTCCCTCCAACCGCTTTTGCTTTTCATGAGCATCTTCTGTATGTATCGCTCAAGAACGGCAAAAAGTCAGAAGGGCAAAAAACTTCATGAATTTTAGAGGGAGTTGTGTTGTATGTTGAAATTTAGTTTTGCGCGAGGATAAGGAGGGGGGGGGATGCAGAAGTTAAAGGGGTTGAAAAGTGAGACTGAGGGGGCGGGGTGAGCTAAATTGGGAGCGTGGAAGTGATGTAGAGGAGGGAAATGATGGGGGTTCGGGCCTCGTTAGGGAGACTAAGTTGGCAACTCCCGGCATCGGCTCAAGGTGGTCTTGATTTAAGCTCGGGACTTAACCCTTGGGAGGTTATAGAAGGAAAACGGTGGATGGGGGCAGAATTACATCTCTACTTTTAGGGATTTATAACTCACCGACTCACACAGTGGCAACACTGCTCTTTTCCAACGCTTCTTTTCCCCTTTCTACGTTTCTCCCAATTGCCCAGTTTTACCAACACCAATTCAAAAAACGATTTTCTCCAACTCCCCCCTCCCTTCCCCCCACTTAACCCATCCATCCATAACAATAGAGAGAAGATATTTTCCAAGCCAACGAATCCCCCACCCCTTCTAATCTTCACTACCAACCACCCGAATCAAAATTCTTCAAAAGAATATGGCAGTTATGAGATGGCTATAGTCTGGCTTACATACTCGAACCATACAAAAGACAGCCTAGAAGACCCTCTACTAAAAAGTGTTCTTTCATTCTTGGAAATTGGTAGAAGCCTACCATGTTCACGAGAAGCATACCAATTCCATTATATACTTATTGCTTCCCAGCTAACCGAAGGTAACGGAAGCTATGTGATCGATCTGAAGGAAATCTGTGAATATGACGAAAATGTATTATGTCTCAAATTTCAAAAATTCAAGGACAGAAATCCTTTTTAGACATCGGGGAACATTTTTAATCCTATATCTGTCAGTTCTATTTTTGTGAACCAACATCTCTGTAAAATAGATTTGAAGGCAGGCGTATGAGTTAGTTTCTCTTCAGATATAGCATTCAACAGGAAGCTAGTTAAAAAGAACCCTTTATGAATTAATTGATAATGCCAGCTAGATGTGTAAACCATGGAGATAAGTTTTCAAACCAGGCGTAGCTCATTTGGAAGCCATTGTTTATTGGGAATTAAGTGAATAAGGTTTCAGAACCTCTCTCTCGAGTTTTTCTGGAACCTGGTTTACCTCTACATTTAAAGAATTCTGTTAGTTGAAAATCAAGGTTATCCTAAACTACCTGGCCCTGGACTATCCAGGAAGAATACAAAAACTTGTAGTCCTTCTACATTTAAAGAATTCTATTTATGGATCAGCAAAAAGGAGTGTCATTGTTTGCTTTAGTGCGGAAAATTTCAGGGAAAATTCTGAAACCTGGACATCTTCCGTACAATTTAAGAATTTTGATCAATGGAAAACTAAGACTCAAAACAAGAAGTGATTTCCCGAGGGAACTCACCATTCCCGTTAAAGAGGAAATACCATCTAAATAATTAAAATATTTTTTTTTTTTTAAGTTTTAATTATTAAAGAGGAGAGGAGAATAAATGAAAATAGAACATTTAATACAAAGAATAATGACTAAATTTTTTTTTTAAATAATTTTTTTTTTTTTTTAAATATTTATGTTGTTTTTTTCAAAACGATAAAAAATAATTCATGAAAAGTTATGTTCCGTGTGTCTTTAATTCAAGCATGCCAAATGATTCATGTTATATTAGAGACAGAAATAATTCAAATTAAATTAATTTATGGATAAATACTGCATTTATAAAGTTTACTTATTTATCACTTCTAGGTTTCACGTTTGTGACAAGTTTTTAGCTATCAGTAAAAACAAACTTAATTCCTTTCTATTTTTACTTTCTAATATAAAGAAAAAATATTGTGATGGCGCTTTTGGGAGGTAAACATTGTATCCTCTATAATTGATCCCTAGAAAATCAATATGTCCACTTGCATTTTACGTTTTAAACATTTCTGAAAAAATTTAGTTTCGTGTCTGCCTGTCGGTCCGAGTGTCCAGGAAACCTTGCCATGCGCATTACTTCCACAATTTTCATCCGACTTTAATAAAATTTCCAGGGAATACACGATTTAGGCCCTAGATGGTTTTTTTTATGACTTGCATCGCTTGTGAATTAATGGTAGCCTCAGCGCAGGCGCATAGGTAAAATCTTCTAAACGTCAATTTCTCGCGATCTAATGATTCAAATTTGGAGGACATTTGAGAATCGAACATATAATGATGCCATATGAATTTCATCATTATAAGATCAGCCGTAGCTACGATTCTTGGCACACGCAAGTTATATTTATAACTTCAAGTTATATTTATAACTTCCATAATTTACATCATATTTCCATTATTAGATGTAAAAATATTTTGATTCCGAGCTTACCGAAGGTAACGGAAGCTATGTGATCGTTCTGAAGAACAAAACATTTTTAGGTCTCCAATTTCAAAAATTCCAAGACAGAAATCCGTTTCAGACATCAGGGATCATTTTTGGTTCCGTGTCTGTCTGTCGGTCTGTCGGTCTGTCGTGCAATTTTTGCTAACCAACATATCTTAAAAACTACACGTCCAATTTTAATAAATTTTGGGTGGTAGGTTATGAGTAGCCCATTGTTGGTCCCATATAAGTTTCAACCCTCTGCGTTCATTAGTTTCTCTTCCACATGCGCACAAACATACATTAATTTACACATATAGCTTCAAAAGTACTTATCTGATTTGTATGAAACTTTTATAGTATATCGATAGTACCGCGCAGATAGTCCTAGATTAATTTGAACCGTTTGCGCTCTGTAACTTTTGATACTTTAATTCAAGTAAAAATCAAAACTATTTTGGCAGATTAAAAATATGGGGAAACCATTAATTAACAAATGAGACAATATTTAAAAGCATAAAATCAATTAAATACGAGATAGGATGTGAGGAAGCTATGTGCCACACCAATTGGCAGTCTATTTTTCATTAGAACATTTCTTAAAACAAACTTCAATACTTGTGAGTCTATCTAATTATTTGAAGATATATATAAGTTTTATTGTTGTAAAATCAATATAGAATAATACAGATTTTCCTTAACTTGATTCTGGACTACCAGAATTGTATTTAGTTATAATAAATCAATCATGTTTTACCAAAAAATAAAAAAAAACTTACAAACTTAGAAATTCAGTTATATTTAGACTTTTAGAAAGGGACTTAATCCGTCTCTGTCACTTAATATGTTTTTATTCGGTCTTTTTTCAGTTTATATTTATCTCAAAGTATATTTATCTCAAAGTATATTTATTGAATTTTTTATAAAAATATTTCATTGAACTTGAATTTGTTCGCTATCGTAATCTCAAATATCTATAGATTGGTTAGAATATATTCTGCTAGTGAAAGTATACAAATCAAGTTTTTAAAAAAAAAAAAAAAAAAAACTTATCAGAGATTTGAAGAGAAAATTGCAAAAGATGTGCAAACAACGTATTCCGAATGATAATATTATTGATTTTATTTCAACTGAAAAAGACAAAGGAGATAAAGAAAAGGTAATGATTATTATTGGCAATTTTAATTTTGTTTATTTCCTCAAGAAGAAGTTGATATTTTACCAGAGGTGCAACTGAAGTTGCATCGAATTATGAATAAATGTGTATTCATGTTGCGACTTACACTTGATTTTTAATGAACACTTGTCTACTAGCAAGAAAAAACACGACTCATTATGCAACAGAAATCTTGAATCTCGTATACACCAGAATAGGAAGGAGCTCGTAAACAATCTCTCATTAAAATTTAGTACGAAGAAAAAGAAGGAAAAGTTAAATAAACGATTATATGGTCTAAACTCTCCCCGATCTCATATAAAGCTCGATTTTTATCTATTCAGTCGATCGTAAAAATAATCCGGATTTTTCCTCTGAGTCAGAGATTTTTCCTTAACTTTAAAAAAAAAATCACTTTGTCCTTATAAAAATAATACTACCATTGTAGTTGACGTGAATATGAATATTACACTCGGAGTTTTTTTTAGGACGAAATATCTTGCTTTTGGGGTGAAATATCTTGCTGCTTTTAGATTGGGTTTAAAAGGATGATTGTACCCATAGTTGCTAAAATAAGGATCGTTGGTTCGTGTCCTTCCTGGAACACTAATGTAGTATTCAAGTTGATATTTATGGTTGTATGTATACGGAAGGACACTCCTGCCTCATAGAGGAAGTCATGTAGTAAATTCTTTTATGAAGGTCCAAGTGAATAAGGATATCCTGCCTAGTCCTTGGTGGCCCTAAACTCCCTATAGGGCCCATCAACTGTCCCCTTGCTACCACCTTCAAACAACACAACGCTATAAATCTGAACTTACTATTCTTTTTTAAGCGTCAACTTTTTTTTTCTAATACATCCGTTTTTTATAGTCGAACACTGGTCTTGCTTTTTTGTCCTTTCAAAGAATTGTGGTAATAATTTTATAATGTAGGGGAAAGTTATTGTTCCTTTACATTCAATTTCATGTATATTTTTATTATGAAAATTTCATTTTTATAGGATCCGTAGAAGAAAAAACTAAGTCCCTTTTACATTTCTTCGCTTATTTGTCTGAGTGTATTGTACCTGATCTTTGAAAGTACCCAGCATAAAAACTTTGTTACGTTTTGTGTAATAGGAAAATTATAGGGAATTCCCACAAAAAAATATCCCTTAAAAAGTAATTCAACGGAAAATGCGTCATATGTCATATTTGTGCATGTGGGGGTTTTAAATGTAAGTGGAGAAAACTCACAGAGTACTAATATATATTTGGTTTTGTAAATGAACGAATTGTTCATTAACGAATCGAATTGTTCCTAAAAAGGTGAATTACCTTACGTTTTTAGGGTTCCCCCTCACCTCTTTTTTTTAACGAATCAAAGAAAAATTATACTTATTCTTTGTGAAAAAACGGGTTTTGGTTTTTAAGGATCCTTTCATATGCCACATATTTTGTGAGAAAAAAGTAACACCCCCCTCCCCCAAAAAAAAAAATCTTAAAAGTGTATTATCAATTTCATTTTTATGTTTTAGGTAGTTTTCATACTACGGAAAGTTTTAATTTTAATTTAAATCAAAGTATAATTATTATAAACAAAGGGAGACGGACAGAGAAAAATAGACTCCAGCGCCGGGACTTGAACCACGGGCCTCTACATTTCCAGTATAGCGCTCTACCAACTATTTTTTAAACGCTACTTTTCTCTGTCTGTCTCCCTTTGTTAATAATAATTATAATTTGATTTAAAGTGTATTATCTTGAAAACGGATTGGACTATACATTTAGGAGTAGATTAATATCCTTTGGACTCTACAAATGCTTAAAAAGTTGTTAGTTTCATGTCATTACAATTAATAGTATAAAATTTGAAGAAGTACTTCAGATTGTTACTCCCATTATATTTTTTTTTTTTTTTTTTAGAATATAATCTTCTATAACTAAATAACTATAAAGTCAAAGGGATGTTATGTCCAATGTACTTTGGTACAAAGGAATATCACTCTTCTGTTTTTATAAGGGGAGTAACAGTCTAAAGAAGAGCATTCCGTATACCTTCTTTAGATTGTTACTCTCCTCTGTTTTTTACAGGGTGAGTAACAGTCTCAAGAAGTGCCTAAAATTGATGGTTATAATTATCTCCTTCACTAAATCCAGTCTATACTTCAACCTTCTCTTATGTAACCTTCAAGCCTATAACATAAACACATAATTGAAGACAAAAAAAATGCTGAACATGGTTTATTATTTACATTTATTATTGAAGGATGAAATATAACCAGGATGTATTGAAGGACCTGTTCACCCATTTTGAACCAAATTTCTTCAATTAAATAAAATGGGATCACTATGGTCAGAATTATAGTAACTTCCTTATAACTTAGTAGCTATACTAACTTTTAGTATGAGAATAACTTTTCAACTAAATCACAGCTAGTTAAAATTTAACAGTATGAATTATTTAATAGTATAATATTTAACAGTATAATTATAATTTTTATAAACTAGATTTTTCTTTGGAAAAAATCTAGTTATAAAAATATATGATTGTTAATATTATTAATGGCGGTGATCGCGTCATTGTCAGGTAAGATTTGTTTTACAGTTAATTTCGAGAAAAAAAACGAATGTAAAACACAGGAAAAAGAAATTATTTATATGACAGAGTTTATAATGAGTTATGTCGGAAAGATTTATGAGCCGTTTAGTTGGTATCATCTAGAAATAAAATAACCTAGAAAGAGCGTTATTCTACTGCGATTAAAAATATAATCTTAAAAATTACAATAAAATATAAAAAACAGATAAATAATCAGTGTGGTACGAACTTTATTGATTTTATGCTTTTACAAGCTATTATTATCTAATTTACTTAATTGTTTCCCCATTTATTTAATATATTAAAATTGTTTTGATTTCTTGCGAAGTAAAGTAGCAATTTTACAAAAGTTAAAGAGCGCAGTCGGTTGAAATTAATCTGGTGCTAACTACGGGCTACTTTCGACAAACCATCCAAATATCATAAAAATCATTACTTATCTGATTTTTATGCAATTTAGATGGTTTGTCGAAAGTAGCTCAGAGATAGCCCCAGATGAATATAGCCCAGATATTACAGTACAATACTCTCCTAATTAGTGAGGCACATTGCTTCCTCGCTTCCTATTTTGTATAGATAAGTACTTTTGAATTTATAGGTGTAAATGAATGTATGTTTGTGAGCATGTTGAAGAGAAACAGATAGGTGCAGAAGGTTGAAACTTATATGGGACCAACAATGGGCTAATTATGACCAACCATACAAATTTCATTCAAATTGGACGTGTAGTTTTTAAGATATGTTGGTCCTTTAAAATTGAGCGATAAACTGACACGGAACCAAAAATGTTCCCTGATGTCTGAAACGGATTTCTGATTTGGATTTTTTTTTAAATCGGAGACATAAAATATTTTCGTTCTTAATCCTAGTATTTTTCCCCTTTTTTAAAAATAGTCCTTCATATTTCTTATCTATGGTCTGTGGGGTATATTAAGAATGTATAACACATTGATTTTAAATGCAATATTTAACCTCCTCTTGAGGTATCTTCAGGCCTTTAATTTCGTTTTCTTGTTTATTTATTTAAATAATCCTAGTGATTGCTTTTTTTTAAAAAAAATATAGGTCTCCTGCTAGCTGTGAAACTCCATATTGTCACACATTTGTTATTAAAAAAGCAATCGCAAGGATTATTTGAACAAATATACAGGAAAGCGAAATTAAAGGCTTTAAGATGCCTCAAGAGGAGGTGAAATATTGCATTTAGAAACAATGTGTTAATTTTTTTGTTCTTTAGAACGATCACACAAATTCTGTTACCTTCGGTAAGCTCGGAAGCAATAAATATGTAGCCAGCTGCTACCCTAAAATTTAAGCAATAGGGAAACAAAGATGTTGGTATGATCAAAGGAAAAAAAACCTGGTAACAAAGCCTAAAAGAGCACTAAAATAACACCTTGAAATTTACGGAATCTTTTAAAACTCAAAGAAAAAGTCGGAGTTTCAACCCGAAATAAAACCAAGAGTGTCACAAGAGCCACTCTCTAAAATGGCTTCTCGAAAAGCCAACCAACTCTTCAGTCCTCAGCTACTTTAAAAATATACTTTGTATAATGCTTTGAAAAGTCGTTAAAACCAGTTTTTTCTTTTGGTACAAAACACTTTTTCTATGTGAGAAAGTTAAAAATATTTTATCTTCTGAAATAGAAAAGCTGGTAAACTGAATATTTTATGAATTCTTTTGGCTTATTTATAAATATATATAATCGTTACTATAAAAACCTTCCTTGGGGTTTCATCATGCCTGAAATGGTTTAAGGATTTGGCACTAGAACTATCACCTTAATTATCTTTCATCAATCTGCTATATAACTTAATTATTACTACTATCTAAAAAATAAAGGAATATAAAAAGTTATTATTACTACGTTTTCTTGATGTTTAAATTAAATGATGATGATGATTGAATAAGGGTTGAATACAGATCCAAAGCACCCACTAAATTCTGGGATCGTATCTGGATTGAGTTGGGTGGAATCACCTGAACTCGATCCTGACATGAGCAGAGCGTTGGTATGAGCGCACCTAGTGTATTTCTGTAGAAACTGTAGTCAAATCTGTCAAAATACGTAATAAAAATCATGGTTATAAAAGGTTAAGGTTACAAAATTATTTATAACCTTTACCAAAAGTAACCAAGAAAAAGTTTTTTTCTTTTTAAATTTTGTATTGAATACGGATTCAATACTCCTCTTGGAAATTTGTACCTAGCTTGTTCACTCCCAAATCAGAAGTAAATCTGTGTTTAAACACATAAAAACGTAGTATATGTGAATCCGCTCTGAGTTCTGAGCTGAATATTTTGGATTATTTTTGGAACGAAGTTCCTTATGGCACGTTACTCCGTATGGAGCCCGGGAGTGAATCCGAAAAAATCTACCGTCACAAAACCACCGGTCACGAAATCGACCGATGACGATAACTTGAGTAAAAGTTGACCGATTTTGTTGAAATTTGGTCCACATGTTCATTTTACCAGTGCCCAATATGAGTTCATTGGACAACTATATCCGCCTAAGCGTTCACGCGCAACTCTCACGTAAACGTATGCTTCAAATGTAAAATTGGAATTTTAGGACGGAAAAAATTCCTACTTCATCTATTCAATGATCTAAAATTATCTAAACAAAATAATAAAAAATTATCTAAACAACTTTGATAATTTTTTAATAAAACCAACACCGACAACGCTATGAAGTGTTAATGATCGAAAAATGTATTAAAGCGGGCTTAAACCTTTAAAATAGTGAAAACAACGTTATTTCCAGAGATTCAATGAGTCTCATGTCGATCTCCGACATGGTATAGGCTCACCTCTCAATAAATTTGTTTTTCTAACGTTTCCATGTAACTCTTTTCTTTCTCAATTGGCACTGATGATGGCCTTATGAAGGCTGAAAGCTGCTTTGATAAATAAACCAATTTAATTTTACGTGGAGAGACGATTTTTGTTATTCCTTTAAGATGAACTCCATAGACGCTCCTATATCTAACGTTATTTCCAATATCTTACGTTCTAACGTAACGAATTTAATCATTTTCAAGTGCAGAAAGTAGCATTTTGCATGC
This sequence comes from Gerris lacustris, assembly GCA_951217055.1. Lineage (NCBI taxonomy): Eukaryota > Metazoa > Arthropoda > Insecta > Hemiptera > Gerridae > Gerris > Gerris lacustris. Next base: position 102,144,112 of record OX578277.1, on the reverse strand, counting down.
TAGTTTGGAGTATGCACACGAGCGACAGCGAGGGTAGTAAAACCACACGAGAAATGCAAAATGCCGTTTTCGCATGAGTTGCGTACCGTACTTTATCTAAGATTGTTGGATTCTAATAATAAATACAGAAAAAAAAAAAATTAATAAATATCCAGTATGTAAGTTCGTATTTCTCTTTTGATAAAGATGACAATAATTCATTAGTTGTATACAGAGATAAAATGTTTATATTTCGTATCAATCGTTGATAAAAATTCATACACATCGTCTAAAGTACAATTGAAACAGGCACGTAAAATTTCAATCAAAAACATTTTCTTATGTGTAAATCGGATTTCTGTCTTGGAATATATTTGTTCTTCAGAACGATCACATAGCTTCCGTTACGTTCGGTAAGCATGGAAGCAATAGTCTTGAAATTAACTCCAACTATTTCATTGAGGTAGTTAGATAAATAGAAAAAGAGAGAGAGAAAAAAAAATACAACAATCAGAGAAAAAGGAAATAAATAAACTTAAAGAAGAATAAAAAAGAATCAAAAATAAAAGAAAACAAAGAAGATACTTAAGTAGGACACAAAAAAACATCACTTAATTTAAAAAAACAAACAGAAAATGAATAATTTAAAGAATTTTTTTTGGGGAGAGTTAAAAGAAAGGAGGAAAAAAATAGTCTAATACAATTTGAATTTAAGAGAAAAGGTATGAAGTGTGCAAAAATGAAAATCTACCTAAAGTTTCATTAAATTTCAAAGTAGAAATAAAAATAGAAGGTCTCTTCTAAAAGAATTAAAGAAGAATTGAAAGAGAGTTTGAAAGCAAAAAGATAAAAGAAAAATACACAATCTCAAGATTAAATTACCAAGTAAATATTAAATGAAAAGCGTATTCTCTAAGGATGAGGATATTCTTCTTTAAGGATAAGAATATTCTTCTTTCAATAAGAAGAAGTTAGATTATTTCAGGCTTAACAAGCACTAAGTCAAATTATAGTGTTTTTTTTTTTGTTTTTTTTGACAATAATTATGTCATGTTTTATTTTTTTTTACCTTTCGACTGTTGACACCAGCGATCAAGAATCCTTAAACGAAAAGATTTCCAACTCCCCTCTTTATCTACCTGTGTTAAACTACTAGCGCTCCACGGGAATTTGTACCATTCAAAAGATATAGAGCTTTTTAAATCAAAGAAATAAATTAATAAATTAATTTGTCAATTTACTAGGTTCGAACCCGGGAACTTTCTCATTCTGAGCTATCGCGCATCTCATTCGGCCACCGAGGCTGTTTATTTTTTTGAATTGTTTATTTACAAAATAGGACAAATGTCAAAATATCATAAGTAGTTTACAATTTTAACCACCATATTCTCGTGGAGCGCTAGTGCTCTTACACCTCTAGAATACTGGAGTTGGATACCCCTGAAGTTGACACTTTCCTTTAAACTAATAATAAAAATATATATAAAAATCTGTTTTTTTTTTCATTTTTACTTAAATACATTTTTCGAAACTTATTTTTAATTGGAAAAAAAACTTTGCTAAAGCAATTTTTAAGTCGCAGTGACAAGAAATCGCAAGTGCCTCACCTAACCTAATAAATGAGTGCACTCGGCTTTAGGTCTGGCCAGCTTATATACATTTATTAATGCTTAGGTATCTTAGGGGCTATGCCCATGAGTGTCTGTATGTATTTGTATTAGTGTCAATGTCAGTATTCTATTTGAATGTAGTAGTAGTAGTAAGGTTCTAGTACTAGTACTAGACGGGTAGGATGAACCACTTGTTCGAACTTAGCAATTAGGCCATCTTTTAGGCCCATTTTACTATCCCCGTGGTAGAGAGTTCCGCAGCCACTTTACACATCATAACTCTGTACATTGTACCACCGATGCGATCATTAGGGAGCCATATAAATCAGAGAATCACGGTGATGGATTGAACCTACGACCTCGTACCACCCTTGATTCATTGTTGGCTGAGCAGACTTGGTTAGCTATTTAATCCACACGGCCACACTGGCTCTCTCTATTTGAATGAAATTAAAGTTTTACTTAGTTAATTCACCTTGAACTTATCCGAAGGAATTTTTTTGTTATTCCAAGAAACCAGGCTTCTCTATAAATAAAATAGTTGAAAATGCTATCGATACTACAATGGCTATCGCTTCAGATTGATCGATTTATTGAAATTCAGTTTTGTTTAATAGTTAAATAATTTTAGTTGTTGTAAATATACCTTATAATAGTTATAATAGCTCTCAGTTGTCGTCCTCGTCTATTGAGTAGCAAGGTCCCTGTAATATTAAATAAGATGAATCGATTTATGCATTATTATAAAACCAGCTGTTGGATTTACTAGAAATTCTAAGACATCTGAAGCGACAATTCCCTTTCTCCGTCGCGCTCTAAGAGGGTGAAAGGAGGTTCGATCTAATCCACATCCCACCTTCTCTTTTTAATATTTCAAATTAAATTTTCACTTTCATTTTAAAATAATGAAGACCCAGTTACGTTTAAATTTTACATAATTTCTAAATTAGTATATTTTTGTGTTTTCTAATGGTCTTGAATACTTTTAAATGTTGCAATTTATTTTGTCGTTTTTAAATTATTATTTACACATGTTATACAATTAATCAAAGCCTTCAAATTATTTAGTTAGTTAATTATGAGATAACCGTCACTGAATTTATATTAAATAATTAGCTGGATACCCGTGCTTCGCTACGGAGTGTTATTTTAATTTGATAAGTTTAAAAACTACCATCAAGAAACATTTAAATTATTTTAATAGGTTTGTTCTAACCACCTGTTCCGAATCAGTTTCGGATTATTCCGTGATTGACGTAATGCGCATGCGCGATCATTGACCGTTGGTAATTGATTTGTGATTTCGTTTTTGTTGGAACGCTCCTTTCTCGAACCAAACTGTTTGCTGTGGTAGGTTTTAGCACTGTTATCAGAACAACTTTTTGAGTTGATCGTTTTTATGTGATTTTGCGTTCCTGTGCTATCAAAAATACCTGAACTTATTAATATTAAAGATATGGATGATGGATGATTCAATAGTTGATGAAGATAAGTGGCAGTCGCTTAAATCAGGGCCTGATTTAGGCCGCCTAGGGGCTCGCACAACAAGGGGGGGCCACACCACAAACGTTTCATTTTCTAATGCTAATTAAGCTCGAAAGTTGGAAGTAAAACCTACATACTCATAGAGGATATGACGAAAATACATGCACACATTTTAGAAATGTTTATTTAATGTATGAATTCACGATTTCATTTCGATTTACGTAATTCACAATTTTCGGGCTTACTGAGGTGAGCCAGTTTTAGTAGACTCACGGCACACTCGTATTTTTATGGATATAATCCTAATGCTCTTTTATTTTAAAAAACAAATATTAATCTTAGTCCAGTTAACGAAAGAAATATTGCGGAAATAAATCAGATTCTTTCGATATTTGTTTGAAAATGGAATAAGTATCAAAAGTCCATCTTGGAAAATAGGTCCAATTTTTTTTTTTTTTTTTTTTTTTTTTCAGAAATATCTAGAAAATGCCATTATATGCACAAAAATTCATCGTCGCATTCGTACAAAAACATTTTAAAAAGAAAAGTTGAACAACGAAGCGGAAGAAAAACAAAAACAACGAAGCGGAGCGGAAGGTTACGTTTCTGTTATCCCAAACTACTAGTCCCTGCCGCCGATCGCTGACTGCTCTGACTGGTTCCAAACTAATCCGTGATTTAATCAGTGAGCGTGGTTGGAACAGTCGTAGTCAGTCAGAGTTTGAGTTTGGGCTCGTTGGAACGCTTTTTTTCCAATTGCGCATGCGTCGGCCAGTTCCAAACCAGTTTGAAGAGTGGTTGGAACAAACCTAATATGTGAGAATATCTAGATTCTATCCTTCCCAATTATTTCTATTCCCCCTCCTCTTTGATAAGATAATTTGCATATATCCCAAATTTATCCACCTCCTAAATGAAAAATGACAAAACAGTACATAACAACAATTACTGTACTCTTAAAGAGCTTTTCAACGATATGCATCATGAAGGGTATTCATTATACTTTGACCCCATTCAATACTTAAGCGACCAAATATTCAACAGCTTTAATAGTTCTGCTGTGTTGTGTTTGGACTCAACACAGCAGAACTTTTAAAGCTGTTGAACATTTGAATGTTCAACAGCTATAATAGTTTTCCTGTGTTGTGTCCTAATGTTCAACAGCTTTAATAGTTTTTCTGTGTTGTGTCCAAATGTTCAACAGCTTTAATAGTTTTGCTGTGTTGTGTCCAAATGTTCAACAGATTTAATAGTTTTGCTGTGTTGTGTCCAAATGTTCAACAGCTTTAATAGTTTTGTTTGTGTTGCTGCGTTCAAATGTACAACATCTTTAATAGGTTTGATTTTGTTGCTGCGTCCGAATGTTAAACCTCTTTCATAGTTTTGCAGTGCTGTGTCCAAATGTGCAACGGCTTTAATAGTTTTGCTTGTATTGCTGCGTTCAAATGTTCAACATCTTCAATAGTGTTGGTTTTGTTGCTGCGTCCAAATGTTAAACCTCTTTCATAGTTTTGCAGTACTGTGTCCAAATGTGAAACGGCTTTAATAGTTTTGCTTGTATTGCTTTGTTCAAATGTTCAACATCTTCAATAGTGTTGGTTTTGATGCTGCGTTCAAATGTTTAATATCTTTTAGTGTTGGTTTTGTTGCTGCATGCAATTGTTAAACCTCTTTATTAGTTTTGCTGCGTTGCGTTGAAATGATAAACGTCTTTAACCCTAGAACGCTAACCATATTTTTTAACCTCTTATGACTAACCTTGAGTCATATTGACTTCCTAATCTATTATACCCAGTTTTATTAAAATGTAAAGGCCTAATATATATAATATTTTTTTAACACGTTTTAGTGCTAGTTGATGGGACACTTGGGTGCTTTGTTTGCCATAAAAAACACATTTTTCCTTTTAATTCCGGTTTTTCAATCTGGACTACTATTACATATCCGGTATTGTTATCTACCGGAGTAGTTTTATTTACTTTTTTTTAAGTAGCTTTTTCCTTTCCTTACCTTTGGTTTTTCTATTTCGTAAATTGTTTTAATTAATTTATCATTTTCCTCATCATCGCTGATGGGATCAAAAAAGGCATTTTCTAATTTCAAATCAGGGTCCAAATCACAAGCGTCACCATTATTGTCGAATACGCTCTTTTTCATAATCGGTATCTGAATCAGTCATTTCCTTAATCAAGCGATAAATGTCGTTTGGATCATTGTATTTTTTCTCCATTATTTGACTATATTCATATTCTATTAACTTTATATAATTTAGACATATAAAGACAAAAAAAATAACAATTTATACTTAAAAATGAATAAATTACAATTATATTGCCTTTAATTTGAAATAATTATTGAATTAAAAGTTATATAATATCTCATTTATAAGATTTTAAACGGCCAAATAAACAATAACACGACATACTATTCTAAAAAATACTATTCTGCGTCAAAATGACCTACAAAAAATTTACGTGTAAGACTAAACAGGAGTCAAAATGACTCCGTGACTGCAGAAAAACAAACGTTATGTCCTCTTTAGAATCTGAATGTGGAACTGATAGAAGTGTAAAAGGGCCATTCAAGGGTGGGAGGTAGCATAGCTGAGATGTGGGAGTTCTGTGTTTTACAGACGCCGTGCATTCGTAGTTTAAAAAAAAATGGGAGTCATTTTGGCTCCAGGTTAGCTTTCTAGGGTCAATAGTTTTGCTTGTGGTGCTGTGATACAAATGTTCACAATATTTAAATTGTTTCCTGGAAATCCCCTTGAGGAAGAGTATTATCTCTAGATAATAATGCTGGACCCAGACATTTTGATAATAAAAGTTTAATTCTTCCTTTTATCTAATACATTATACCACTTACAGTTAAAATGTCACGCAAAGATATTCTTGTTTTGAATTTACTTGTAAAACTTATTTTACGATTTTAACCAAAAACAAGTTGTCACGGTGTAAAACTAAATCCTACTAATACAAGTTTAAAATGTAAAATTATTCAGCACTCTCTTCTTGGTCCTTGAAATACTGTAAGAATTTACAACAAAATGCAACGTAACAATAAAGTGGTGTCCCACAGGGCACGATCCGTGTTCTAAATCTTTTTCATATAACCAAGTCGCAATTTGGCAAAAAATACATTTTAACCTTAACTTTGCTTACTTGCAGTTCTTAAGTAAACATTCTTAACCTCTTGATTTTAAATAGATGTAGATTGAAATAGTAGTAAATTAGGTATTTGCAAAAACGAGATACCATTGTATTAACTAGATATAGTTTTTGTCAAAAGGTTCACCTTAAGCTGACTTTATAGCTGAACAAGATTCCTCAACATAAAGAATTTGTATTTGTCTTTGAGACATATTTGAATTGTTCTTGGGGCATATTAAACCCTTAATGGATTTAATCTAAAACCTTGAAACATACTAAAACTTTAAACTTTAACTATATTCTGCAAAATTTCTTTATTATGATTCAAATCTCGTCATGTTGTGCAGACTGGTTTAAACCACTGTTTTATTATTAATTTACTTTAAACTATTATTTTGTCTTTTGACTATTATAATGTCTTTCGTGACATTGTATATTTTACAAGCTTTTATTTAACTTGCAATGTTTGTATGTATGTATGTTCGGGTCAAATATTGCAACTGAATTTTAAAGGAGTTATCCTCAACCCATTGAATTGAAATTTTGGAAACACGTTTAGTTTGGATGAAAATGCATGGTTAGCTAAGTGGCGTCATTCTAAATCCAATATGGCGAACAACCAAAGATGGTGGACTAGTTATTTTTTAAGCACGCTCATGATGGGTATCAAATGAAAGGGTTTGCTGAGAAGAATACGAATAAAATGTTTTTTAATAAAATTATTTAATTTTATGTAATTCAAATATTACTCCAAATCAAAGGGGTCACCTGTCAAGTGACGAACTAATATCAACTTGAATTTTTGTCAACTGACTAATTTTGTACTCAGGATCATGAAAATCACATTGTCCACCAAACTGGGTGGGACATGGCTGGTCTCAACCGGTTATTGTTATTTATTTATTTTTTCAAATGCCTATTGCCAAGCTATAGCAGACGAACTTAGCCAACCACATATTCTTAAAGGGAACCAAAAAATTAACTTATACATCAAATTTTATCTTGATGTTAGTCAGACAGTTTTTTGCACCTTTTTCTCCTGGACTATTAATTCTCCACTTACCATTTTTTTTCCAACGTACCGACTGTTTACTAGTCTTTATCACAATGATAAAATGATCAGCCTATTTATGCAGCTTTCAATTCGGTCATTAGTGTGATTCATATACCTCATTTAATTAGTGTCAAGACTTTGATTCAAAGGGTCACCACCTATTCAAGGTACAACACCTTATGGGGTATATCGTATAGCTTAAGAGTTTTGACCTTAGAAATTAATTACTCGTTACTTTTACATAGTCAGGTGTGTAAAGTGAATACTATTAGTGCTATTACTACTTTAAATGTAAATGTTGTGCCTTAACATTAAACTTAAATGCCCTTGTTATTGAATACTTTAGTACGCATCTGTCCATTTGGATTAGTATCGCCTATTTCCTTTTGGTCTTAGTCTTTTCCACTTCCACTAGGACTAGCACACCGACGCTCGAAAGAAAATTTTATTTTTGTTTCTCCCAGCTTTCCACATTTCCAGTTTTAATATAATGGATGCACCAAGCGTTCCAACTCCTATCGTATCCAGTCCCTGCAGTCCAAAGTCGTAAGAAGAATAGTCAACACTCCTTTCTATGTTTTTGACATCAGCCTTCACAATGACCTTTAAGACCCCTTTGACCACGACTTAGACTCATCCCGATGAAAATTCTTCCATAACTCCTTATTTGCACATCCCAATCCTATCATTACCATCCACATCGATCGACGTTGATTCGGAAATTGATGTTGAAAGAGGCAGTGGCCACGCTATTTATTAAACATTGCTTAACTATTTTATATTTATGTAATATTTCAAGCCAGTATCTGTGTGTACTGTTAATCGACAGTTTCTCACTTCATTTCAATGAAGTCATTGTAAAAACATGTATCAAAATTGATTATAATATGTAATTATGTAGTTGCTACGTTATAATAAAATTTAAATACATATAATACATATTTTACGATTTTGGTAGTATTCATACTACGGAAAGATTAAATTTTAATTTAAATCAAATTATAATTATTATTAACTACGGGAAACAGACAGAGAAAAATAGGCTCCAGTGCCGGGATTTGAATTGAGGGGCCGGGCCTCTATATTTCCAGTACAGCGCTCTAACTAATTCAAATCTTCAAATCCCGGCGCTGGAGCCTATTTTTCTCTGTCTGTTTCCCGTATTTAATAATAATTATAATTTGATTTAAATTAAAATTTAATCTTTCCGTAGTATGCATTTCTAATTGATTGTACGAGGTACAGGTACTAATTGGGTATTTTATAATTATAAGCGTTATTTCTCGGTCTAATTCTATGTCATAAGTCATAAATGATGACTTCTCAGACTTGTGGAAAAATTGAAAGCTTTAAATTCGGGTCAAGGTATCATTAACATCAGAGAAAATCATTCTCCTGCGTAGCTTAGTTGGTTAGAGTGCTATACTGGAAATATAGAGGCCCATGGTTCAAATCCCGGCGCTGGAGCTTTTTTTTCTCTGTCTGTTTCCCGTAGTTAATAATAATTATAATTTGATTTAAATTATACATATAATACGCATAACGGTGTTAGAATAGCACTTTCTTCCCAAAATTATTCAGCAGAATAACTCTTACATTCGTTTAGATACCTTTCCCAAGTAAATATTTAAATTTTCCTTTAGTCGCTTACATATGCTTGTGCAACGAAATTCTATGTAGTGGATAAACGAACACCAATGTAAGTTATATTAAGTTTATTTCTAACTGTCCCATGTTAATATTATGTATGTTCTCTTTTTTACCAGCATGCTTTTTTATGTTATCCTTAATTTCTTGAACAACTCCCAACTCATCGTCCTTTTTTATCTTTTATCTATTTTTTTGTAACAGTACTTTCTACCTTTTGGTTTTTTCCTGAAAAAAGAATTAGATTGGGTCGACAAAGAAAAGAAGAGGGTCCTTATAGCCGGAATAGAAAAGACTGTTAAAGGACTTGACTATTGTTGTTTTGAGGGGAATGTAGGATGCCGGACTGTAGTCGGACATTATTGCTTTTATATGCTGCATATTGAGTGCAAAGAGGTTTTTTTTTTTTTTTTTTTTTTTTTTTTTGAAAGAGGTTTGGTAGATGAAAAGGACTCCTAAGGGGAAGTAAATAGACAAAAAGGAATTCCTTTTAATATTAAAAACTTTTTTTAACTCAATCCTTTTCATTTTTCGATATAATCGAATGTCTTTTGAGAATCATTCTAATAAAATATTTGAATAAACAAACATCCTGATCAAAGATTTGATAAGTGAGTTTCGCTTTTAGCGTATCAAAGAATATAAATCAAAGAAAAAATAAATAAATTTGAAATTTATTTCTGTAAGTTGGATAGAAGTTGTTTGACTGATAATATGTTTATTTGTTTATTTTTTAAAAAATAATCCGTCAAAAGAATTTATCTCGTCTTTACGATACATGATTTTATGATCCATTTGTCAGGCATTCCTCAATGCCCTGGTTACGAAAGATACGTATCTCAGTCGTATATAATGATTGATATTAATGTGTGTAACGTTGAAATCTATTTAAAAAAAATCCTGCACATTAATTTTTTTTTTTTTTTTTTTTTTTTTTTTTTTTTTTTCAAAGTGCGTGTGGGTATGTATTTTGAAGCTCGATAACATTTTACATCTCCGATTTCAAAAAATCCAAGGCAGAAATATGTTTCAGACATCAGGGAACATTTTTGGGTCCGTGTCTGTTTGTCCGTCTGACAGTCTGCCTGTTGGTCTGACGCTCATTTTTTGAGATCCAACAACATAAAAACTGCTCGTCTGATTTTATTGAAATTTGGATAATACTTAATTTTGGATGAAATTTAATACTTTCATTTTTTTTAGATAAAAATCAAAACAATTTTCACAGATTGTTAAAAACAGTCTCCACTAATCGTAGATAAAGTATCCAACAATCGTAGATAAAGTACGGTACGCAACTCGAGCGAAAACTGCATTTTGCTTTGCTCGTGGGGTTTTACAACCCTCGCTGTCGCTTGGGTGCAAACTCCACACGAAAGTAGCAAAATGCTACTTTCCGCACTAGACGCGTAATGTACTATTATTCTAGAATCAGAATAAACTCTTTACTTCGTACTTTATAAATAAAAAGCTATATATTTATTTTGTTTGAAGTAATTGTTGAAGATACTTCCAGGACGTTTGTTATTAGGCTTTATAAACAAGAGATTATAAAAAAAAAATGTTTGTAAATTACGGCTTTGTGTGTTCAAACAGTCAGTGGCATTATATTCTGGTTAACCACCAAAATATTGAGGGTTACCCAGCCAAGTTTAAGTAAAGATAAATGAGGAAATGGAGAAAGGCTAAAGAAGGCGTGCTAGAAGCTTATGCGAGGTACCGCAGTAACCGCAAGATGTTTAAACTAAAAGATGAAAGGACAGCTTGAAAGAAACCTTTCAAAACATTCGGATATAACAGGCGACTAAACACATGAAGGCAACCTCATAGAGGGTTGGCTAACAACATCGGCAAACAAGTACCAGAATTATATTAGATTCTCTGCGTATTGTGGCCCTAGTAGACTAATTAATGCTTAATTGCTGTTAATAAGAAAAATCACAGGGAAGTACTTGCGTCCAAGTACTTTTTAGGGTTTTGTAGAAGATTAAGCATGCCCGTTATGTAATTATGATTTTATTCTTCGATATCAAGGGTCCGGGTTCGATCCCCCGGGGGTTCACAATGTTTTTCATCGGTAATAACGACTAGAAAAATTCATTTTTTCAGACCATTTCCATCGCTTCACCATAAGGTATAACCATGAATTATTTCGAAATTTTAGGACCAGCCGAAGTATAGTGGTTGGGGAGGGGGACATTTTTTTTTGGGTATATTTTGATTTTTTTACCCAATAAGGAATGCAAAATTTAAAAATGTATATATATATTTGCGTCCTACTCTTCAGCAGCTTTCATTTGATACCCAACTCAAAATTTTAAAAAAATAAAATTTTTGGCGCACTTTAAATTTTCGCGCCCAAAATTGGCAATTTTTTATAATTTGGGATGAACTCCCGGAATTTTCATCGCCCCACAATAAGGCATTAGCATGAATTATTTCGAAATTTTAGGACCAGCCGAAATATAGTGGCTGGGGGGGGGGGGGGGATTTTTTTTGGGTATATTTTGATTTTTTTACCCAATAAGGAATGCAAAATTTACAAAAGCTTACATATATTTGCGTCCTACTCTTCAGCAGCTTTCATTTGATACCCCACACGAAAATTAAAAAAAATATAAATTTTTGAGTTTACGACATTTTTGCGAATTGCGCATGCGCATATTTAATTTTGAACTTCTGTATATTTTTCCTGTGGTTGGGTCAAAAAGTTACACCAATATTTCAAATTTCAGCTCTTTAGCTTAAACGGTTCGGGCCCTATGAACCAAAGAGCGACGGACAGACGGACACATCACCCTCGGCATAAGGGTTTTGAGAAGAATCTACAAAACCCTAAAAATTAACATTAAATTCTAGACAACGTACTCACTATAGTATACCAGGTATGGCATACTATAATGGTACACAATCCAATATCTAAATCTTTAGGCATTGTCAAAATATTACTGCCAACTAAAGATAGTCGGGAGCTATAAATTCGTAAACGTAAGATTTATTTCCTTTACGTTTACACATCTTTCAGTCCTTATGCAGGATACAGAAAAAATCACTTTATCGACGATTGCTACGAAATATAAACATTTTTATCTCTGTTTAGATGCGTAGAAAGTGAATCTTTTCGTAGTTGTATTCATTGCGCATGCGCGTTCATATTTCTTCTTTAATTCCACCATAGTGCGAAAAAAAAGGATAATTCTTCACCTTAACGCACGATTAGCTGTTTGTTTAATTAAAGTAACTGTTTATATCGAGTTTTTAGTGAAAAACAATGAGTGATTTAAATGATTATGACGAAAATAAGGAGAATAATACTCCTCCCGAAATAATTAATTCGGCATAAAATACAACTAATGAATTAATTTCATCTTTATCAAAAGAGAAATACGAACTTACATACAGGAAGTTGTTTTTTTTTCTGTATTTATTATTAAAATCCAACAATCGTAGATAAAGTACGGTACGCAACTCGTGTGAAAACTGCATTTTGCTTTGCTAGTGTGGTTTTACTACCCTCGCTGTCGCTCGGAAAACTCTACACTCGCATGCAAAATGCTACTCTCCGCACTTGACGCGTAATGTACTATTACATTTATACTCGTTGCCGTTATATATGTATCCAATATTTCTCACCTGTCTGATATTCGAACCAGATTTTCTTGGTGTTTGTACAATGTGTTGAACAATGGTTTCAGATGAATGTTGCAACTTATACAGTGTGTCCCAAGAAATTCTATACATATGGTAAACTTAGTTATTATTAATTTTACGGAAAAAAGTTATTCTTCATAAAAAGTTCTGCCTGGTCCAAAACAAAAAATGCGACCATCGGGTAACAGATTTTATCAGTCATTTACGAGGTTTGTCAAAAAATATGATTTTCAAGATTAAAGTACCATTATTTGTGACAAAATCGAAAATTGTTATTAAGAAAAGTTTTTAGAATTGAAAAATACTTTCAAATGTCAAATTATACCTATCCAAAATGAAAGTCAAGTTTTTTTTAAATTAGTGTTTTTATCAGATAAAAAATTAAAAGATATTTCAATGAACACATCAGCAATTATTGTTTCATTATTTATTTTAGATTGTAATTAGATATTTGAACAAAGTTTTCAATTCTAATCAACTTTTCCTAATAATAATTTTCAATTCTGTCACAAAAATAAAGGTACTTTTCTCTTGAGCGAAAATCATGTTTTTTGACAAACCTCGTATAATGACTGATAAAATTTGTTATCTGATAGTTGCATTTTAGGTTTTGGACCATGCAGAACGTTTTATGAATAATAACTTTTTTTGTAAAATTAATAATAAAAATGTTTACCGTATGTATAGAACTTCTTGGGACACACTGTATAGTATATGCTACGATGATCCAAATTACTAAATGTTCCCATAGGTAAATTTCAAAATGTGTGTTGAGCAATCTGACTGTTTATTAAATTTCTTCTTGACTTATTTCCAAGCCTGTATATGGATGTGTGGTTTATTTTACTTTGGTTGCTGGAAGATTATCTAAAGCCTTCTCTATATAGGACGTAACGTAGGTTTTTTTTTCTTTTTTAAACCGACTTGATGAAAAGAAATACTCTAACAAGAAAAGTAAAAAAAAGTCTGTCGTGAACAGGAGTCAAGTATGCAGATTAACCTGAAATACAAGATTCTAGATTACAACTGGTACAGTCAGGAGTTAGCTGAAAGGAAGCAATTAAAAAACGCAGAAGCCAGATTAATTGCCACTTTCAGATATCTATGAAGAAATATAAATGGCGGAACGGCGCAGTAATGATATAAAAACCAAAATAAACATTTCCCAGTTCTTATTAAGAGGATTCGATTATGTCAAGTGAATCTCTTGACAATACCTGTCTTTTATGGAATATTCAGAGGAATGAGTGTCAAATTTTGTAAAAAGAATAATGGAAAGAGATGTAATTCATGGCAACAGTCTACAGCTGTATGGATTTGTAGGGACATACATACAAGAACTAGATAAATATATTTAAAACTGTAAAAAATCACAGGGGGGGGGGGGGGGGGGGGGGGGAAATAAAGACACTCGGAGGTTTATGGGTGGAGAGTATAAGATCATTACAAGTGGTTAGAATAAAGGAGCCAGAATACTGACCTGCAACAACAAAGAGCCCAGAACCCCCAAAATATAACTACTCACGCTTAAAGGAAAGGATTTTAACCAAATTTTTTTTTTAGAGTCTATTTAATTTCTCGAGGAGGGTTTTTATTTATTGGACATTACTTTTTCACTATTTAAAGTCTTCATTTAAACGTAGTGATGGACCCTTTTAGAGTTATAAATAAAACTATCGTTCACATGGCAACGTTTCGGCCTGAGCAGCCATTTTCAAGCGTATAAAATATATATTTTTTAAAAGTTTAGATGAACGACGTAAAAAATTACCTACAACATTTAATTATGACAACATTAATTATGTAATGTAATTATGTGAGGATCGTTAAATGTAGAATTTAGTTTATATTGTTTAACATTAATATGTTTAAGGTTCCAAATAATACTTTTGTTTGTATTGTTGTCAAATAATAATTTAATATTATCAACCAGATATTGTAGCCAATTCATAATTAACAATAAAAACAATTTCGACAATTTTAAAAAAATTCATGGGGATATTTAAATGCATTTGACCATAATATAGGGTGTATAAGCATAGAATCATTAAATTATAAGATAGGAAGATAGGATGCGAGGAAGCTATGTTCATTAAATTATGCGAAATAGGACGTGAGGAAGCTATGTGCCTCTCTAATTGCCACAATATTTGTATGATTCCTTAAGATGACCTCCATAGAAGCGCCCATGTCAAACATTTTTTATTCCGTCTCCTTCCAACATGTAATGGTTTCTTCTAAAGAGCTTAATTTGTGCTCAATCTTTGATCATGGGTAAACCAACATCGCTTTATTTCTTCAACGGTTCTTAATCTAAGGGTTACTTAATAGGTTTTTTCTTTCTTCCGCTCTTGTGCATTTTCTTTCCTAAAACCTTTTACCTAATATCTTTACTGTCTGATACACCTCTGTGCTTCTCAATCAATGTACAAGATCTTTATAAACCAACTTCAAAATCTTTGTTGATGGAAAGAAGTTTTTTCATTGGCACATTTATTTCTTTTTCCTCTTCTTTAGGTTACCTTTGTCATCTGCATTTGTTAATGTTTTTATTTATTTAAAGTTATGGGCCTTAGTTGATCTCATTTCAAGACACATTTCTTCCATTACTAAACTGCTATTATAGACTTTTACACTCGTAAAGATGATGAAACATCTACGGTCCTATTTTATTAACCTGTTTTTGTAAATGTTGTTAAAATCTTAGCGGCAGCGATATTAGTGGCAGTTAAGAAGTTTGACGGTAATTGATTACTTTAGAAGTTTGATCATCCAATTTCTTGTTTAATAGTTTCCTCTTGTTGAAGTTCGCAACTTGTTTCATTTTCTTTGAAGTTAGTCTATTCAAAGCAAGTAATCAAAATTCTGATTTTAACTTCAAAAATTAAAACTCCCTAATCACCGTAACTTTGTAACTTATTTACATTGTGAAATATTATTATCAATTGCTATCTAAATTGAAAGTTATTTTAATAGAACATTTATAGTACATTACGCGTCGAGTGCGGAAAGTAGCATTTTGCATGCAAGTGTGGAGTTTGCACCCGAGTGAAAGCGAGGGTAGTAAAACCACACTAGCAAAGCAAAATGCAGTTTTCTCACGAGTTGCGTACCGTACTTTATCTACGATTGTTAGATTTTGATAATAAATACAGAAAAAAATAATAAACTTCCTGTATGTAAGTTCGTATTTCTCTTTTGATAAAGATGAAATTAATTCATTAGTTGTATTTTGTGCGGAATTAATTATTTTGGGAGGCGTATTATTCTCCTCATATTCGTCATAATCACTTAAATCACGCATTGATTTTCACAAAAGACTCGATATAAACAGTTAATTTTATTAAACAAACATCAAATTAGTTTTGTTAAATGTAAACAAACTCGCTAATCATGCGTAAAGTTGAAGAATTCTTCTTCTTTACCATCCTAGGGTGGTAAAGAAGAATTCTTCTTCAGAATTATGAGACGCGCATGCGCAATGAATACAAGTAAGTAAAGAATCACTTTCTACGCATCTAAACAGAGATACAATGTTTATATTTCGTAATAATCGTATATAAAATTAATATGTAATCACATTAATAGTATAATTAATTTAATTAATACAGTACCGTGTAATGCCTTGTAAGGACAAAGAAATGTACATTTTTGGTGTCTCGTATAAGTCAGTTTGTTAGACAACGTGGTACTCTTATAAAATAGGGGCTCCCTTTTTGTATAGGAAAATATATATTATACAAGGATAAAGTATTGTGATGGTGTGAAAATTTTGAGATTTTGATAGATTTACAAGTTTTGAGGTCCACTGGAGTCAAAAAAGTGATTTTTTAAAAAATGTCTGTGTGTAGTCTTTGCAAACACATGACACCGAAAGTCTGCTTTTTCGATGAAATTTGGATACAGGTTCAAAAAAATCAAACATCGAGGGGAAATCAAGAATAGAATTACAGCTCCAAATTTATCTGTATCAAATGAAAGGTATTGAAGAGTAGGTTACAAACGTATATAACACAAGGGAAATGTTAAATTTTCCATGCCATTGTGTTCCCTTTCCTAAATCTAAATTTCTGCTATTACTAAATATTTAAAGAATACGCAAAATGTGCGGTCTGTTGGTAGAAGAAATAAGAATAGCAATTTGATCTGAATTAACCTTCCCTAGAAAAATTTACTTATTTCAAGTTTTACGTTCATTGTGTAGTTGTTTTAAAAGTTCCTCGTCGAACTAATAATTTCATGTCACAAAACCAACGAAACCCTTATTACGTGAGACTTTACGCATAACCATTTTATTAAATATATTTAAAAATAAATCAATTAAATGCGTTATTATGTAATTTAAGTACAGTTTAAAATATCCTTGCTCGTTTGGAACGTATGGATCATTGCTTGGGGGTGGATGGTTTTTATTGGCCCATTCTAATTTCTTTCTTTCTTTATAGTCGTTCAGTCATGTATGGCTTTGTAGGTGGTAATCGTTCATTCATGAACGTATTTCATTCAATATCTAACTTTAGCCTTAGTGAAATTTTTCTGAAGATAGCGATAACTATCCTCTTCATAGGTGTCACTAATAATAACTGTACCACCGAATGTATATATCACTTTATTTAATTTTATACTTTGTTTTTCTTCCAGAAAGAAAATCTTAAAATAATTGGTTGCCCGACTCTACCTTATTGGTTAATTTATTAATTCTTTGATTAGATATTCTTCCATAGATCTTCTCTTTAATCATTTAGCTTAAATATTGAACACAAATGTAAATTTATTGTGTAAAACACAGAGCTTAACATGATTAATTGAAACAAATGTAAAATAATCTCTTATAAATCAGCTTTTAACCTTTTGCTTTATACCAAATGAAATACGTACGAAGGAAAAGGGTTGGTTGGGTAAAAGTAGCTGTTTAATTTAATAGACCACATTCTTGGTGAGGGCTGGAGAAGCTATAGCTTGGCCCTATGAGACCACATTTACCTGGTTAATATTACTCTCCTCTTGGAATAATTCTCCGTCTAAAAGCCCACATATTTACATAATTACCACTAAATCCTTCATAACAAATGGGCGTCTACCTCTGCTTTCGACTTATAACAACATTTACTAATAAATTTCCTGTTATAATAATTTTATTGTTTTTGAATTCATTCTTAGTTATGAATATTAGTCATTTGAAACCAAGTTTTGTTTTTTTAGGCGAGTAAATTGTATAACTATTTACTTATTAGACTGTGTTTTCTTCATTGGCCATCCAATATTTTGCATGTAGAACTATAAAATGATTTTTCTTATTTATGTTGTCCACAGAAAAGCAGTATTATATACGAGTATATAGGAAGTATAAATGGTTTTTCACAATGATTTGAAACGATAAAAACATCATATTTTGATTGAAAACAGCAAGTCTGCAACTGTAACGCCTATTACAGAATTTATTTATATATTATAGAATTAGGGGATCTGTTAAAATTATGTAATTCTAAAATTGTAGGCATTTCTTAACTTTAGCTCCCCCCTTGGTTCTAAACAATTATCTGCCCCACAAAAGTCTCAAAGGTTTGTGTGCTAGTCTCCCCAAGACATTGAGACTCCTGGGCCAGTTTTATTACTCTATTTTAAAATTGAGTCTTATTACGTGTATGACTAAATGTTATACAGAAAACTGTAGGACAATAAGTTCTACAGTTTTCTTAGATTATACTTAATATTCCTTTATTTTAATAATAGTTAATTAGTGTCAGGGATATTATCACATTTATATACACAAGTGTGATATTCCTTTGTCCCAAGGTACATTGGACTAAATATCCCTTTGTCTGAATAGTAAATTAGACTAAGGAATATATACTTCATGTATAAGTTCCTTTGTCTAAATAACAATTCAGACAATGGAATATACGGGGGGTACTTAAGTAAAAAAGAACTAAATTGTGTTATCCTAATATGGCCTGCAATGCCTATTATAGTATGGCCTAATCTGGCATGTAGTACCTATTACAGTATAACATAATCTGGCATGCAATACCTATTATAGTATGGCCTAATCTGGCATACAATACCTATTATAGTAAGGCCTAAGACAGTTCTGTTTAATCCGAATAGGCGAGAAATTTCTAGAATGAAGCAAGACATTGAATCACCAATTTCCATCCTATTCATAATCAATCAGGATATAATCAAATATGATGTTCCTATTAGATAGGTCATTCAAATTCATTGGACATAAATAGGAACGTAATCGATAAATGAACTCTTTGCTCCAGTATATAAGTTAACGATAGTAAACTAAGAACTGATTTAGTTGGAAGCATATTATAAGATTAACAACTCAGGTTATAAAAGTGGAATAAAAAACTTTCGTATATACGAGATATTACGGTCGAATTTAACAAAATATAGAGAATAAATTATATTCTTTAAAAATATTAAATTATTCATATTTCTTTTGGAATAAAACTTTTGAGCAATTGAATAATGCATTATATTTCTAAAATATAAGTCTATAGTAAAATGATCTAATAATACATACATTAAAATTTTATTATTTATTAAATAATACATAGATACTATTGTACCTGTATTTCATGACAGCTTTACTATAAATATATAATTCAAGCCTGATTTTAGCTTATATAGCATAGCTGAGCAATTATAAACACTGATATTTTACCCTTAATGGTCAATTTCTATATTATTCTGTTATTTAAAAGGGGAATAGTAAAAGCTATAGCTTAAATAATTAAGTACTTTAAGGAAATTTTACTTTAAAATAAGCTCAGAGGAAAATAGAACTTTCCGAAATATGAATGTTCCTTCACAACACATTACATATTATACAGATGTCATAGACAACGAGGTAAACATCTTGGAGCCACAACTAAAGAAGAGGAAACTTTTAAAATCCGCAAAAGAAAAAAAAATAAATAAATAAAAAATAAAAAAGTGCATTGCGGGTCCACTTTCTAAAGGGACTGTGTCATTTTTTTAAACTAGTTAATTTTTGGTTTGATACTAAACCTGCAATGCACAGTTGTTGTGCGTTTTTTATCAATGTCCTCTTTCAGTATTTGTGGCTCCAGGATCTATACCTTGACTAAAATTATGTAATATAATAATAGAAATGTTATACTTGGGTGGTTAGCTGAAGCTTAATTTAAATTGTAGAATCAACGAAGCAGAACAAAGAAAATCTTTTTTTAGTAGAACAAAACAAAGGTTAGTAAAATTTTCCCTTTTGTATAACTCTCATTTGTGCCTGTTATTAAGATTATTCTGATTAATTGAGGCTACCGGGAGTGGAACTATACATTCTCCCTTCCAGCTGTGGTTTCTTATATTCTTTTAGTTTAGCAGTTGGTTCGACTAATTTCTCTCCTCTCTCGTTTCTACAGGCAAAGCGATATTTATAAAATGACCCTGACATTACAAGCAAGTGACACCCTGATACAATCTTACTTTGGCCTTACTATTATCAACCCTGAATGTTTTTCCCTTCTTTAAACTGTTCTAATTATTGAAATTTCTCTTGAAGTATGAGAGAGAGGGGGGGGGGGGGGACTCAGAGTTCTAAATATAAAGAAAACTACTAAATTTGAATCTCTGTAACCCTAATGTTTTGTAATTAAATTCATACCTAAATATAAATTTTATAGCAATACTAGCCCGCAACAACTAAGTTTTTATTATAAATCCTTCATATATGTATTTTAGTTGTGTAAGTTATCGACAAGTTGTTTGTTTATAAAGTACACTTTAAATTTTTTTCATAACACTCATAGTTATTGAGTTGTTTTAAGAAGTATCGTTAATTAGTGTGTGTTAGGGTAGTTGACACTAAAATTTGATAGGATGAATTTGTATTGGTACAGATTCTATGTGCCACGTTACAGCTCGTTTAGATAATACGGGTTAATTAGCTCTCCAAAGATTTTGAATATAGCAACAGTCAAACAAAATCGAGACTAATACATATGGGATTTAAAAAGATATAGAAAAAGGTATATAGGAAAAGTATTATTTTCACCCAAACTTTTTTTCGTGGTTTCAACGGAATTATCTGTTTTGGGTGTTTTTAAGACCTCCATTGTGGTTTTCAGCATGACGTCTGTATGTATGTCTGTATATTATCATCGAGCCAAAGGTATTTAACCCTGCAGAGGGCGCGCCTAAAATACTCCCGAGTCAGGGCGCCTGGGTCTAACAGACCCGTTAACGTTTTCTTTATATTTGGGTAATTTAAATAAGGTGAAATAATGAAAACAAATGTTGCAAAGAGCATTTTATTAATTAAGGTAACATCAATAAGCATTTTAGACACAATTTTTGACTTCAAATATTTAAACAAATTAAAATAGAACAAAATAATTTTAGGTGGTGTTTGTTTTTCTCAAGCTGTCGTATCTATGCAAAGAACCGTGGTCAAAGTAATATTCTTCATCAGTTTCATTTTCTTCTTGATCAGTTTCTGTCGACTCTACTCTTTCTTCTACCACGTCCACTGATATGTCGGATTCAGAGTCGTCCAAATCAATTTCATTATTTTGTTGAAAAAGCAATTCATAAAGTCCCTGAACACTTTCTTTATCTTCCAGATCAAATATAATTATTTCGTTATCCATTTCTGCAAAAATATAATTACTGTCCAAAAATTATCCTAAACAACTATTGACACAACATTTACATAACATTTTATATGCTTGAAAAATTTGACAAACAACATCCAAATTCTTAGGCTAAAACGAGAACCACAAATGTGGCTCGCTACATAAATTATCGATATTTTTACTCACTATGCTGACTTATTAAAAATAGTATATAGTTGCAGAATACATATTAACAATTTCTTTGACAAACATTTCACACTTACTGTAATAAGTGAGTGAGCGGCAAGTGTACGAGTTAGGGCGCAATGGGTCTTAGCGACCCGGAGCCGATATCTAGAAGGAATAACACTTGCAGTGAAGGTTTGCGCTACCACTGGAATAATACTTAAGGCCGAATGAGACTCTTTGGACATTGGAGAAGAGGTATGGGGGTGATTCAGAGGTTTTACACCCTTATCTCCACACAAAAACTCTATTAGAAAAATTCTCCGGGCCTCCCAGACCCGTGCGCCCTCTCCAGGGTTAACCAAGAAAGTTGAAACTTGGCAGAAAAAGCAGTCCTTACCTGTAGTGGTGCCGCCCGAAAAATCAACTTTTTCTGCCATCTTGAACCCAGGTTGCTGAGTCAGCAAATATTTTAAAAAATCGAAAATGGTCGTGATCGAGTTGAAATTTGGCACGTAGGAATAGAGGTGGGAGCTATCGATCTCGACCTCCGCCAGATTTGGGAGAACTATAAAATTAAAAATAAATAACTTTAAACTATCGATAACTATGCATTTAGTAATAAAAAAAAATACCGGCTTAGCAATGATGATAAATCATGTCATACGGATTAACCCAACGACAAATTTAAACAAAATGAATAAAAATAAAAATCCAAGATGGTGTATAGGAGAGTGTTTTAACTTTTTCTACACGAAGGCTGTGAAACACTGAAATAGAGCACAAAATGGAGCTAGATACGGAGATTTCTCCCGTACCTCTGTGCTCCAACTATTAATTCTTCATCAAATTGTTTTAAGGTCCAGTCCATGAAAACATTAATTTTCGAAAGCCTACTCTAATTGGTTTTACGTTTATGAATTATGAACTAAACTCTGTATTAGTCCTCCCATTAATATTTTTGTAACCCTTAAATTAACCTAGGAGCATCAAAAATCAAAGATATATTTACCCCTGATAAATTGTTCCTTTACACAAGAACTTTAATTAACTAAGTCCTTGCACTTGCGATATCCGTGTAAAACTTCCATAAATAATTGAACTCTAAGGTTTTTTCCCTGAAAAGTTTCATTAAGGTTGGTTTTGTATATGAAAATAATATTAAAGGTAAGTTTCTACATAGCGTGAGGTGTACGAATGCAGTGGTTGGGTGGGTCTGGATTACTGATTACAGTCTTTAGCAAATCGATCTCCCCTTATTATACTTCGTACATTGAAGCATTTCTTACATAATAGACCGAAATTACTTCTGATCTTTCTGCGAGAAAAATATCAACTACATCTAATTTTCAAATACCCGGCTTTAAGAAATAAAAATAATTATGCAATTATGTGTTGTACTTACATTGTATATTATACCAGCTTTAAAGTGGGTTTAATATTGAAACGAGCAAAAAACAGAATTTTTTCATTTTCTGACTCGATATCTTTCTATATTATGAGATAGCTGGTTGATATTTATTTAACATTGGATGAAGGTAAATCCTTTAACATACCTGCAGAGATCTGCAGAGCCTTGTTATCTAGCAACCTACGCGCTCTAGATATTGATAAAGCTTCATGTAACTACAAAATCACTGAACGATAAATTTGTTTTAAATATTCTTTATCATTCTCCTTGCTAAAGATATATCTCGAATCGTTCTAGTTATATTTTCTTGATTTTCCACGGATTTCCGTGGAAAATTTATGTCAAAAATTCGCATTACAAGAATTTTGAAGCCATTGCAATTGCTTAATTTTCTTCAAAAATTCGCTAAAACGGATAGATGTGTATAAAATCGGCCATCTAGTATAAACATTAATATAACAATATAAAACTAAACTATAACAACTATATCACAGTAGATTATAATCACATTGTAACAATTAACGTGTTGTTGAAAAATAAATAAAAAATATATAAATAAGTCCTGTTATTGCTGGTATAGATAAGGATTAGACAACAATAAAAAAAAAAAATTAAGCACAACTATTCAGCTTGAGAACTTAAGTAAAATGTTGGTACTTCTTTAAATTGTTACTCCCCTATGTTTATTTTGAATATAAATAACTTTGGCTGAATAACTATTAAGACAAAGGGAAGTTTAGTCCAATGTACTTTGGGACAAAGGAATATCCTACTTCTGTTTTTATAAGGGGACTAACAGTCTAAAGAAAAACATTCTGTACACCTTCTTTAGATTGCTACTCCCCTTTGTTATTTTTTATAAGGGGAGTAACAATCTAAAGAAGTACCAAAATGTTTAGCATTGCGGCTCGAAAATGGTTCGAATAGCCGAAACGTTGCCACATAGTATGAAGTAGTGTTAGTCTTCTTTCGCTTCCTACCCTTCTAGGATCCTAATTACTCGATCTATATCCTTTTTTGCGTTATAGCTTAGAAATATGATAGTTACATTGTATTATTTTATGCTTTCCTGAAAATCTCAATAGAAAAATAACAAACTGTGTAATATTATTCTAGCTAGAACCATACTTTCGATATCAAAGTCTTCCCGAAATTTGTTAAAATAGATCTAAAAAAAAAATTGATAGATGCCTGCATAAAAATAGAAAAGACAGCGTTATTTTATTTGGAGTTAAAAAGAGTTATGTTTAGACACATTAAGTATTTTCTATTGCTGGTTTTTATCCATTTCTACGTCTCCATATCCTTTGAAAAACGTTCAACACATATTTCACAACGGATATAAGTTCTACGTTCTAGATATTACATCTGAAACCATGGTAAACTAGAATGGTGCTTTTTACTAACCACAAAAAGATAAATCATTTGAGACAAAATATTTTTTTTTTTTTTTAGAATATAATTTCCCAAAATGTTGCTTTTGGAACAATCACCTTTTTTTCACATAACTACTTCTTTTCTTCTTTGAAACCTTTGTGAGGTCTACTTCTAACAATTTCTCATTTAAAATGTTAAAATATTACGACAAAATAGATTTCTTATTTTTTTTATTGATGTTTTATTAAACGTTTCAGATTTTCTTAAATACGGTCTAAATGTTTAAATTTATCACGCATTAGAAGTGAAACATAAGTTCAAGAAACAGTTGATTTTTATGTTCCCTCCTACATATTAATATTATATAATTACATAAATTACATAATATAATATAATTAAGAGTTTAAATCGTTCCTAGAAGAAACACGTAATTCAATTTTACTCGTATATCAAATCAAATTGCACAACTTATACTCTATGTTCATTGAAATGAGGATTTCACAATTTCTGGTAGTGAGAAGCACCAAGGGATGTGCCACGCAAGCGTGACCCATAGGAACTGGTCCAACATCAAACATTACGTCACAAAGATGTTGGCTTGGCATTACGTCATGTCCTGTATCGTTTCGTCGCGTCCGACTCATGAGGGGACCGACGATGCCCACCCAACTCTGGACCTATACCAAATCAAGATGATCAGATAATAGGGCTTTATCAGAGACGAGCACGAGCGTGCTCTCACACCGCCATTTTTGCTTGGCTGGCAAAACACATCAGCAATGTAATACCGTGTTTTTTTTCGGCCCTACGAGGGGCGGTAGGGGAAGGCCGTACAGATGAATTGCACAACTCCTATATCATTCTAACTCCCTGTTACACACGTGTAACGTTGTTGGCTTGGATTTTTAGTAACGCTTTTTGATAATATGTAGCAAAGCCAAGACATGAAAATGTCAATAATTTAAATATACGAAATAGGACGTGAGAAAACTATGTGTCACACAGATTGGCAGATTATTTCTTTGTAGTGGCTAGTGTCCGTAGGCAAAACCAAAGATCCTTATCATTTCCTTCGTTTGTCTGTCTGTCTGGACTTCATTAGCCTGGAATCTGTAACCTGTAAACTTTATAATTATCAGATAAATATTCAAATGCTTAATTATACGCTTTATCTTTAAGCATTTTCTTAAATTTTCTTACCGATTTGTCACGGCCAAATGGTACGGCTGTTATTCTTTTGGGATCGTAATTGAAGCGAGCGTAGCGAGCTTCCTACATTCAACGAAATATGCTCCGTGTCTGTCTGTCTGTCTGTCTGTCTGTCAGTAACGTTCACGCGTGTGACGATAACTTGAGTAAAAGTTGTCTGATTTAGATGAAATTTGTTATACATGATCCTCTTACTAATACTCAGGCTAAGTTCGTTGGACAGCGTGATCCGTCCAAGAGTTCGTGCGCAACGCTCGCGTAAACGAGAGGTACAAAAATTAAATTGGAATTTCAGGACGGGAAAAGATTCTATCATCATCTATTCGATGAGACGAACATATTTTTTTAAATAACATTTTTTACTAAAACCAACAGCGACACCGCTATGACTTAATAAAGATCGCTAAAACTATTAAAGCGGACCTAAACTGTTTATAATAGAGAAAACAACCTTTTTACCGATATCTTACGTTCTAACGTAACGATTTTAATAAAACTTCATATACACCATCTAATGCACAATTGAAACAGGTATGCAAAATTTCAACTTGATACAAGCAAAATTCTTTGCGTAGTGACGAGATACATTTATAATAATTGTTTAAAAGCTACCGCTGGTGGTGAAGATTGTTATAGTCGTATAGTGTATAGGTTTGTTTAGGAAGTAAAGCTTTGTACCGAGTACCCCCACTCTTCCCCACACTACCCTCTTCCACTTATCTTCAACTATGACATTCATCATGATTAATAAATTTCAATATTCAGTATTTCATTGCAATACGCTCACTTCAATGATAGAGCCACGCGATGCCTAGTTATACAAAATTATAGATGAATTTGATGGGAAGGCTCTAGATAATTCTGTGAGACAAATTGGCAGCACTAATTTGTCTTTATACCTAGAGACCTTGCTATGAATTTCAGATATTTTAAACGTTTCTTTGGATTCCTTGCTGCATACATAGGCTTCTTTAATGAAATTGCTAGGAAAAGTCAGGTATCCGTGCTTTATAAAAAAATGTTCTTTTCAGGACGTCTTACTGATTAAACCTAAAATTGTTCTAATCATTCTTTTCTGTGTTATAGAAACTCTTTTACTTTCAATTTTTTTTAAGTTTTTGGTAGTTTTCATAGTACGGAAAGTTAACTTTTAATTTAAATCAAATTATAATTATTTTTAACTACGGGAAACAGACAGTGAAAAATACACTCCTGTGCCGGGATCCCGACACAGGAGTGTATTTTTCACTGTCTGTTTCCCGTAGTTAAAAATAATTATAATTTGATTTAAATTGAAACTCTTTTAGCTTCTAGTTTACTGCTCCAAAGTAACACATTATAAGCAAGATGTGGATATACCTACTACTCCATTATAAATGAGCATTAGAGTCCCTAAATAATTATATCTATTAAGTGCTCTGATTAAAAAACAAGCTTTCTTCAGTTTATAGAGAACAGAAGAATTTTCAACAACATATTATGTTGTTGAAATACTTTAGATTTAGATATACTTTAGAAAAATGTATTATCAACTAAAACACCAACGAATTAGCAAACTTCAATGTTTCCAGTATCTTCGGAAAGTTAGCGAGCAAAAACATTTTAATTATTATAAATGAATAAAAATATTAGCGGTAAAATATAATCCATAAAATAAATTAATCAATACAAATTAAAAAAAAAGCTGTATAAAATTTTAGTATTCAACAAAGGGAGCAGCAAGGTATTTATAAAATATTTCAGGTATGAAGGTGTTTGAGATAAGTAAATAAGCGATAAGTCTCTATTTGGAAGAAAAAGACAGGGGTACAGAACGAAGCACCTAAACCTTGTAGTATAAAACATAATTAGAACTTAGTACATTGTACATAGCGACCTGGTCTTTCCCTAGACCTTACATTACACATAACTTCAAATAAAGAAATATCACCGGCACGACCAACTCATTCGTTTTCACTAGTCCCACATATGAGCTTACGCACAATTCAAATAACCCGGCATTTCGCTTCCGAGCTTACCGAAGGTAACAAAAGCGATGTGATTTCCTGAAGAACTAAAATATATGATGTCTTCGATTTAAAAAAAAAATCCAAGACAGAAATCCGTTTCAGACATCAGGGAACATATTTGGTTTCGTTTCAGGCGGTCTACCACTCAATTTTTACGAACTAACATATCTTAAAAACAACACGTACGATTTTAATAAAATTTGGATGGTAGGTCATAATTAGCCCATTGTTGGTCCCATATAAGTTTCAACCGTCTTCGCCCTTTTTTTTCTCTTCCACATGTGCACAAATACACATTTATTTACACCTATATCTTATTAAAAACTACTTATTCTTATTATTAACAAATTTAGATGGTTTGTCGAAAATATCCCACAGATAGCCTGAAAACCACTCAGGTCTTGAAAAAAACCTAAATCGGATAATTCAGATGATTTTAAAACAAATTTTTTTGGGTGAAAACATAACTTTTCCTACCATAGGTGAGGAAAAGTAGAAAAGTTTTTCAATAATAGTACATTACGCGTCTAGTGCAAAAACTAGCATTTTTCATGCGAGTACGTAGTTTGCACCCGAGCGACAGCGAGGGTAGTAAAACCACACGAGGAAAGCAAAATGCAATTTTCACACGAGTTGCGTACCGTACTTTATCTACGAAGAAAAAAAAATTCAAAATCATTGTTTATCATACATTGTTTATCACTAAAAACTTGATAAAAACTAATAGCAAATTAGTTTTGTTAAATGTAAACACGCTAATCGTGTGACAAGGTGAAGAACTATGAAACGCGCATGCGCAATGAATACAAGTACGAAAAAAATCACTTTATACGCATCTAAACATATAGATAAAATGTTTATATTTCGTATCAATCGTAGATAAAATGTATGAACATAAATATGTATATCTATTTATACTTCAAATGTTTTGAGACTAAATTTTAAGAAGTACTAATATACATAAACTCTTATATACGCATCAGTAAAGTTGTATAAAGATAATATTTTATTTTTAAAGAAAAGCTATCATAATATTAAAGGTCAAAGAGATTAAAGGGTGTTTAGGGATTCAGTGTGAATTTTCCCAAGTGAAGAGCCCTTACCTGTCTTAAAATTCTTTCACAAGGATTCTACACAGGGAAATACGAACTTGTCACTTGTTTTATGCAAGACCGAGAAGGAAGCAGTAATTAAGACTTTAATAATTAATAAACTTGGAAGAAGTAAGGGATGAATGGAGAAACTTGTGGGAAACCACCTTGAATGTTCATGCTGGGCTAAACCTACTACTTTACTGCATCTTTCAAATATTTTTAACAGTGGAAAAGCCAACATAATGATATCTCTTTACCACTTCTAGCTTTACTTAAATATACACATTAACAATTTTATTTTATTCTTTTACATTACATGTTCATTCACTGTATTTATAAATATAAAATAAGTCTTTTTAAAATTTTCTTTAGTATTTAGTGTTAGGCCAGATTATTAGCATAAATCAATAGTTATAAATTCGCCAGATTGATTAAAGTGTTTTGCTAGAGAATTTGTTACGTATTTATTTTTTACTTTCTCATATACGTAGTGTACATAAATATAGAAAAAGTAGTAAGGTTGATGTTAGTTTGTGACGTCCATAGCCTTCAAAAGTAAATTTCGATTCTTCCTAGTTATCAATTTGTCTATTTACTTGTCTGTGTATCCATTGTTACTGGCTATACTCCTTATTGTGCAACTTTCTTACTGTAAGCCTCGGGATCTAATGGCATGGGCAATAGACGATGGACCATAGAGTTTTGAAAGTCGCTAACTTGTGTGACCAAGGGTATTTTAAGTCTGCGTGAATAACCGAGTCGGTGGTTGTCGGCTTACGGTAGATCTCGAATCGTAACGTGTTCGCCGTTCTAAAAACCGTAAGGTCGAGAAAGTTTAACTGACTATTATGTTCAATTTCACAAGTAAACTCGATGGAGGGAAGGCACTTATTTAAATAATCGAGGAAATCATAAAGTAGTTTTTCTGAGCCAGCCCATATACAAAACACATCGTCAACTTATCTTACCCATGGGAGCCAGGGTAGCCGAGCGTGTTAGGGCGCTCGCTCAGCTATCAATAAGTCGAGGCAACTCAAGGTCGTGGGTTCGATCCCGTGCCATGATACTCTGAATTGCATCAATGATTCGCGGACGGTGCAGGGCGAGGGACACCCTTTATGGGGACTCTTCCCCCACGCTTTGACGCACGCTTATATAGCTTACTAATGACCACACCATACTCGCTTCGGCGGTACAATGTACAAATGTATGATGTGTGAAGTAGCTGGAACTCTCCACCACGGGGCGTAAAAAGGGCCTAAGTCATGGCCTAATTGCAAGGTTCGAACAAGTGGTTCGTCCTACCCGTTCTAGTAGGAAGTACTAGACTACTACTACTACTACTATCTTACCCATTTAAAAATAAAGCGACAGAACGGGTTATGAGTCTTATCGACGAATTCCTTGAAATAATAATGCAAAAATGCATTTGCCGCTAGAGTAGATAATGGTGCACCCATTTCAAGACCTTCTGTAACTGTATATTAGGTTAGGAATTATGTTAGGAAAAATAATAATAATCTAATAACTGCGTAAATTCCTGGATTAATATCTTATTGAAAGCTGCTTATGATATCTTCGATATCTTATGATGACTTCGAAGGCTTGATATCTTATGATATTTTCGAAAGCTTTCCGTGGGGAGACTGTTTCCTTGTATTTATTAAGATGACCTCCATCAACCAGGGCCGTAACTACAATCTTGGGGGCCCTAGGGCCAGATTATTCTGGGGGCCCTTCGTGGAGTTCAGGGAATACCCCCCCCCCCCCCCCCCCCCCAGAAAAAGGGGAGTTCGGGTGTCCTCCCCCGGAAATTTTTTGAAACATAACGCCCCAAAACGTGTTTTAATGCATTCTAGAGGTAAAATTTACCCACATCTATAGTATTTTATTTTCCACATGACCCAAAATCGAAAATGTCAAATTTAGCCTCTATTCTATAGCTAAATCCTCACCCATCTCCTGGTAAATTTAGTTAGGCTACTACATAAATACATATATAACTTATACGATCTCTTGGTAACAGTTTAAGGAATAACTCCTCTGATGAAGGTGAACATTATATTGAGTAAGCGTCAGAGTTTTTTGTCAGTTAACTGTGTAATAGTCCTCAAAAAACTTACTGGTAAACTACGTTTGTCATGGGGCCCCTGGTGCGTGAAAATATTGAATCTTTTTCTGTAAATGTCTAGGGGCCCCCTAGTTTCAATAGAACCGTTTAATAATAGTCCATAATTATTCTTTCCTAAAACGAATTTTTTTGATAAACGGCTTTTTAAAATTTACATTATTTCGTTTTGCCCATTGAAATTCAAATAGGGCCGTAGGATCGGGGGCCCCCGAGAGCGGGGCCCCGGGGCACTGCCCCGGTTGCCCCGGTGGTAGTTACGGCCCTGCCATCAACGCTCTTATTTCTCATGGATAGTAACTCAGAGCAAGGAAAGGGTAGAGGGAGCAATGCGATTTAAAAAGTGGTTCATTATGCTACACCCCTATACTAAACCTCCCAAGCGAGCTCAATCCGAACTAAAGTGATCACGTGATCACTGGTCCTTGTCTTTGGTCTATTCCTTGTCCTTCCGTCCCTACAGAAGTTTGTCTTCAAATCCTTATCAGTAGCATTTATTTGATACCCCACTCAAAGAAGCTTGCTATTGGTTATCTAGGAACTGCTACAAGTTTATTAACGACGTTACAGCCTTTAGATAATTAATAAGGTTAACAAAAAACATTAAAGTACATATTTATAAAGAAAACTGTATTAAAAATAAAAATATTAAATGTCGTAAGAAAATATCACTTATCCTTATCAGCTGATATCAGATAAATTTCGATTTTTTATCAAGATATCGATACTGTTTCACCAAACTGCCGCTTGAAAGTGTTAGTATAGGGGTGTACCATAATGAACCACTTTTTGAGACCAAGATTCTATAGTATTGTTCACTCTACCCCTTCCTTGCTCTGAGGATAGTTATAGGATGTAAAATCATAAAATTGAGTTATTTTATGATTTGTATTGTTAAGAAAAAAAACATAAAATAATTAAATTTTACGAAGTAGGACGCGAGGAAGCTATGTGCCTCATTAATTGGCAAATTATTTTGTAGCCTTTTATGTAGGTAAGTATAAATAAAAGCTTGAGATATTTAAATAAAGCTGGGGGATTATAAAATTTAAGTTATAGAGTGCGATTCTTTTATGGTAAAACTGCAGTAAATACTTCTTTTACTTTGAGTAAAGATTTAAGAAGATTGTTATTACCTGCTGAATGTATCCTATATGTGTTATAGAGTCTAGACTAGTGTTTAAAGTATTAAATCATACTTAAACACTTTAAAGTGTAACACTAGGTAAGTCTTGTTAAGAGAAATGCATTTCTTTTGTTTTAAATGAACTTTAAGGCATTAATATTAAGTTTCTACTTACTTATCTTTTTTTCTTTCATCATATACAATGTACATACGTGTATATGTGTAAAGAAAAAGTTATAATTATAAGAAATGGCTGAGCACATTTACCAGTTTTTAATTTTTTCGTATCAAGTTTAAAAAATAATCTGTATATTATAGCTGGCTTCGACTTTAATCTTATATTTTTTTTTTCATCTTGAACTGCGTCATTAGTGGATCTTGCAACACCCCCTTAAAACTAAGGATAATTTATAATTTGATTCTAACTAAACTAATTTGTCTTTGAGGTTTTTTTTTTCTTAAATTTGATATAAATTACATCTTCTTTTTAGTTATTTTTTCATAACAGACTCGCTGTTTTACTTTTTAATATACGGTTGATATATATATATATATATATATATATATATATATATATATGTGTGTGTGTGTGTTATCAATCTGCAAAGACGACAGATAAAACGCAGAAGATTAGATTAACAAAAAACTTTATTAGAACTTTTTGAAACATTTTTTCGCCATTAAATTACTTCTCTCTTTCTCTATCTATACATATATATATATATATATATATATATATATATATATATATATATATATATATATATATATATATATATATATATATATATATACATATATATATATATATATATATATATATATATATATATATATATATATATATATATATATATATATATATATATATATATATATATAGAGAGAGAGAGAGAGAGAGAGAGTATGCAGACACTAAACTACAGGGCACATTTTCATTAAAGTTTCGTATGTGTATGTATTCATCAAAAGTTAACACCCCTAAGCAAAATCAAGAAATTTAGAGCATTGGTCCCAAAATTCACAAAAAAAAATACTGCCGATTTGTGTGGCACATAGCTTCCTCGCATCTTATCACGAACTTTATTGATTTTATGCTTTTATGAGCCATTATTGTCTAATTTTTTTTAATTGTTTCAATATTCTAAATTATATTGATTTTTTACATGAATTTAGGTATAAGCAAATGTTAAAGAGCACAAACGGTTGAAACTAATCTGGTGCTATCTGCGGGCTACTTCCGACCAATCTCCCAAATTTCATAAAAAACAGATGAGCATTTTTGAAGATATAGGTGTAAATGAATGTACGTTTGTATATACATGTTGAAGAGAAATTGGGCTTAGAAAGTTAAAACTTATATGGGACCAATTATAGGCTAATTACGAAAAAAGTAGGAGTGATTCTTGGTATCTGGGAGTGTATAATACGAGTGATTCTTGGTATATAGGAGTGATTAGTACGAGTAATTCTTGATATGGTTGTTGCGCTAGTGTAGCTCTCGTGACATTCATTAAGCCTGTATTGTTGTTTCATTTCTCTTCTCGTTATTCTGTTCTTGAATAAAGGAATAATCAGACATCCTAATTAGAAATGGCAAACCATGCCAAGCTAATTAAATCCCTCGCATTAAGGTGGCTTAATTATTATCTGACCTGTGTTTTGAAACTTGGAACGAAAATAAGTCCTTACATGTGGTTGTACCGTTCGGAAAATCATAGATGTGTGACCTCATTTACCTATTTCACTGAGATGTCAAACATTTTTAAAAAATCGTAAAAAAAATTGAAACTTTTTCTGATTGCCCTGAACTTAGAACCTTTCTCCTTGAACTTAGCAATTCTACTTCTTTGAAATTTGTTTTGATATCTGACGCTATTTTGAAAATAGTGACTAAATAATTTCTGAACTATTTCGTCGATTGAGGTTAAATTCGCACCAATTATATTTTTCTGTAAGATAAAAAGGTTTCTCTACATTTCAACTAATTCCTGCCACCCTTTATGTATAATTTGGCAAGGGAAGGTTTCGAGACGCCCCGTGATCGATTTTTTGTCATATGAAAACTCTTGAGGCGCAGATTAAGATATTTGTTGTTTTTTTTATTGGTTATTTATCGTGCCTAATAATGAAATAGAGGATTTTTTTTGCATGTAATAAATAGGCTCTACACTGTGATTCACAGGTTATTTTATCTTAATTATGAAATGAATTATGTATAATATATAGTCTTAATTGTTTTCTATGAAGGCTCTGGAAACAAAACTATTAAGGCTTTTCGTATAATCGCTTATGCAAGATAATAGAAAACTTAGCCACTGATTCCTAGCATAAGCCCCACGTGAAGTGCGGAAATTATGCAAAGCTAGTAAAATATATATATAAATAGCTGTTGAGTATATTAACATATTTATTTTTTCTGTATTTATTTATAATGCCTCTAGAGACGAATGTACGTATTATAATTTTAAGCTCTAAATAATCCCTGGAAATATTCTACAATTCAGTAACCTAAGTACTACAATATACAATAGAGTAATATGAATTTTATGAATGGAATTAGTATTATAAAATGTTCCTAAAATTTTCATTTATTTAATTAATTTGCTAAATTGTACGTGAAATAAGTATATAAGTGTATAAGTATGAGCTTTTAAATGTGAATTGTCTTTATTAACAAAAAATATTATTTTGTAGAAAGTTTAAATGTATACATTTAGTGAAAATTCGGGCTATTTTACCCTTTGTAATTCGTTTACTAGATCTTATTGTTTAGTTTATTCCTTGATTAAAATAATGACAATTATATTATGCACTAAGCGTTATATGTTTTCAAAGAATAATCTAGATTTCTCGTGTATTCTATGTGCATAATTACGTTTATGGTTATTATACTTGAGGTTGAATGGGCTAAAACTGCTAAAGATGTAGAATGAAATAGGTTCACTGACATGGACTGTCCAAGTGTCCAGTCCATGTAATACCTAAAGTCACTGTACCATGGGGGGGGGGGGGGGGGGGCGCGTTCCGCGTTCCCCTAGAGTTCTCAATCTAGACATTAGATTACGTGTTTTTAATTTCATCCAAGCCAATACAAAACCAAAATTTGGCTTTTACATTACATTATGTTGTGTCAATTAGACAGACACCATCTAATATTCAATTCAATAGCAACTGATAATCAAACTCTGGATGTCAATATTGTATTTTCTATACTTAGCTAGTTTTATTAGTCTGTCGGTTTGTCGTTCAATTTTTGCGAACTTACATATCTTAAAAAATCGGTCTGAGACAACTCAAACAAACTTTCTCATATAAGAGTTCATAATTACTTAGCCCAGTGTTTCCACTTATTAGTTTTCAAATGTACATTTAAATATTATTGAACATTTCATCAAAATTTATCATAAAAATAACTTCTCCTCGGCGGGGAATCGAACCCGGGCTCTCTCCATCCGCGTTTTAAGCTAATTTCTCAGGAACTAGATTTTTCCCGGGAAAACGGCTTATATCGTTGGATTCGTATTCAAATGGACTACATTTTAGAATTTTTTAATAAAAATCGTCGGAACTGTTTTCGAGAAATAATATTTTTTAAGTTTTTTTTCAGAGTTTTTGGCAGAGTATCGCCCCCAAATTTAGAGCTAAAATTCATTTCTCGATTTCGCCTCGGGGTATGATTTTTCTGAACATGTATGCCAAATTTCGTCAAAATCGGCCCAGTAGTTTAGGCTCCAGGCGTCTGCACAGACGACAGACAGACAGACATTTTTTAAAAACCACTTTTTTGGACTCAGGAGACCTCAAAACGTGTAAATCCATCAAAATCTCAAAATCGAATTTTCGCGCCATCACAATACTTTCTCTTTATATGAGAAAGTAAAAACAACACATCTAATTTTAATGAAATTTGATGGTATGTCATAATTAGCCCATTGTTGGTCCCACATCAGTTTTAACCTTCTATTTGTTTCTCTTCCACATGCGTACAAACATACATTTATTTACACCTATAGCTTCAAAAGTATTTATCTGATTTGTATGAAACTTTTATGTTTATCGAAAGTAACCCGTAGATAGCCCCAGATTAATTTGAACCATCTGCACTCTTTAACTTTTGCTAAATTGATAGTTTAATTCATGTAAAATAGACTGTCAATTGGTGTGGCACATAGCATCCTCGCATCCTATCACGTACTTTATTAATTTTATACTTTTACAAGCCATTATTGTCTAATTTGTTTAATTGTTTCCCCTGTTTTTAATCTGTCAAAATTGTTTTGATTTTTTACTTGAATTAAAGTATCAATTAAGCAAAAGTTAGAGCGCAAACGGTTCAAAGTAATCTAGGGCTATCTGAGGGCTTTTTTCAATAAACTATAAAAGTGTCATACAAATCAGATAAGTACTTTTGAAGCTATAGGTGTAAATTAATGTATGTTTGTGCGCATGTGGAAGAGAAACAAAGGAGCGTAGAAAGTTGAAACTTATATGGGACCAACAATAGGCTTACTCATGACCTGCCACCCAAATTTCATTAAATTTGGACGTGTAGTTTTTAAGATACGTTGGTTCGCAAAAATTGAACAACAGACCGACCGACAGACAGACACGGAACTAGAAATGATCCCTGATGTCTAAAACGGATTTCTGTCTTGAAATTTTTGAAATCGGAGACCTAAAAATGTTTTGTTCTTCAGAACGATCACATAGCTTCCGTTACCTTCGGTAAGCTCGGAAGCAAAAATTAAAGCTATTTTTACAGATTAAAATAATGGGGTAAACGATTAAAGAGATAATTGTATTAATGGCTTGTGAAAGCATAAAACCAATAAAGTACGTGGATAGGATGCGAGGAAGCTATGTGCCACACCAATTGGCAGTCTATTTTATTTCAATATAATATCAATTGATAACTTAATAAATAAAAACCACCAATTGAAGTTATCGCTATCAGTTTATATTTCATATTTGATACTGCTGTTTGTCTTACTGCCTAATTAATTTTACTGTTTGAATTCTATTGAGTAAAATGTTTTAAAGCAAAAGGAATAGAGAGAAATCAAGACTAAGTTATTATGGATTAATTCTAAAGTGAATAATTGAAGTCTATTTAGAGAAGAGTTACTAGTTAAGGTAAAGTATAGTTGGAAGGTTTGTGTGTGTCTGTGTTTGAGAACAAGGATTTACTGTGAATTGTTAAAGTGTTAATAGCCGACAGATCGATAAATGCTTTCTTCGGCTTTGCTTGTATAATATATATCTTTGAAGAAAGAAAATAATTTAAAACTACTTAAAACCTTAAGGAGCTTCTAGTTTATTAAAAAAACAGATCTAAGTACGTTAATGTGTTCACCTTTAGAGCGACCTGTTTATACTCTACGTTTAGTATTAAAATAGTGCAAAATAATAGGTGGCTATTTGATTGTCATAGGCATGCGTAATGGATAAAAGCCGTTCTAACCCGACTTGTGACTGTGTTTTGTACCGTCCTCTAAACCAGCGTTTCCCAACCTTTTAGATGCTGCGACCCTAAAAAAGTATACTCAATATTTTCGCGACCCTACTTGGAGTATGGTGTATAGCATATTGCATACCCTAAATATTGCAGAGATATACATGGTGCCTAAAGCCTGAATGCTACTAACAATCATTACTGGAT
Source organism: Gerris lacustris (assembly GCA_951217055.1). Classification (NCBI taxonomy): domain Eukaryota; kingdom Metazoa; phylum Arthropoda; class Insecta; order Hemiptera; family Gerridae; genus Gerris; species Gerris lacustris. Next base: position 102,106,747 of record OX578277.1, on the reverse strand, counting down.
TAGGGACGAAGGACTTTAGGCTGATTTATTTAAAACAAAAAACACGCATGCTCATCATCTAAATTCTAATAATGGCATTGCTTGATTGTTTATTTTTTATAACAATTATTTTATTATAATACATTTTTTTTATAATATAAAGCGCCTTCCTCAATTTATGTTGGCGGATTGATATTACCCTTTGTCGGAAGCATAATGAAAAGAAATTTCAAGGAAATATTATAACTCCTCGTTGCAATATACCCCTAATTTTGTCGCTTTATTTTTATCAACCTTTCAAGTATTCGATTTTGTCTTTTCCTTATAACATTCCTTTTCCTTATGAATTTATCTATACATTTTATTATTTTGCTTCCGAGCTTACCGAAGGTAACGGAAGCATTGTGTTCACTTTTGAGAAGGAAAAACTTTTATGCCTCCGATTTCAAAAATTCCAAGACAGAAATCCGTTTCAGACATCAGGGAACATTTTTGGTCTCGTGTCTGTCTGTCTGTTGGTCTGTCGGTCTGTGTGTCCGCGAATTATGAAACGTGTGACGATAACTTGAGTAAATGTCAACCGATTTTGATGAAATTTGGTAGACATGTTCATTTTACCAATGCCCAGGACGAGTTCGTTGGACAACGTTATCCGTCCAAGCGTTCACGAGCAATGCTTGCATAAACGTGAACTTTAAATTTAAAATTGGAATTTTAGGTCGGGGAAAAAATCTAACTTCATCTATTCAATGAGATAAACATTTTTTTCAAATACAATTTTTTTAAACCAACAGCGACACCGCTATGAAGTGTTAAAGATCGCTAGAACTATTAATAGTCTTTACAAAATTAACAATATTACAATAAAGTAATATAACAATAATTGTTATAGTACATGATTGGATGCGAGGAAGCTATGTGCCACACTAATTGGCAGTCTATTTACTTTGTTAAATTAAATTTACATACATATTTTAATTCCATTGAACTCATTTATATTTGATGTTTTTCTTTTAATTTTTATTTTTGTCTATAATTAAAAAGATTTTTCGCGACCCTAAAATTTTTTGTCACGACCCGAAATAGGGTCGCGACCATAGGGTTGGGAAACGCTGCTCTAAACTGTTGTAATCCTCGTAAGGATCGTTTGCGAACCGTTTACTGTACGGTCCAAGCGATCCTCTGACAATACCAAGTACTGGTTTGTATGACATGCGCAGGAATGTCAATCGTCACTCATATTAACAGGAAGGTTTCCTGTCTTCTAGGTTTCCTTTAATGTTTTTAATACGGTGTGAATTAAAATTACAAACCTGTTCCAACCTGACATGATTTTATTTACTATACAATTTTAACGCATGTGTGTAAAACCTGTCCTAAACGATCTGCAGAACGATGCAAAGGACGTAAAACTAGGGGGGTTGGAACGAACCTATAAACTCTCTTAAAAATATTTTGGAAATCTAACCAACCTACTATAATTTGATGGGTGAATTATATAGCTAAACTCATTAATTGAAAAAATTTTGCTATTACAAAAAGAAATAATTAGTGGGTCAGTGGGTGGTTTGTTATGTTAATGCACAAAAAAAATAATCTGCTGATATTGTTAGAGGTAAAATCGTGTTCAAGACATCATTATACATTAATTTAGTTCTGATCTTAAGATACTGCGTCAAATAGACATCTGAAAAGAAGTACATAAATACAGAATATTATTAAAACATGTACAGGAATGCTCAAAACGTGTACATTCTTTCAAAACTAATGCCAATTTGATATGATTCTTATGCTTTCTATTCTTGTGTGGGAACCAACGGAGTTAATATTCTAGTATCTACGAGTTTAAGTTATAAGAGTAAAATATGTACTAAATTAAAGAAATATACTGCAATTTCAAAAAATGTGTCCTCTTATTCAAGGAAATATAGACTCTTTAATAGTTTATTACGAGTCTAGTGTGGAAAGTAGCATTTTGCATGCGAGTGTGGAGTTTGAACTCGAGCGATAGCGAGGGTAGTAAAACCACACGAGCAAAGCAAAATGCAGTTTTCCCACGAGGTGCGTACAGTACTTTATCAACGATTGTTGGATTTTAATAATAAATACAGAAAAAAAATATGTGTGAGGCTCTCACACATTAGAAGTGAAACTTTAGTTCTAGGATGCATTGCTCTCTTTCATTTTTTGACGAATTTATTATTTCAGGATTAAGAAATGGTTATGGGAAATTTTATTAAAAAAAAAAAAAAAAAAGATATTGCTACGCTAAGGCAACCACATTTATTCCAATAAAAATAAATGTTTGTTTTAATTTGCTGGTCTTAAAATAGATATAATACAATTCATCTGTAAAAATGTTACACTTGGACGAGTCTCGAATCGCAAACTTCGTTACACGATGTCTCTCTATGAAAAAATTCACTTTACCACCGCCAAAGAAGTTTCACTTCAAAAACAGTTACTTTAATTAAACAAACAGAAAATCAGTTTTATTAAATGTAAACAAACACGCTAATCGTGTGCGATAAGGTGAATAATTATGAAACGCGCATGCGCAATGAATACAACTACGAAAATAATCACTTTCGACAAATCTAAACAGAGATAAAATGTTTATATTTCGTATCAATCGTAGATAAAAAATAGTTTTTAGTACCCATCGCTTTCAACCTCAGAATTAAAATGTCAACACTTTCAAATTAGGGCCTTAAAATGAAAGAAAATAACTACAAAAGGTGTATAATTCTTATGGTAGTCTATTAAAAGATTGAAAGTGCTTTGCGGCAGAATCATTAAGTTTTTATGGAGATGTTCTTTATTTATTTTTCTCTGTGTTTAGTACTTCTCGGAATTAAAATAGTTTTAATTATTGATAATTATTTTTATGGAAGGGGTTATTGAAGTCATGAATAATTGGTTTATTTGTCTAAAAAAAACAATTCAGTCAATAACTAAGTGACAATTATTAAATATGTCAAGGTCTAAACTTACAACAACTATTATTGTAGTTATTCCTGTTAAGTTTTGACCCGCAGTGTTTTTAGAACAACCTGATATGTATAATTAATAACTTTTTTTTTTTTTTATTATAACAAGTTTAATGATTATCTCACTTTCTTTTTGTAAACAAATTATATATTATAGGCTAGAAAAAAGTTACTAGTTTGAGTTAGAATAGTTTGAAAGATTAATGTGTCTATGTTTAAGAAAAAGAAATCACTGGGAATGACAACACTGATTTAATCAGTTTGTCCACTTAAATAGCTTTTAGGGTATGTCCCTTGTGCTAGTTATCTCCACTTTTAACATGGATGTGTTTCAGCTGTGAGGGACACAAGAAATTTCCGTCTCTCAAAAAACGACATGAAATTCGTGACGGTTTTAAATATAGTGCCAGGAAGTTAGGATATAATAAGAGGTTAATAGGTCCTCATTTATAGTACAATATTTTGACGATAGGCGGGCTGAAGTTTCAATAAATGTCATGCAAAATGTGACGCGCTTAAAAATATCGTGCCAGGAAGTTAGAATATAATAGAAGGTAGACAGGTTTTCACTTGCATTCTCTGTAGTACCCCATTTCGCCGATAGATGTATTAAATTTTTATATAAAATGATATCAGAGCTCCTAGCGGACTAAATGGTAATCAAAATGGATTATTATTTTTTTATAATTTCACTCCTTAAGATCCATCTACTATATCAATTAGACAAATGTATAAGTACTGATTTTCTTCACTTTCTGGAAACACATTGAAATGTCGATATGTGGATTCAATGCCCAAAAACATATCCATGATTCAATTTTTTTCCATGAAATGGAGAAAACTAGAATTTTATTATATCCACTTCCTTGTCAACCAAACATCTTAGTTTAACTTACCTTCTTCGCCCTGAGTCATATGGTTGTCCTTCCACTCTGAAGTTATTTCTTGGAAGCATTATTTGGATGTATCCAGCCTGATGATTTTGCAGTTGGAATTTCATTGGCAATACCTAGTTAGCTGTTGATTACATTATACATTCGGATTCTTATAGGTCTCTATGACAGACCTCTCCAAATATTCTTTCTTTTCTATCTAAAAATCTTCCTTTTTTTTATCTCTTGAGCCTCTTGTCCTACACATGGACACTGGAGGACTAAAGTTACCTAAGGTAGCTTTAGTCCTCCAGTGTCCATGAGTAGGACAAGAAAAAACTAGCGTGTAGGACTTCGCGCACAGGCGCACACTTGGACATTTTGCCTCCAGAAAGTTTTTTCGCTAGTTCAAGGGCTTATACAGTATATGGGAGTGGGCTCACTGGAGGCAAAGATAGCTGCAAGATAAAAAAGTCCTTCAGCCTAGGTGATGTCCCGAAACATTTCTGTCCGCAGACTGTTATGCACAAATCACAGCAATTTCCACGAGATCCATTTCGCAGGGTACAAGATATGCAACTGTCTTGCCTCCAGTGTGCAAGGCTGTAGCAACACAAGGCAGACTCAACGAAGACAGTTCGCAGACCGTCTGCAGACTGGTTTGAACCCAGTGTGTGCCTGGCCTTAAGTTAAGCCACTACTGTAGGTCACTTCATTCCAGCATACTACAGCTTTGGTGGCTCTACTAATAAATTTCTATTCTCAAAATGGACAACATATATCGAAAACTTCAGGCCGAGCATCCAATACCCTAGGCCCTTTTAGTCCACCATACAAAAGCATTTGTAAAAAATAGACAACATAACCAAATATAATTTGTTTCCACTTGCAATTCTGCTGTAGTCTACTGTCACCATTGGACTGTAACATTATCAATTATAATTTAACAATTGCAATTATCTGTTGTGAATACAGTGTTTCCATCGTGCAAATAAGATCTCAAGGAAAATAACTATAATAAACAGGTCAAGTGTGAGCTAGTCAGCACACAGCGAGGGTCCGTAGGCAACCCTGTATAGTTTAAGTAGTACCCTATTGATGGTGTTTTTTAAAATGCTAAAAAGCTTACTTTGAACCATCCTATGGGTCTGATATTCTCAAAACACATAAACAAACTTCTGATAAAGTATTTTTTTGCCACTGAACCGGACTACAACCATATAAATACACCGAAAAGACCATAGTAATAAAAAACGTATTTTGTCAATAAAAAATAAAATAATATTTTTTTCAAAATTTGCAAAAAGTGCTATCTTTACTTTTGGTCGAAGAATTTCCAGGAATTTTTTTAAGATTTTTTGCACTTCACAAAAGCGAGATAGAGGGGGGGGGGGGGGGCACGTTTCATACCCACTTCAAACTTGCCTATGCTCGCCCTATCAAAGTTATATAACCAAAGAATTATATATTTTTGTAATCAGCTCGACGTACCCTTTCATATGATACCCCGAAATGGTGTCGAAAAAAAATTTTAACCCTTAAGTTTTTTTACCCTCATTTTTTTTGAAAAGTCGCTATATTTTTAAAATATGTGGGTAGGTACAAGACACATACATGCCAAATTTCAAAGTGATCGGACGAAAGGTGTTGCCGTGAGTGCAGGCGACCGGACGGACGGACAGACACACGCAGGAAAATATAAGGGTCCTTGGTTTTACCTATGGACCCTAAAAATAAAACAATTTATAAGGGGTATCAATTATGAACCATTCTACAAATTTCATAATATATTCTTCATACTGTGTACACAATAAGTATAGTATATTATGTTACTAGGCTTTGAAGTGAGTTTTTTCTTTACCGCGGCAATTACATTTACTGTCGAGCGAAGCGAGACAGTAAATATTGCCAAGGTAAAGAAAAAACACTTCACAGTCGCGTAGCATATGCTATTTTTCCGAGGTAGCAGACAATGAAAAAACAAATATTATTCACTAATCAATATATAATAATAACAAATATTAGTACATACTTAAGACATAAAATAAGAAACCTTTAAAAGAGGTTACACTATAAGAAAAGATAAATAAAACGCATTGACATCTAGCGGATTTTTATCGTACTAGAAACATTTCTACAAAGACTGCAGCACTACTAACGGAAGTTTTGACAACTACCCACCGGAAAATAAAAATCTTTTAGTTCCTAGGACGTAAACGATTTTTTTCTTTACAGCTAGGAGTAATGAAAAGATTTTTTAAGTCCGCGTAATGAAAAAATGGATTTTAGCTATGTTTTTTAGGCTCTAAAGTTACTATTTCACAGCCTACCACGGAAAATAGTATATTATGTTACAAGGCTGTGAAGTGAGTTTTTTCTTTACCGCGGCAATTACATTTACTGTCGAGCGAAGCGAGACAGTAAATATTGCCAAGGTAAAGAAAAAACACTTCACAGTCGCGTAGCATATGCTATTTTTTCCGAGGTAGCAGACAATGAAAAAACATTAAATATTAATCACTAATCAATATATAATAATAACAAATATTAGTACATACTTAAGACTTAAAATCAGAAACCTTAAAATGAGGTTACACTATAAGAAAAGATAAATAAAACGCATTGACATCTAGCGGATTTTTATCGTACTAGAAGCATTTCTACAAAGACTGCAGCACTACTAACGGAAGTTTTGACAACTACCCGCCGGAAAGAAAAGATTTTTTAGTGCCTAGGACGTAAAAGATTTTTTCTTTACAGCTAGGAGTAATGAAAAGATTTTTTAAGTCCACGTAATGAAAAAATGGATTTTAGCTATGTTTTTTAGGCTCTAAAGTTACTATTTCACAGCCTACCACGGAAAAAGTATATTATGTAATGCAATAGCATTTTTACTATCACATCAACAAAGAATTTATCAATTGAACACTTAGGAAGTGGTCATAGGACCGACTCAAGGCTAAAAATAATTTAGACGATAGCTGAAATAAAATTTATAAATCAGTTTAAAATTAAAACACTCTGTGTTACGAACACTTCCTTATTTACTCGACTAAAATAAGTGAAATTGTTAGAAATTTAAATATATTTCTTCCTTTAATCGCTTCGAGTAAAAATATTCGTAAATGGATGGAGACTCTACTAGTTTCTCCTAGTTATCAGAGTTGATAAAGTAAGTAGACCTGATTCAATGCAAATCTGGGCGTGGTTATCTCTCTGGGACAGCACTATATCAAGGTATCTTTTGACTTTAAGATATTACGTATAATGAATAACCCTTAACTCAACTTCCTTTTGTCATTTTTATTAAGTGTTTTATTTTGAGTAATATTTTGTGACGTCGAGGTAATTTAATAATTTTAATTATTATCTGAGTCTTTCTTTACCAAATTCAAAAGATGTTTTGGAAAACACAATAATTTAATAAAATGTAACTGTAATTACTTATTTAATTTTAAAGATTTTGTTATTTTAAAGCTATGAGTATTTATGAAACAAAGTTGTTGTTTCGATTCCCAGTGAGGTGATATTTAATTTATGCGATATAAAATTTGCTTAGACGGTTGAATTTAAGGCACTTATTTACTTTAGTACCCCCTTTGGTTTTTAACAATAGTCTGCCCTAATAAAGTCTCAAAGGTTTGTGTGTTTGTCTGTCTCTCCACGACATGGAGACTCCTGGAGCAGTTTTATTACGCTATTTGAAAATCGACTCTTATGACGTGTAAGAATAAATTTTATACAGAAAACAGTAGGAATATGAATTCTACAGTTTTCTAAGCGTATATTTAATATTACTATGTCTTAATAGTTAATTAGACTAAGGGATATGATCACATTAATATACACAATACACAAGTGTGATAATATTCCTTTATCCCAAGGTACATTGGACTAAATATCACTATTTCATAATAGTAATATAGACCAAGTAACATATACTAGTCTGTATACGTTCCTTTGTCTAAGTAACTATTAAGAAAAAGTGATATTTAGTATAGTTTGGTGATAATTAAACCATTAGTTGGTAACAAATTTGGGTCTAAACATATCGAACCTCACCACAAATTGCAAATTTTCCGAATGCTTTATTATCTAGTTTAAAGTATTAAATCTTAATATTTTAAATAAAATTTCTTTGATGTGTTTATGTATAACTAATTTGCTATTTTAATTTTTGTTTCAGTGGCGATGGCAGTTGGTCGGAAAAATGGGCGGAATATCGGGATATATGGGGACAAGTGTAACGGTACAGCTGATTGCCACATCATTGGAGGATTTGAGTGCAATGAATCGACCAAATCCTGCACTTGTCGCCAAGACTACACTGCTACCAACCACATCGACAAATGTGGTCCAGGTAACATCCCAGTCTAATATATTTAACACATTTTAAATTGACCAGCGTCTAAAAAAGATATTTTAATAACATCTTATCAAATAGTCTAGCTCTTTTATAAAATAATGTGGTACACCTTTAGTATAGTAACCCTTAAAAGGGGATAAGTTGGCATCGCGTAGCTCTATCATTGAAGCTAGCGAAATGCAATAAATTTTAGATATTAAGAAAATAGTTAATTATGAAGAGGTGATCGTTAAAGAGGATGATTGTAATAAAGAGCCATGAAGTGTGGGTGAAGCGTGCCTTTCTACATATTCCTTAACTTACATTTTTCGACTAACTTCATTTCAACTTTTTTTAAAAATGTATCTCTTCACTACTCAAAAACTTCTGCTTGTATCAAGTTAAAATTTTACATGCCTTTTTCAATTGTACTACAGACGATGTACATGACGTTTTATTCATATTTTACGATTTTGGTAGTATTCATACTACGGAACGATTAAATTTTAATTTAAATCAAATTATGATTATTATTAACTACGGGAAACAGACAGAGAAAAATAGACTCCAGCGCGGGGATTTGAACCACCGGCCTCTATATTTCCAGTATAGCGCTCTAACCAACTAAGCTACGCATTCATTCTCCTGCGTAGCTTAGTTGGTTAGAGCGCTATACTGGACATATAGAGGCCGGTGGTTCAAATCCCCGCGCTGGAGTCTATTTTTCTCTGTCTGTTTCCCGTAGTTAATAATAATTATAATTTGATTTAAAATGAAGTTTTATTTAAATCGTTAAGTAAAACGTAAGATTTTTTTTTGTAAAAACGATGTTTTCTCTATTTCAAACTTTTATCACTTTACAGCGATGTCGCTTTTGGTTTTGTTAAAAAAAATTGTTTAAAAAAATATTTGTCTTATCGAATAGGTGATAGTAAAATCTTTTCTCGTCCTAAAATTCCAATTTTACATTTGAAGCTCACGTTTACACGAGCGTTGCACGCGAACTTTTAGACGGATAACGCTTTCCAACGAACTTAGCCTAAGCATTAGTAAAAGGAACATGTTTACCAAATTTCAACTAAATCAGTCAATTTTTACTCAAGTTTTTGTCGGACACGTAAACGTTACTGACCGACAGACAGACTGACAAACAAATAAACAAACAGACAGACCAGACAGGATGCATAATTTGTTTATGTAACATTATAGCTTTAGGTTAAAATATAAATTGTATATTGGTATTAAGTACAGTTGTAAAGAGATTTTATTTTTTATTCATTTTAGGTAAGCTTTTAGTCGATGCAGTTAAACAAATCTTGTTGAGTAATATTGAATCTATGCTTGTCTATATTTAAACGGCGAAACTTCAATACGCTTAAGACGCATGAAATCATAGATTACTATATCTTCAGCCTTTTATTAGTAATGTGCAACATTGTTCTACCTTTTATTAGTGATGTTCCCACACTAGATCCGCTCATCTCATCTCATCTCAGCTCAGCTCCGATCCTTCCGCTCCTGTCCGGCAGTTTTCTGCACACTCCTTCCGCTCAGACCACTCAACTTTTTAATGCAGATCTAATTTTTATGCCAGTCTTGTCTCAGTTATCTACTGGTGAGCTTCGACATGAATGATATTATTGATGGTAGCAGTAGTAGTGGTAAGGAATAGGCTGTTACAATAGCTACGGCTCTTGCGGCTAAACAAAAGATAAGGAAAAAAATAATTTGGGTGTTCGTGATAAATGCTGTCAGAAATGAAGAAGGAGAGTTTCACACTCTATTTGAAAAGTGAAACAAGAAAATAAAAGATTTACGAAAAATGTATAAAGCTTTTAACTGTGATAAAACCTGTTATAAAAAAACAAGACACCAAGTGGAGAAGAGCCATACCTCAAAAAGAGCGGCCGGCAGCAACTTTGAGGTAAGTTCTTTACTGTTTGAGGAGGGAAGGTGGTGAAAGGGCACAGGCACAGGCAGTCTGGTGCGCCTGCGCGAACCTTCCACCTTCCGCAGCGTCCGGCAAAATATTCTCACCTAGCGAAAGAGGTCGGGCTGAACGGAGCTGAGAGTACCGGAGCGGAGCGGACGCAGTGTGTGGGTTTTCATTTAAATACATGGGTTTTATTTTTTTCGTTAAAGTCTGAGCTGAGATGAGATGAGATGAGCGGATCCAGTGTGGGCCTAAGTCTTATGGTAAGCCTAAGTCTTATGGTAAGCTTAAGTCTTATGGTAAGCCTAAGTCTTATGGTAAGCTTAAGTCTTATGGTATGAATATACCGTGATAAAAAGTGTTGCCAAGATAAATTTAAATGTTGCTAATATTTTGATGAGGCACAAGAACAACACTGATATAAGCAACCTACAACATTTTTCTTTAATGTAATGCCACTCGATGTTGATAAGTATCTATCAAGTTTTTGCTTGTTAATGGGATACATGATAGCAACATCACTGTCAACAACATGTGAAAAACATTTTGATGAGGCACAAGAACAACATTGATACAAGCAACCGGCAACATTTTTCCTTTAATGTAATGGCACCCGATATTGATAAGCATGTATCAACTTTTTGCTTTTGGACGGGATACATGTCAGCAACATCACTAGCAACATTTTGAGAACATTTTGTTGCCTGATGAGTATACCTGCTATGCTTTAGTTACAATCTCCCTAGAATCAAAGATCAAACATTAATGATAATTCAATTAAGCTTGATAAAAAAATATTTAACACAAGTTTAGTTCAATTGGAAATTCCAACAAATACAGAGGGTATACAGTGATAAGGGTTAGAAATGATATGATTAAACAATTCTAGCACGACAGCTAGATGAGTTGATGACAGTCAAAGCTAGGAGGTTTAAGAGAACACGCAACTCGAACATCCTCTCTGACTTTAGTAGCTTAGAGAACGTAGAATAACCCTTTTCATCGTCTAATTGTGCCTCTAGTCTACCTTTACGCTTGACAGAAATGTCAATATCACTTCTCTCTGTAATCAGATATATCTAACATGGATATATGTTTTAGCTCTAGGGTGAAGAAGAAATTTCTGATTAACAAAAAACTAAATGAAAAATATGATGCTACTAAATATATCGTGCCAGAAAGTTAGGATTTCACAGGAGGTTGATGAGTTTTCATTTATAGTTCAATATTTTGACGATAGACAAGCTGAAATTTTTATAAATGACATGCAAAATGTGACGCTATTAAATATACCGTGCCAGGAAGTTAGAATATAATAGGAGGTAGATTGGTTTTTACTTGTATTCATTGTAGTACCATATTTCGTCGATAGAAGTTCTAAATTTTATATAAAATGATATCAGAGCTCCTAGCGGACCAAATGGTAATCAAAATGGATGAATGTTTCGTAATTTCTCACCTTAAGATGCATCTACTATATCAATTAGACAAAAGTATACCGATTATCTCCACTTCATGGAAACGTCGATTGAAATGTCAATATGTGGATTCAATGCCCAAAAACATATCCATGATTCAATGTTTATCCATGAAATGGAGAAAGTGAGTATTTTATTTTCTGTCTCATATTCCTTATTCTAAATTGGAAATTTCTATCCAAAACTCAGTTTAATGACAGTTTAATGACCTGATTGAAGTTTTTGTCAATATTATTAACCATACTTGGTTATTAATTATTTTAGAATTAAATTCTCTATGATAATACATTTGTTAACTGAATTTATTTTATGAATTTATTACTTATAATTGGAAATTTATGTCTAAAACTCAACGAAGAAGTTTCTGTTAATATGTATTATTATTGACTTACTACGTTAGTAACTATTTGAGAACTAGCCTTTAAGCCCGTGGCAATGGGCAGAATAAATGTGGTTGCCTTAACAATGAAAAATCATTTCAAGGTGACGTCGCCATCGTCGGGACACTACTCAATTATGAATGAATAATTCAAATATAAAGAAAAAAAGTGCAAGAAAAAAATCTGAAAAATCATTAGTCATATTCAATAAGATTGAGCCTCGTGGTCTCCAGTTATACATAATTCCAAAGAGCCACGTGATGTCTAGTTATTTCTTACTAATTGCATTCAAAGAATAAGAGCTGAGGGATAATTAGTTATATTTAAAATGAATGAGTCTTGCGCTGTCCAGTTATACTTAAACAGAAAGAGCCAAGTGATGTCTAGTCATTTCTAAATAATATATAGATAAATAGATATATACTGTTTAAATAGAAAGTTTTAGGCCATCGGGTTCACTACGAACGGATAGCAAAGTGGCAGTGTTCCTGCATCATGTGCCGGAGATCACAGGTTCAATTCTAGGTTTTAGCTCATCAATTTTTTAACGTTATAAATCATTACGAGGTGCGTTGCCGTCGTCGGGACACTCCTCGATTATATAAAAGATTCATTTCTCTATGATCATATATTTGTTTCCTCAATCATGTACTTTATTATAATAGAAAATTTTTCTCTAAAACTCAATGAAGAAGTTTCTTTTAATATGTATTATTATTGCCTTACTAAGTTAGTAATTCTTTTTTAATTAAATCGTTATCATATTCAATTAATATCTAACTACTTAACTGATTATTGCACGAGACGTTTAGTTATATTTTAGTCTTATGACTTAAATTAATTAAACAATTTTTGTTTTCTATAAAAATAGAGTTTAACAGAAGTTATTTACTAACAGGAAGTCTTAAAGGAATTCTATTTTTAAATATTATAAAAAAATGTATTCTAATAAATAAATATTCAACATTAAAAAGTGATTTATATCTTCTCTATCCAATATTTAGTAATTGCACGAAATAAAGTTAAAAATAAAACTTTGTATTCTATACTGTTTAGGCTAAGAACTATTTTTGTTTTATCTGTTTTTAATTCACTATTTTATTATTTAATGGATTTCGTGGTTTATTTTCTTATATAAACTGTATTTATACATTTATAATTTTTTTATGGTTTATTATAAAATATGATTAAGTTTATTTGCAATGATATTTATTCCTTTAAAAGACTAATGAATGGGGGAAAAAATAAACTAAATTCGTATGGAATAAAAAAAGTAAAGTTTTTGGAAATTATCTTTTAGTTGATATTTTCTTTTTGATTCAAAGCTTGTCACATCTGAGCTGGAAAAACCAGGTCCTGTTTTAATGTTCCCATCCGCCACAATCTCCGGATGGGTTTTCTTTTCATCTTGTGTCTCTCCTATTTCACAATTTTTTTCTCTTTCCAAACTCGATGTTGAGCAGAGAAAAATCATCAACACTGGATCTACTTTTTTGTTTTTGTTGTTTTTCAGTTGTTGTTGTCATCTTTTGTAATATTGAGTGTCTGAGTAAAAAAAAAAAACAAAAAAAAAACCTTCACTCCCGCTTTAATAGGAGATATATCATTCTGTACCTATGAGAAAAGAATATTTTTGATGTTATACAAGATTTTCTACCTGAAAGATTGGTGATCTCTTAGAAAAATCCAATTATCTCAGTACTGAAAAATAATTCGGAAATTCTTTGAAACTTTTTCCTTTGAAGAACAACCTAGTTGTACCATTTGTAGGATAACCTGAATGTTTCTCATGAAAGGTAACCTGAATCAACAATATAAACTTTCACTTGAAAATGTATGGAGTCCAAATTGTAAATAGTAATTTACTTGACAAAATGTGTTACAATGTTTTGGAGAGACCTTTTAAGATCAGTTACTGTGGATAAAATAAATGTTATCTTTCTATATTATTAAAAAGGTTTTGTAAAGAAAACGAGTTTAGTGGGTAAGAAAGAGAAGGATAGACTAAACTAAGCAGTAGTAGGAGATAGAGATATCCCCCTCTTATTTGTTAAAAAGAAAAGGGGAATCTAGCCATACACTCTCTTTCTATTAATAGCTACTATTTAATAATTAACGCTTACTTCTCACTGCTTTTTTGGGGGGTATAAGCTTCCTATTTTCCTGAAATTATGTTTTTAAAAATCAGGAAAATTAGACCCAAATGATTAGACTAACCAAATTGTATTTAAAAGTCCTATAATTTTGCAATATTCCGATTTTTTTTTTTTTTTTCTTAAATAGAAAAAATATTTCAGAGGGTACAGTTAGTTTTTTTATATATCTGTTTAAACAACTATCAAAGGTGATAGTTGTCCCTCTATCAGTCTTACGTTGGTCTCCGACATCGTATGACTCGCCCTCTACATATTTCCATTTATTAAATATTATGTGTCTCTAGTTCCACTGAAATCGGCACTGATGATGGCTTTATAAAAGCCGAAAGCTGCTTTGATAAATAAAAAAAAAAGTTTTATCTACCGTGGAGAGACTGGTTCTTTTTATTTATCAAAGGTGAGTTAAATGTAACCCTTAGAATGACACCGGGGGTCTGTATGACCCCAAGTAAAAGAGCTTAAGCGCAGATCTTATTTCTGTGAATCACAGATTTTTTTTTTTTCCTTGTCTAAATACTCTTTGCCTTCCTGCCCCCCTATTTCACCAATCAAAGGTATCAGTTTCTGTATAATCTTTAAACAGTGAGCATGTCAAGTGCTTCTGGGGTCTAGCTGACCCCACGGTGTAGTTACACATCAACGTTTTTCAGCCAACACTAATTTATAGTTGCTCTAATCAACCCTCTATCAAGATGATTCTATCGATCCTGATACAGGGAACCCTGAAATCATCATAAGCTATAATAAAACAAAATGTGGGACAGATTCGTTTGACCCGCAGGTGGCCTCAGCGGTTTTTCTTTGGTATATCCTTGATCAGGCAGGTGTCAACGCTGCTATTCTTCATTGTATGGCCAACTGGCAAAAGAAACTACCGCGGAAGGATTTTATTTTTGAAATAGGCTTCTCCCTAGGCAAACCATGAAGGAAAAGATTAAAAGAAAGAATGCTATGCAGTGATTGCCATGGTGCTATTTGTGATGAGCATCGGTCCTACAAATGCTTAGAATGCTAAAAGCTTCACTGAGGACATTTTGTATAATTTTGTGATTTTTTTGTCTTTTATTAGTTTCTTTTTATAAAAAAAATAGTAGGATATTTGTTAGCTTGCCATTTTTATGCTAGATTTTAATTTTTAAAACCAGCTTTTTTTTAAAAAAAAAGTTACTTTTTTTCATACCTTGCTTCATTATTAGCATTAGTTTATAAGTCAATACAATTTTTTAAATTTTATTTTTCTTTCTTCTGTTCATTGTATTGGCCCTGTAGATTGAAATTAATATTTTTAAATTACAATAATAATATTTCACGCGTTTCAGGATAGAGGGGAAAACCTAGGTGGGGTCATATAGACCCCACGGCGTCTGATTAGAATGTGGAAATAACGGTGCCATTCTAGGGTTAAAAATAAAAAGTAATAAAAATGGAATATACATTGGCATAGTTATAGACGAATTAAATGACTAAATTAAATTACATTCATGAAATGTTTTATTTTAAACAAGACATCACGTGGCTGCGTAATGCTATAAATATTAAATACTAGCTGGATAGTGTGCTTCGTTACGGAGGGTTATTTTAATTTGATAAGTTTATAAACTACCATCAAGAATCATTTAATAGCTATTTACGTACCTAGAGCAGTAAGGGCGTTAATACAGGCCAAGGGCGAAGTTTGAAAGCACGAGTGCGTTTAACACCCGAGGCCTGTCATGTCGCTTACTGCTCGTGGTGCGTACACTATTTTATCGCCCACCACATGTAAACTAATTACTAAACATGCAAACTATTTTGCCGTAATCTTCAAAACAATAAATGCATATTAAGGTTACATTAAGATTATACATCAGTAGCAAAACAACCGCAGTTATAAAAATATTGATTGTTACTAATTAAACAGCTGACGCTGAGAATTACTAGGGCTCCCTGCACGCCGCGGCCCGGCCAGGAAGCGGCCGCTTCTCGAACTACTAGCGGCCCTGTAAAGATAAAGCGTGCATTTTTACAGGCCCTAGGGCTATAAAATGGAACTTTACCGGCCAATCAGGATAGGAATGTTTACAAGTGGAGGGCGATAAATTATTTTACTATGCGAGAATATCTAGATTCTATCCCTCCCATATATTTATATACCCCCTCCTCTTTAATATGATAATTTGCAATTATCCCAAATTTACCCCCCTCCTAAATGAAAATATGACAAAACTGTACATAACAATAATTACTGTAATCTTAAAGAGCTTTTCAACGATATGCATCATGAAGGGAATAATTCATTACTTTGACTTCGTATTCATTGCTTGTATCCCGTACCCTTGTGTACCAAAATTTAAATTTCGAAAATTCATGTAGACAGTGATTTTCCCCTTGCTTTGAAGGTCAAGTGCACAAATTTTCATCGAGATCAGACTAAAACTGTAGATTTGTATAAAGAACATACGCTTATAGACACATAGGTTGACATTTATATAATATTGATTAAGCAAATAGTTGATTATAATAAGTTGATAATCAAAGAGGATGATAGTAATAGAGAGCTGTGTAGTGAAGGAGAAATTATAATTATAAAATGTATCACTTCACTAATGGAAAACTTATGCTTGTATCAAATTAAAATTTTACATGCCTATTAAGTACTATTGTACTTTAAACGATGTACATGAAGTTTTATTAAAATCGTTACGTTAGAACGTATAAGATATTAGTAAAAACGTTTCTACTATATTATAAACGTTTAGGCCCGCTTAATTAGTTTTAACTATCTCTATTACTTCATAGTGGTGTCACTATTGGTTTTACTAAACAACTTTTTAGCTTTCGTTTCGGGTGATATGGACCAAAGAGCGACGGACGGACATATACCCTTCGGCATAAGGGTTTCGAGTAGGGTCTACGAAACAGTTAAAATAAATATTTATTATATGTTAATAACTCGGGAATTAGATTATTAATTACAGTAAAATTAAATAAATAAGATTGGATATAAAATATGTTGTAGACAACTTTTAAGTATACTACGTCTTCTAAATTAATTTATTCTCAGGCATAACGACTTTACATAAACAATGTCGTTAATTTTGGAGAAATGTTTTTTGTTCTTTTTTTCTATAAGTTGTTATTTATACTTTTTATTATTTAGTTAATTTTTTTTTCTTACCCTTTTTCCTATTAATTTATTTAGGAAAAATAAATATACTTTATTCATAAATAAAATGGTTAATTTTCATGTTGGAAATTAGTAGATTTCCTTAGCGTTTCTTTATATTAAAAAAAGCAATTTCTATCTTTAATAAGTTTTGACTATCAAGAGAGCTTAAATAATACAAGAACAAATCTTGTGCAAGAAAAAAAGTTAATCTCATTAAAAGAAATATATTATTCCATTAAGTTTTCTTTAAGATTATTTAGAAAAAATATTTATTTAAATGTATTTTATAATGATAAATGCTCTTAAATTCTATCATTTATAGTTTAACTCGCTCTTGAAGCTTATGCTTAAGTTTATTTATGTTATCTGGTTATTTTACGTCCCAATAAATTTAGCATTATTCTTTATAGGACAATAAAAATGTAGCATTGATCTTTATAGGACAATAAAAATGTAGCATTGATCTTTATAGGACAATAAAAATGTAGCATTGATCTTTATAGGACAATAAAAATGTAGCATTGATCTTTATAGGACAATAAAAATGTAGCATTGATCTTTATAGGACAATAAAAATGTAGCATTGATCTTTATAGGACAATAAAAATGTAGCATTGATCTTTATAGGACAATAAAAATGTAGCATTGATCTTTATAGGACAATAAAAATGTAGCATTGATCTTTATAGGACACTAGCTGACCTGGCGAACTTCGTATCGCTAATTAACATTAATAACATAAGAAATATATAGCTGGTATACCTTTAAAAAATGTAATAATATTTAGTTGAATTATGTTGCTTAATAAAACAAAAAAAAAAACAAAAAAAAAAACAACAAAAAAAAAATATATATATATATATTAAAATTTGCAATATATACTTACATATACAATATTGCCGTAAGAGCCATACATATAAACAAACATTCATTTTTATTTACTTAGATATAGATTATAGAAATATATTTCCTGTATTTTCCATTTTACCCCCCTCCAAAATAAAAATGAACATAAACCAACAATTCCTGTCCTCTTAAAAGGCTTTTCAACGATATGCATTATTAAAGGTTTTCATTACTTTGACATTTTTGTACCCCGTACCCCTGTGTACAAACTCAGAAATCTTCCCGGGAATGCGTCCAACCATTCCCCAAAGTTTCATCGCAATCGGGTGAAAGATATAGGTTAGAGAAATATTATTCCTGAATTTTTCATTAATTTCTTTGACACTTATACCTCGTACCCCTGTGTACCAATATCGGAACATAGTTTTACTAACTCAGAAACCTTCCCATGCATGCACCCAACCATTCCCCAAAGTTTCATCGCAATCGGATGAAAGATATAGGTTAGAGAAATATTATTCCTGAATTTTTCATTAATTTCTTTGACACTTATACCTCGTACCCCTGTGTACCAATATCGGAACATAGTTTTACTAACTCAGAAACCCTCCCAGGCATGTGTCCAACCATTCCCCAAAGTTTCATCGCAATCGGATGAACGGTTTAGGCAGGCATAAGAGACAGACAGACAGATAGACAGACAAACATTCATTTTTATGTATAAAAAAGATATAAATCAATCACCCATCCAAGTACTGACCATGCCCAATGCTGCTTCCTCCAGCAGGAGAGGCCACATTAGTGGCCTCCAAAGTGAGGAAAAGTTCCGAGGTACCCCGTACCCAATTTTTTTTATTTATTTAGTATCATGTATCTGCAAAATTAGCACAAGGTAGAATCCGTTGAACTAAACTATAAAGAACTTCTGATGTTCTAGTATTATTCCCTTTCATTATCCATATAAATAACACATAAGGCATGAGGATCGGCGATGTCGACAGATTAACGCACTGGCCTGAAACTTCTGCACTTACTAGGCAGATCTGATTCGATTCTGAGATTGGTAAGAAAGGTTTTTAACACTGATGGTCATTGTGTCCAATTCCAACTGACAGATGAAGACCAGATGATGCATCGATCTAGACGATAATAAGAAATAAAAACACAAGTCTCTAATTAGTATTATCATTCTAATTACTTTGGTTATTTCAAAAATCAATTTTCTACGTTAATGAACGCTACAAGAGGAATCATTTGAGACATGCAGTTGGATATTTGGTGATTAAACCTTGTGGCATTTAAATGTTAATCTAATATTCACAGTATTATATTTTCATGGCCTCCTAAATAACTCTTTATTTTACAAGCTTTTATTTAACTTGCAATGTTTGTATGTATGAATGTATGTATGTATGTTCGGGTCAAATCTTGCAACTGAATTTTAAGGAGTTATCCTCTACCGATTGAATTGAAATTTTGCATACACGTTTAGTTTGGATGACAATGCACGGTTAGCTAAGTGACGTCATTCTAAATCCAATATGGTGGACAGTCCAAGATGGTGGACAAGTTAATTTTTAAGCACGTCCACGATATAGGTATCAAATGAAAGGGTTTGCTGAGAAGAATATGAATAAAATCTTGTTTTTAAAAATGATTTTTTTTATAATTAACTTATTTACTTCATTAATTATAATTAAATATTAATTATATACATTGAAGTATTGTAGATTTGGAAAGAGTTAACAAATTATTTCAAATGATGTTTCTTTAGACGTGATTATCCATTCCCATTGGAGAAAAATATTTGTGAATAAGGAAAAAAAAGTTAATTAATTTCTAATTAACCCTTCAACGTTGTTTAATAGAGAAATGAAAGTGATTTCGTAATGAGAAAAAAGGCTTCTGTAAGGAAAAGTAATTAAAAATCTAAATTACAGTTGGCATTTTATATCTTACTTCAGCCTACGTCTTTATATTACTAGACATCTTAGTATTTTTTTATTTTTAATTTTAACTGCTCTGTTATTATGAACGAGAGTAAATTTTGGTGTCTAAAATGTCTTTTTTTCATCCCCCCTTTTCATCTCTAAGTTTTTTTGTTTGGATACATTAAATTATTTTACTTTTAAAAACTAAATAAATACTTTTTTATGTTTTGGATTAACCAAAAGCAAATTTGATATTTTTCTAATTAAAAAAAGGATTAATTAAATAAGCATAAAGGCATAAAGATTATAATAATACTTATGTTGAAAAACATTTGATTCAATTCGACTTAAAAGTTATCAAGTTAAAAAAAAAATTGGTCCGAGACAACTCAGACAAACTTTCTCATATACGAGTTCATAATTACTTAGCCAAGTGTTTTCCATTTATTAGTTTTTGTATGCACATTTAATTATTACTGAACATTTCATCAAAATTTACCATAAAAATAACTTCTCCCGGGCGGGGAATCGAACCCGGGCTCTCCATGTCCACGTTTTAAGCTATTTTCTCAGGAACTAGATTTTTCCCGGGAAAACGGGTTATATCGTTGGATTTGTATTTAAATGGACTACATTTTAGAATTTTTGAATCAAAATCGTCGTAACCGTTTTCGAGAAATAATTTTTTTTTCACGTTTTTTCAGAGTTTTTCGGGGGTAGCGCCCCCAAATTTGGAGCTAATATTCATTTCTCGATTTCGCCTAGGGGGAATGATTTTTCTGAACATGTATGCCAAATTTCGTCAAAATCAGCCCAGTAGTTTAGGCTCCAGGCGTCTGCACAGACGACAGACGACAGACATTTTTTAAAAACCACTTTTTTGGATTCAGGGGACCTCAAAACGTGTAAATCCATCAAAATCTCAAAATCGAATTTTCGCGCCATCACAATACTTTCTCTTTATATGAGAAAGTAAAAAAAAATAAATAAAAGTATGTCAAGTTCAAATGGTGACAATTAACCAGTAGTTAAAATTACATAATTAACCCTTAAGAGGTGGCGGTCTTAAACATAATACAATAGATTGTGGGAATGCGTGACACTCTCTATGACATTTCAAGTGCTTAATCATTTTTTGAGGAATTTAAGTAACCTATATAAAATTCATTGTTATCAGAGAATTACTATGTTAAGACTTTTTAAAAAAAAAAGAAAAAAAAAGTGTGTCAAATATTTAAAGAGTTAATAATGTGGACAAAAATAAACAAGAAACGTTTTTGTAAACCTCGGTCTGCAAAGAAACTTTTTCGAAAATCCCTTTGTTTTCTGACTGCTAGATCCCCTGATTTAAGCCCTCTAGATTTATTTTATTGGGGATATTTAAAAACATTAGTCTAGGGTACTCCTGTAAATAGCCTCGAGGAGCTGCAGCTAAAAAATAATTAAAAAATGCTAACAATGAGCCAATGAGGAGGATTCAGAAAGAGTTGGAATATCCTTCAGACAAAGATGTCCTGCCTGTTTGAAAATGGAGAAAGGACACTTTGAACATCCTCTGTTACTCAATTTTTAAGTTTTTGGTAGTATTCATACTACAGAAATTTTAAATTATAATTTAAATCAAATTATAATTATTATTAACAACGGGAGACAGACAGTGAACAATAGACTATTTTTTACTACGTTTTTATTAGCTTGCATTCTTGTTTGTTTGTTTGTCCGGTACAAATCTGGCAATCGATTTCTAACTAACTTCCCGAATAGCTAGACATTTGAAACTTTTAGCATAGCTCAGAACACGATGACAATGCATTATTTTAATACTTTTAGCCATCTTTCAGCAGAATTAAATTCGTTTTCAGCAAATTTTGCTGTACGGAAAGTTAGTTCGGAAATAATCCGCAAGTTATTTTATTTGTTTTGCCATATCCAATATTTACGCAATCTTCATTTTGACGGGTCTCAAATTTGTGATAGATAAACATTGAATGACAGCAAAACAGGAAATATCGATTATATTAGTTATCGATTATATTATTTCAAATATATCGATGTCACGCTTAGATTTGGTGTTGGGGAGATCCGTTGTACAAAGATTTATCCTTTTATAGGTTTAAGATCAGCTCTCTGGATGGTTGTCATTTATGTGAAGTAAATAAATTCGGAACTATTTTTTTTTTCACTAACATTATAAATATATTATATAACAATAACAACTATATTATCAACATTACATACGATTCAACAGAAAATTTAAAAACGTAGTATATAAAAAGTTCTTTTTATCTTGACATTATTCTCTATCTGTCCTTTGTAACTTTATTATTTGGTTTTTGCTATAAATTTCTTTTCATTGTTTGTCCATAATAAATAAATAATTGTGAATAAATGTTTAAAAAATACATAATAACCTTCTATATCTCGGAAACGTTACTTTTGCGGCCGTGTTTACTAAGACTTATATTTTATTTTGGTCCATACTATTGCCTCTTTAAATATTTTACACTCTTTTTTACCACCATTTATTTATTTTGAGTTTTTTACATATCTGAAATATGTGGCAGCTTTAATCGAACCGAGCGCAAGCGAGCTTTTAGCTATTCAACTTTAACTATCAACGCATCATGATAAATTTTCTCAATATTAAATACATATTTATAAGCTACTAATATACACTATAAGCTCGCTTCAATGATAGAGCCACGCAATATCTAGTTATATCATTTAGATTTATTTAAAAATATATATCTTGTACCTACTCCCTACTCGTCTAATTCCTCTCAGTACTAAATCTCATTTTATCAATCCACATCAGCTAAAGATAAATTATGATCTAAAGAATTAAGTCTGTTAAGAATCTAACAAAAATTTACTGTTTTGTGGATCTGGTGATTTTTCTTTGTTCAATCCAGAAAAATAAAAAGAACATAAAAGAAAAAGATTTGTTCGGTTGCAGATGGAACTATTTGAACCCAAAAATTCCTTTCGGACATAGATTGTTCGGATATGGAACTATTTCAAGCCAAAAAAAACATTAGATTTAGTAAGAACTCATTAGCAGTATCAGGTAGGGGGTAGGGACTAGAGTTCCTTTCGGATATAGATTGTTCGGATATGGAACTATTTCAAGCCAAAAAAAACATTAGATTTAGTAAGAACTCATTAGCAGTATCAGGTAGGGGGTAGGGACTAGAGTTCCTTTCGGATATAGATTGTTCGGATATGGAACTATTTCAAGCCAAAAAAAACATTAGATTTAGTAAGAACTCATTAGCAGTATCAGGTAGGGGGTAGGGACTAGAGTTCCTTTCGGATATAGATTGTTCGGATATGGAACTATTTCAAGCCAAAAACACATTAGATTTAGTAAGAACTCATTAGCAGTATCAGGTAGGGGGTAGGGACTACAGTTCCTTTCGGATATAGGTTCGGATATGGAACTATTTCAAGCCAAAAACACATTAGATTTAGTAAGAACTCATTAGCAGTATCAGGTAGGGGGTAGGGACTACAGTTCCTTTCGGATATAGGTTCGGATATGGAACTATTTCAAGCCAAAAACACATTAGATTTAGTAAGAACTCATTAGCAGTATCAGGTAGGGGGTAGGGACTACAATTCCTTTCGGATATAGATTGGTACTTAGATCGTATATAGATATAGATTGGTACTCAGGATCAAAAATTAATAATATGAATTCTGTAAATCACAGACACCTGTAAAACAAAACCGCAACCGCTTGATAACGGTTAGATAAAACGTTTATTTTCTTTGAAAGCAGAAGTATATTTTAATTATTTATAACAAAATTCTATCACCTATTATTTTTCTTGTTTACTTTCGGTCTCATAAAATGTTTACAAAAAAAAATTTTTTTTGGACGATCTTTTATTATATCCCTTGGATGCACTGATCCTCATTATAAATTATTTCGCATTAATTAATTTGGTATTACTTATGTTGCAGCGGTTGGAGTGAATGAGACATGTGACTTCAACGAACAGTGTACAGATCCCAACAGCCAATGTCATGACGAAAGGTGCTCCTGCATGTACGACATGACGCCACTTCTTAAAGACTCACGTCTCGTCTGTACAGGTTAGTAACTGTTGCATATATTTATTTATGTATATTATACTTCATATAATAATGTATTCTATAATTACACGATACAGATTGTCTTATTGATTCCATAATATTGAATTAATATTATGGATCAATGTAATATTGATTCCAAGACTACAAACTTCTAAATTGCTTAAACTCAATTTAAGCGATAATAGGTTTGTTCCAACCACACCTCAAACTAGTTCCAAACTGTACGACGCATGTGCATTAGCAAAAAACGTGCAAATGCGGTCCGATGCGCATGCGTCGGACAGTTCCAAACCAGTTTGAAGTGTGGTTGGAACAAACCTAATATTGTACTTATAACTATTGGATATGTTTTGAGTATTTAGAGTAAAACGTGTTCGATAAAGTTAATTTGTTGACTATAACTACTAACTACTAACTACAAAGTAACGGAAGCTATGTGATCGTATTGAAGAACGTAAATATTTTATATCTCCGATTCCAAATATTCCAAGACAGAAATCCGTTTCAGATATCAGGAAAAATTGTATGGTTCCGTGTCTGTCTGTCGCTTATTTTTACGAACACACATATCCTATAAACTATACTCGTCCGATTTTAATGAAATTTAGATGGTAGGTCACAATTGGCTCATTGTTGGTTCCATATATAGGTTTCAACTTTCTGTGCATATTTGTTTCTCTTCCACGTGTGCACAAACATACATTTATTTACACCAATATCTTCAAAAGTACTCTACGACTAATGGTTTGTCGAATGTAGCCCGCAGATAGCACCAGATTAATTTCAACTGTCTGCGCTCTTTAAATTTTGCTAAATTGATACTTTAGGTCATCAAAAATCAAAACAATTTTTGCATTAAAAAAACCGGGGGAAACAATAAAATAAATTAGACAATAATGGACTTTAAAAGCATAAAATCAATAAAGTACCTGTTGGGATGCAAGGAAGCTATGTGCCACACTAATTTGCAGTCTATTTTTGAAAGTATCTGTTATTTAAAGAGCTAAGAATACGAACTGAACCAAAATATTTACATATGTAAAAAAATCTTGTTAACATAAATGCTAAAAGTAGGGGGGGGGGGATGTTTGTGAAGGTATTAATTAGTAGTGGGGGCTCAGAAATGAGGATTAAGGACGTGGGAGGTGTGCAACTGCCAGTGTGAAGGGTTCAGTAAGGAACGTCTATAGGCACTTCTTTAGATTGTTACTCCCCTTATAAAAAAACAGAGGAGAATAATAATCTACAGAAGGTGTACGGAATGTTCTTCTTTAGACTGTTACACCCCTTATAAAAACAGAAGTGAGATATTCCTTTGTCCCAAAGTACATTGGACTAATCAACCCTTTGTCTTAATAGTTATTTAGTTAGTCATTTATATTCTAAAAAGATATAGGGGAGTAACTATGTTACTTCTTTAGATTGTTACTCCCCTCTGTGTTTTTAGAATATAAATGACTTTAACTAAGTAACTATTAAGACAAAGTGATGTTTAGTCCAATGGTCATTGGGACAAAGGAATATCACACTTCTGTTTTTATAAGGGGAGTAACAGTCTAAAGAAGAACATTCTGTACACCTCCTTTAGATTGTTACTCCACTCTGTTTTCTTTATAAGGGGAGTAACAATCTAAAGAAATGCCATAACAATCTAAAGAAGTACCCGTCTATGAAGTATACTAAAGCTAAATTCGAAACTAGGAAATTAACAAGTAAGACATAGTTATGAAGTTAAATTTATTGAATTATAGAAGTTACTCAAGGAACTACGTAAAAGTTTTAAAAAAATTGATATTTGGATTGTTCAAAATGTAATTGATAAATAAGTTGATTTTTAAAAAATATTTTTAATACAAGCTTTTATTCGTATTCTTCTCACTAAACCCTTTCATTTGATACCCATATCATGGGCGTGTTAAAACATAACTAGTCCGCCATCTTGAACTTCCCACCATATTGGATTTAGAATGACGTCACTTAGCTAACCATGCATTGTCATCCAAACTAAACGTGTATGCAATATTTCAATTCAATCAGTTGAGGATAACTGCTTTAAAATTCAGTTGTAAGATTTGACCCGAACATACATACATACATTGCAAGTTAATATTATAAGCTTGTAATAACTATCTAGATACGTGATAAGTGATAAGCTAATGGCTATATAAAATTGTATAATTGTTTTTAAAAATAGTCGAAAGTCTGAAAAGATCGACTGATAGAAATTTGTATTGTAATTGTTATTGTTTTATTAATGGGTGTTTGACGGCTAAGGTTATTAACTCCCTGATCATGTTAGGGAACTAATTGTTCCCTCAAACCTAACTATATAGTACCTAACTATAATGTTGATAACATTAAAACGTCCTAATAGCCCGTCTTACTTAAAAATTTATATTTCGTTGTAATAATCCGTGTTTTTAAGGTATAGTAAAATGGTTAATACTGTGTTGCTTTCATTTCCTAATAACTGTATCATAGCCTCTGGTAAATTGTGGTGTTTTCGTAAAAGTTCTAGCTGTGGGCAGTCTATAAGTAGGTGTGGAACAGTCAGTATGTCGTTACAATATCTACATCTACATCTAGGGAGGACTCTTTCTCTAGTAAACAAATAACTGTGCGTTAGTCTGGTGTGGCCTATTCTAAGTCTACAAAGTACAGTCTCCTCATGTCTGTCAGATCTGTAGCTTGTTGTCCAGTCTTCTATAATGGGTTTAATGTGCTTTAATTTTGCATTACTCTCTGTCCAATTAGTCTGCCAGGTTTGCTTTATACAAGTAGAAATATATGCTTGTATGTCTTTGGAAGTTACTAAAGTGTTGGTTTTGCTACCCTGGATCACTGCAGTGTTAGCTATCCCGTCTACCTTATCATTACCCGGGATACGTATGTGACTGGGGACCCATGAAAAAGTAATATCCATTTTTTGTTTGGTTATAACTTCCCTAATTTTGTGGACCGTAAAATTTTGTGAATAAAGTTTGTCTAAAGATTGTAGAGCGCTTTGTGAATCTGAATAAATGATTACCTTACTGATTGCTTATTCGGCTGCATATTCGACTGCTTTCAAGATGGCTTCTAATTCTAGTGTGAATATTGAGCTCCACTTTGAGCCAGAGAAGGTCGCCGAGTGATCTTCATGGAGATAAGCGTATCCAGTTCCTTGGTGACATTTCGACGCATCCGTGTAGAGAACAGTTGCATCAGGATGAGATGATCGGTGCTTCAAATGCTCTTGTAAAACGACTGACGGGTGCAGAAGAGATTTAGCCTTATCCTTTTTTATTAGTACTTTAGGTCGTGAAGCTATTGCGGTTAGACAATTATTATTGATTAAACAAACAGTGTCCAATTTATTTAATTGTGTATTAATTATAATTACGTTTGATTACCACAAAATATCGGTCACTACAACCAATTCGTTGTAAATTAAGTTAAAAATACTCAGAATTAATTCCTCGTGGAAAACCTATGGTGCTGTAATTTATTAATAGGATAAACCCTGACCAGTAAATCAATAATCTACTTGACAAGACAAGCATCGTTAATTAATCAAATGTTTTATTTAGCCAACCACTTTTATTTAATACCATTGTATTGAAAAAGAAAAAGCTATTATAAAAACACACAAAAGGCACATGTTGAAGGCACAGCGTGCACTAAAGGAGAAAATAATTTTTCCAACAACCCCTTTAATTATATTTTTTAAATATACTAGCGATCACAGTATACGAGTGCCGAAAGACACTAAAGATATATGCGTGTGACTATCAACAAATTGCAAAAAAAAAAAAAAACTGTTGACAGAACACCTTTTTTTTCCTTTTTAAAAGTGCATGTTTTATAAAGCATTGTTTGTATTTGGGTTTCGAGGTCAACCTAGCAACTCTTATGCTTTTAGTTCGTATGTCCGTTCGTCGCATCTTGGACCATATCACCCGACTTTTTGTAGATTTGAATAAAGATTTGAAATTTGGTGTACAAATAAAACTTATTTTGCCTAAAGAAAGATAAAAATGTTGCGAACTTCACAACTTAAATGCAACATTTGTATTTTAAAAATATATACCCAAAATTGCGGCCATTATAACCTCAAAAGAACCATATACCTATGTACATACCTAAGATGCTAAAGGATAATATGCACACTGCACATCTTACTCCTCCAAAGTGTAACTTTTTAAACCTATTTTAGTAAAAAAAAAAAAAACATTTCCCTCTAAGCTACATATAGTTTTATTTATTTATTTTTTATTTTTTATTTATTTATTTTTTTTTATTTTTTTTTTTTATTTTTGACTGCTTTTTTGAGTGGTTACATCTAAATTTTCCTGACGTGTACTATGTTTTTGAAAACAGGAAAATTTGTCCTAAATTTAGGACTAACCATGTTTAACTTAAAATTTGGATAGTTTGTCGAAAGTAGCCTCCAGATAGCGCCAGATTAATTTCAAACGTCTGCACTTTCTAAATTTTGCTAAATTGATTTATTCCTGTAAAAATAATTAATATAAAAATGCCATTTTTCAAAACTGGTCTTATTTTCAATTTTTTTTTTTTTTTTTTTTCTGTATTGTTCACCTTAGTTGTATCTATGTGCAACATTTGGGGAAGATTGAATCACGGTAAGTGGTTCAACATTGGGGTAATAGGTGTGCGATGAAACTTAAAAAGCAAATTAATTTGACGCCATTTTCTTTTTGTTTTTATTTTTTTTTTTTGGTTTCTGTATTCTTTACCTTAGTTTTATTTATGTGCAAAATTTGGGGAAGATTGAATCACGGTAAGTGGTTCAAAATTGGGGTAACAGGTGTGCGATGTAACTTAAAAAGCAAATAAATTTGACGCCATTTTGTTTTTGTTTTTATTTTTTTCGGTTTCTGTATTCTTCACCTTAGTTGTATCTATGTGCAAAATTTGGGGAAGATTGAATAACGGTAAGTTGTTCAAAATTGGGGAAACGGAAATGTGCGATGAAACTTACAAAGCAAAGTAATATAAGACCAGTAAAAAATCAAAATAATTTTGACAGATTTAAGAAACGGGGGGAGGGAAATTCAATAAAAGTTGACAAATAATATATAGTAAAACGAAAT
Source organism: Gerris lacustris (assembly GCA_951217055.1). Classification (NCBI taxonomy): domain Eukaryota; kingdom Metazoa; phylum Arthropoda; class Insecta; order Hemiptera; family Gerridae; genus Gerris; species Gerris lacustris. The sequence goes on along the minus strand of OX578277.1, from coordinate 102,077,495 downwards.
AGGACGCGGGGAAGCTATGTGCCACACTATTTGGCTGACTATTTTTTAATCCGAAAGTTTTTGTATTGCATATTGCTTGTAGGCCTGAACGTACATGATATAACTATAGCTGATGGAATAATTATACATTTTTTGTTTGAATTATAACGTAGAGAATGAATTTCAAGTAGTCTCTTGTAGTGTTCATCAAGTGAAGTACGTCTCTTGATATTAATGAAGCTCTAGAATAGATATATGCACTATCTCGCACAAAAATATCTTCAGTTTACACTTACCTCTTGTAAAAATACAATTACTCGTATAATTGATTAAATTAAATATGAAAATTAACTTAGCTTTATATACTTTAAAAATTAAATTAGTACAGGAAACTTAATAATTGAATTTAATAATACTTATGTAGGAATTATTGTGTAGCATTGTTTTGCAAAGGTAATCTCGAGGTAGCTTACGAAAGCTATGTGATCGTTCTGAATAACACAAAATATTTTGTTTCCGATTTCAAAAATTCCTGGACAGAAATCCAGGAAATCACGGAACGTGTTTCAGACATCAGGGTACATTTTCGGTTGCCTAACCATTATTTTTGCGAACAACCATATTTTAAAATAATTTCAAGATAAAAAGAACTTTTTATATACTACGTTTTTAAATTTTTTTGTTGAATCGTATGTCATGTTGATATTATAATTGTTATATAATATATAATGATAGTGAAAAAAAATATTTCCGAATTTATTTACTTCACATAAATGACAACCATCCAGAGAGCTGATCTTAAACCTAAATAAGGATAAATCTTTGTACAACGGATCTCCCCAACACCAAATCTAAAGCATGCCATCGATATATTTGAAATAATATAATCGATAAATAATATAATCGATATTTAATGTTTTGCTGTTATTTAATATTTATCTATCACAAATTTGAGACACGTCAAAATGAAGATTGCGTAAATATTGGATATGGCAAAACAAATAAAATTACTTGCGGATTTTTTCCGAACTAACTTTCCGCACAGCAAAATTTGCTGAAAACTAATTAAATTCTGCTGAAAGATGGCTAAAAGTATCGTGTTCTGAGCTATGGTAAAAGTTTCAAATGTCTAGCTATTCGGGAAGTTAGTTAGAAATCGATTGCCAGATTTGTACCGGACAAACAAACAAACAAACAAACAAGAATGCAAGCTAATAAAAACGTAGTAAAATACGATGAAATTTGGTAGTTCACTTAGCCCAATTTCGGTTCCTTAAAAATTTCAACCTTCTGCAATTATTAGTTTTATTTACCAAATATATATATTTTTTAAAAGCATTTTCATATTTAACTTGCAATGTTTGTATGTATGTTCGGGTCAAATCTTGCAACTGAGCTTTAAAGCAGTTATCCTTGACCGATTGAATTCAAATTTGTCATTCACGTTTAGTTTGGATGACAATGCATGGTAAGCTAAGTAACGTCATTCTAAATCCAATATGGTGGACAGAATACGATGGCGGACTAGTTATTTTTTATGCACATGAAATGGGTATCAAATGAAAGGGTTTGCTGAGAAGAATACGAATTAAAGCTTGTTTTTTAAAAATAATAATAATAATAATAAAAATAATATTATTTTAATATGTGAATTGTGGGCTTCGTAAATTTAAATCTTTAGGAGCAGACAGCGTTAGAGATTTTGTGTATTCGAAAGTTTTGAATCTATCACAGGGATTATGCTTTTGCAATCCAAGTTAATTGTGCTAAATTTTTACCAAAAAAGTCATCTGGACCAGTGAATAATTTTACCCGGGTAAATATTTTAATTCAAACAACCTTAAGTAATAAACATTCTTAGATATTTACAATTAACTAGCTCGTAAGCTTACATTATTTTTGTGTAAAGAGAACAAATCAAAGTTTTATTTACTCGCAGTCTCGTATCGGAAGGAGTGTTTCCTTAAGTGGCTTTAGTTTACCAGCGTTTTATTTTCTATGGTTAAAAAATTGGTTATTTCTATCTAAAAATATTAAGCTGTAAGTAATAGTAAAATAACTGAAAAAAAAAAAAAAAAAAGTTAAGCAGTGCTCGTCCAATACGTCACAACAGCTAATGCTAGAGAGAACTTTCACTGTTTTTACTGATAATTGAGATGTTATTATCTCTCTGATTTTTTACCTCATAGGACCATCACCTTGTAGATATTGGTGGTTTCACCATAGTACTGTGGTTTATCTTGGTGAGGTAATAGTGAATCTCATCAACTTTGTTTAAACGCTTAAAATTAAATTAAAGTTTGACGCTTAAAATATGAATTTATATTTAAGTGCAAGGGTTTAAGTAAAGCGGGTTTTCTTTAAGAGTTTTATCTTACCTTTTTACTTTCTCATATTAATTTTAATCAAATTATAATTATTATTAACAAAGGAAGACAAACAAAGAAAAATAGACTCCAGCGCAGGGCCTTGAACCACGGGCCTCTATATATGTACTAAATGGGCTATTTATAATTATAAGCGATACTTCTCGGTCTAGTTCTATTGTCGTTAATGTTGACATCTAGACTTGTGGAGAATTGAAAGCTTAATTCGGGTCTGTATCGTTACTGACAGAGGAAATTATTCTCCAGTGTAGCTCAGTTGGTAGAGCACTATACTGGAAATATAGAGGCCCATGGTTCAAGTCCCGGCAGTGAAGCCTATTTTTCTCTGTCTGTCTCCCTTTGTTAATAATAATTTGGTTTAAATTAAAATTTAAACTTTCCTTAGTATGAATACTACATTTTTGTCGTCTGTCGAGCCTGTCGTGTACACTGTTATGTAAACTGGGCCAATTTTGACGAAATTCAGGTTAAGAAAAATCATACTTCGAGGTGAAATTGTGAAATAAAATTATAGCTCCAAATTTAGGGGCGCTACCCTCCCCAAATAAAAAGAGAACTCAAAAAAAAATTATTTCTCGAAAACGGTTTCTACGATTTTGATTAAAAAATTCTAAAACATAGTCCATTTAAATACGAATCTAACAATATAAGGTGTTTTCCCGGGAAAAATCTAGTTGTTGAGAAAATAGCTTTAAACGCCGACAGAGAAAGGCAGGGTTCGATTCCCCGCCGACGAAGAAGTTATTTATATGATAGATTTTGATTAAATGTTCAATAATAATTAAATTTACCTACGAAAACTAATAATTGGAAAACGCTGGGCTAAGTAATTATAAACTATAGTATATGAGGAAGTTTATCTGAGTTGTTACGGATCGATTTTTTGAATTATCTTGTAAACCCAATTATAAATTTATACAAACAAAGTCTCAAATACCTTAATTACAAATCAACATAATTATATTTAGAATTGGATATAATTAAAGTATAGCTTATGATTTCAGTTCGAAGTTAGAGATGATAGCAATTTTCTTTTTGACTACGTTCAAAAAAGCCCGAGGGGGAAAAAAGGCAATTTGCGTGTGCCTCTATTCAAACCCCAATCCCTGGGGAGTATTTCAATAAAATAAGCAACATTTATTTTACTATCTACAATATGATTATTACTTTTCTCCTGGGATTAATTCAACTTTGCCTTTGAGTCTTTGTTACTACTGAGCATTTGTACTCAAATTGCTTTGTTAAAAAATAAAAAAATAAATGTGGTATTTTTTTAATTAAATGGATACCGATACAAAATGTTCTAAATACTAACTAATTAAAAAACTAATAATATTATTTAATAAAATAATAGCATTAAAAAATAGTTATTTACGCACCAAGGGAGGAAACAAAGTCATTACACCCTGAGCGTTTTGGTTGGTTCCTGAGGCGTAGCCGAGGGAACCATACTGTCTAAATCCCGAGGCGTAGCTGAGAGAGTTAATTATATGCGAGGGTACTATGACTTTTTGCTCCCGTGGTACGTACAAGATTTTTCCTCTAAAAGGGAGAAAATCAACACAAATAAAACCTAAGATTTCGATTTATCTATTTATTTAGGTATTAATAACTAAATTTACAAATTTTTGTACCTTTAATTTTAAAAACAAAAAGAAAAAGTAGTATAAGTAAAACATCTTGTTGTAAAAAAAAAAAAAATTAAATGTGCAATTCATCAATTCCAACTATGTTTTATTTGATTTCTTTAATGACGTTCTATAACTATGTAACTATAATAATAATTAAAATGTTTAATAATACTACAAAATTACTAACTGAATAATATTTAATTTATTTGTGTTTAACTCTAAAATACGAGAAATCAAAAACATAAATATAACCTGATTAGAAGTAACCTACCTCTTTTCTAAAAGTCTTGTTTAAACTCAATTATGAAGTCATATGACATTTTAAAATGACGATAAAAATTAAAGCATCACGGCAATCAAAAGTACGTGTTATTTAAACTCTCTAATATTTTTTAAAAAAAAGCTGTTAAGCAGTCGAGTCATTCAGTTAAAAAGAAACTGCTACTAGTTACAAAACAGGCAACACTGATTTTTAAACAATAATAAGTTGGCTCTACTGTTACTTTCCACCACGATATTTACTTTCCGTCACGATTTCTACTTTCCGCCACGATTTTCACAACTAGGCTGTAATGGGATCCTTTCCTCCCTATAAAGAAGGATGGAAAGTAAATGTTTTCTCCCTTCTGGAGGAAAAGTGTATTTACTTGTACTTTATTTACATAAATATATATTCCTGTAGACCTAATTGAATAATTAATTAATCACTACACCAACCACCATCCTAAAAGAAGCGTTTGTATTATGATTAATTTACCAAAACTTAATTTGCCATCTATTATAGATTTTTCGATTATTTATCTCTTCCTTTTCTTAAATCTAATTTTACCTCTATAAAACCCCATCTTCATTAACAAATTTGGCTTCTAAGCTTACCGAAGGTCGTTATATCTTCCAGAAGCTATGTGATCGTTTTAAAGTACGAAACATTTTTATGTCTCCGTTTTAAAAAATTCCAAGGCAGAAATCAATTTCAGACATCAGGAGACATTTTTTGTTCCACCTATGTCTTTTGGTCTGTCGGTTTGTATGTTGTTTAATTATTGCGAACCAACATAAGCCTTTGAGTCTTTGTAAAAACTATTTTTAATAACATTTAAATAATAATTCACAATTACCCCATTTTTGGTCCCGTACAATTTTAAACATTCTGCGCCCATATGTTTCTCTTACGAATGCTCATAAACAAATATTTATTTATACCTATATCTTCAAAATGACTTATCTTATTATTATGAAATTTGGATCATTTTTTAATAACATGTCGAGCATAGCCCAGAAATGGTCAAATTTCAACGAAATTTTAGTTATATTGATATCTTTATTCATGAAAAAATCAAAACAATTTTAAAAGCTTAAAGGCAGGGGGGGGGGGGGGGGGAATTAAATAAATTAGACGATAATAGTTTGTAAAATTATTATCATTTTACCATTTTATATATTAAAATATATATATATGATGTCCCCTTTCTTATAATTATTTATAAAATCTTTGTGTCCAAAGGGGTAAAAAAAAAAAACTCTTTTATAATTTGTTAGGTAATATTTCGTTCCTCCATTTGGAACATTTTCTAAGTTGTCTAAGGAGTTAAAAATCATTAGAAATTTAAATCGTCAATAAAATTGAAAAATAACAGAGGTGAGTCATGAGGAGTTGTCTATTTGACGCCTGATCAATGACTCCCTTGATTGATCAGGCGTCAAATAGACAACTCCTCATGACTCACCTCTGTTATTTTTCAATTTTATTGACGATTTAAATTTCTAATGATTTTTAACTCCTTAGACAACAAGGTTAGAAAATGTTCCAAATGGAGGAACGAAATATTACCTAACAAATTATAAAAGAGTTTTTTTTTTACCCCTTTGGACACAAAGATTTTATTAATAATTATCATTTAAGTAAATTTGAGAATACGGGGAAACTATGTGCCACTCTGATTGCCAGACAATTTAAATATTTTGCGTTTAGGAAGTGCCGTTATGTTTGTGTAAAGAAATTTTATTTAGGTAATATTAAAACAGACTGCCAATTAGTGTGGCACATAGATAGCTTCCCCTCGTCCTATTTCCTATACTTTAATTATTTCATGCTTTTACAGCTTATTTGTTAATTTTGACAAATAATGAGTTATTTATTTCCCCCCTGTTTTTTATATCTACCAAACTTGTTTTGATATTTACATTAATTAGAGTATCAATTTAGCAACGTTTAAAGAGTGCAGACGGTTAAAATTAATCTGGCTCTATCTACAGGCTACTTTCGACAAGCCATCCAAATTTCATAAAAATCAGATGAATACTTTTGAAGATATAGGTGTGTAAATAAATGTATGTTTATCTCTAGTAGGGAAAAAAAGTTATGATTTTGAATTAGTTTAGAGGGACTAAAACAGGTCTTTTCATCCCTAACTCAAAAAGTAGGGAGAAAAGGTAAAAGTAGGGCGAAAAAGTAAAGTATGGCAAAAAAGTAAAGATTGCAACTTAATTATTTTATAAATAGTAGAAAATGAATGGCTAATGTAATGGAAGTTGTTGAAATCAGGTTGGCGGCACTGCGCTTTTTTGACCATGTTTATCTTTGTTTACAACATTATAACCTGCATCTAAATAACCTTCTATTTGAGTTTAATTCCAATTCTTATTTTTTTAATATTGAATCTCTTATATCTGCTATTAAAAGTTCTAATAATTATTGTTATTTATTAAAATAATAAATAAAAACTGTGCTATGGACGAAAATGTGTATTTTCTTCCTACTGGAGATAAAATGTTGTATGTACATCGTGAGTAAATTGCCATTATTCTCCTCGCGATAATTATCTCCCTCGGCTGCGCCTTGGGAGCTAATTTGAGTTATTATAAAGAGTCTAATTCCCTCAGCTTCGCCTCGGGATTTAGGGACCATGGTTCCTTCGGCTTCGCCTCAAGAACCAACTTTTTCGCTCAGGGAATAATGGCTTACTTTACTCCCAAACAAATGAGCGTAGAAGGTTAAAACTTATATGGGCCAAACAATGGGCAAATTTTAGTATTTTTAAGATATATTAGCTCTTAAAAATTGAGTGACAGACAGACAGCGAACCAAAAATGTTTCCTGAAGTCTCAAACAAAAAATATATTATCTTGGATAAGGATTGGGCTAGACACTTCGGAGTAGTTTCATTTTAGTCCAGGAGATAGCGTGCAAAAAAGTGTCCGACTAACATCAAGCTAGAATTTTGTATACAAGTCAATCTTTTAGCGCCTTTTAAGAATATGTGGTCGGCTAAGTTCGTCTGCGGGTCATAGCTTGGCAATAGGCGTTTGAAAAGAACAAAACGGTGGAGAGCGGCCATGTCTCACCAATTATGGTGGACAATGTGATTTTCATGATCCTGAGTACAGAATTAGTTAGTAGACCGAAAATCAAGTTGATGTTGGTTTGTCCCTTGACAGGTGACCACTTTGATTTTTAGTAATATTTGAATAATTAACCTATCAAGTGCAAAAATAACATCGACTTGATTTTTGGTCTAAAAACTAATTCTGTACTCAGGATCATGAATATCACATTGTCCACCATAATTGGTGAGACATGGCTGCTCTCCACCAGTTTGTTTTTTTCAAACGCCTATTGCCAAGCTATGTTCCACAGACGAACTTAGCCGACCACTTATTCTTAAAAGGCGCTAAAAGATTGACTTTTATACAAAATTCTAGCTTGATGTTAGTCAGACACTTTATTGCACACTATCTCCTGGACTTTTTTGACCTCCAACGAAACTATACTAATGTTTAATACATCCATCTTTTGATGACATAATATTGATGTTTAGTGGGACATAAATTGAGAATGAAGAAGAAAAATTGGTCCCCGATTTACAGCACTGACTTTTTGTTAAAAAAAAAAAAAAAGTTTCAAATTTGAGCCTTTGAAGAGGTGAAGAAAATGTTTTTGGTTGGTTTTGTGTAGGAAGGTTGTTGACAGACAAGGCAGAACAAACATTTGTGAAACGTGTTGTTGCTGCCTAAATGGCTTCAATTTACCTCCTCTCACTGTTATAACCTGTCTGGATATTACTTTAGACTTTTATCTCTACAATAATTTCCCTTTGTGCATGATTTATATTTTATTTTTAGCTTAAACGAAAACCTAAAACTTTGCTGGCTCACAACAAAATTGCATATTTAGCTTTTTGTACAAAATATAATATGTTTAGCTTAATTATACTTCTTCGCCTCTCAGCAAAATAAGTTTATATTATTATTATCTAACGAACAAAAACCTGTTTATTAAAAATATTTGTTCCTTGTATTTATTAAACTGCAGTTAAACTAGTTTGCTAAATCTATTGAATTATTTTTTTTTAATTGTAAAACCCTTTTATTGGCAATTATGGCAATTATTAGACAATTTCTTTTTATATTATAATGATAATAGTTCAGGAGATAGCGTGCAAAAAAGTATCTGACTAACATCAAGCTAAAATTTTGTGTATAAGTAAATGTTTTGGTGCCTTTTAAGAGTATGTGGTCGTTAAGTTCGTATGCGGGAAATTGCTTGGCAATAGGCATTTTAAAAAAAAAAATCCGGTGAAGAGCGGTCATATCCTACCCTTATTGGTGGACAATGTGATTTTCATGATCCTGGGAACAAAATTAGTTAGTAAACCAAAAATCAAGTTGATGGGAGTTTGTCACTTGATAGGAGACCATTTAGATTTGGAGTAACATTTGAATAACTAACCATTTTGTTCACTAGAACAAAATATTTAAGTACTTCAAGAGCACGAAATATGGTGAATGATTATAAATTTATAAGGTTTTTAGCTATTCCATGCGTATTCCCCACCTTCGCAACCCCCTTATTCCAACATTTCCCGGGATAGTGCGTAAGTGGACATTTCATGTTTTTAAGTAAAATATATTATGTAACCGATATTAAAAATTCGCAAGGATAGAAGTTCTTAAAATGTAAAAAAAAGTCAATTGGTGAACTAAAAAAAGATGGAGTAGATAGGGTAGAATCAGCATATTTATCCAAATATATGGGATCAATGATACATATTTATGATTGCCAAAATGTCGAGAAATCACGACAAGTTCTGTGATTTTGCCAATACCGTTATATTTTATTTTTCAATAATAGTAGTACACTGTTTTTATGTGAATGATATCTTCGCATTATAAGTAGCAGAATTTATTTCTTTTCTGCTTTTTAGTTTGTAAAATAATGTTATCGGAAAGATATATATTTCTTTTAGAAATCAAATCGAAACGTTTATATTGAAGAAAAAAACGTGTTTTTATTGGGTAGTTAAAGCAGCCCCTACACGATCAAGCCGCTTGATCAAAGCAGCGCGTCAAGCAATGGTGTCAAGTATGATTGATAGTCTAGGAAGGTGGCCTGGGTGGCTTAGAGGCTAGCGCGCTTGCCGTGTGATCACGCAAGTTAAGCAGCCTCGAGCATGGTCAGTAGATGGATGGGTGAACGCTTCTGACCACAGTTCTGGGTTCGATTCCCGGACCAGGCCCCCCGCTCAATGTCAACCCAGCATTGTTTAAATAAATGGGAAGCTCCTCGAAAGAGTGGCGCCACCAGGTTTCGGCCTGGAAACCATGATGATGACACTCCTGGTTGTAACCAGGAAGGGAAGTCATGGTTACCGACCACATCTTCACAAAAAGTATGAAGATTTCGGTCCCTAACCCGGGTTTGTTCTATGGGCCCACCTAAGTGGCCTAAGTCTTCGGGCGTAAAAGCCCCCCGGAAAAAAAAAAAAAAAAAAAAAAAAAAAAGATAGTCTAGGAACCCGTTTGATGCTTGAGTCAAGCCTTGACGGAGATTGATGGAAAGTTTGAATGAGTCAAGCGGCTTGACGGAGCGCTTGATAGTCTAGAGCAATTTTGATCAAGCATTCCGTCAATCACCTGCTCACAACCCCAAATCCTGATTCGAAACCATGGTATCTACACAATACAGTTTCACTACAGTCAAGGAGGAGCAGTTCACTAGTCGAAAACTCCGCTACAAATGAGTGTTGATGAAAAGATTGATGGGATGCTTGATGCGCCAAAGGCGGCTTGAAGGTCGTGTCAATCAGCTTGATGCGATTTTTTTGATCAAGTGGCTTGATCGTGTAGGGGCTGCTTAACTTAATGAGATGAAATCAATCCATAATTCACAGTCAAGTATAAAGAACCCTCTTTGCTTCCTAAAACCTACTCAATTGTAGATTTAGAACAAGTTTAGTTCCTAATGATTCACATCAAGATCAGCCTTCTTAAGAATGACCCCTGTAATGAGTTAGAACCAAAGCGATTTACTTCAGTGTAAGATAAAAGCTTTCACTAGAACACTCAGATTTTATAGACCCTCTTATCACCGCCATATATATTATAACTGTGTTCCATCTACTTTCAAATTGCCTGCTTTCATTCCTGATGGTTTTAGTAATGTTGAAAGAGTGTATGCTCCATTGACAACTCAAGAACCATTAGGAATCATATTGGTCAATTTAAAAGACAAATTTGACACCTAATGTCCGAGGCCTTACGATCAATAACCTCAGAGAATTCGAGAAGAAAAATATGTCAATGTATATAAATCACCAGACATTTAAGATTGGTGGACATTTTGATTAGTTAAAGCAGTGTTTCCCAAAGTGTGGTACGCGTACCCCTGGGGGTACGGGAAGAGTTTGGTGGGGGTACGCGCTGCACCGGGCTTTGACTGTGCCGTCAATTTTATCCTGAAAAAGATAAAATTGTTTATGTTGAGGCAACGAGTCATCATAATTTGGTTCTCGTTTATGTACTAAAAAAATATATATATATATATTGTTAATGAAGTATACGCATATTCTAATTTTATTTTTATTTTTTTATTTATCCTATTTCTTGTTAGATTCGTTCCATGACGACTAAAGTCGTGGGACAAATCCCAATGAGTGAAGTGACTCACATTATCAGACCTGACTCCTTGGTTTTAGTTGTTTTAGTTTTGGACAAATTACTTTTTAATAGTAATAATATGTAAATATTTCACAAATAGAAAGTGTTTAAAAGGATTAAACCTAAAAGGTTGAAAATGTTCCAATATAAGCGGGAACGAATTATAACCGTTTTTAGAAAGAAAGTACATAGTTTATATTTATATTATTTCATTTTTTTTTTAAGAACAATACCCCGATTGACACAATTAGCAAAAATAGAATTAAATAATTAAAGGCAACCAAAATAGTAATGGATTTTTTTTTTAACGAGGGGTACTTAGTGTTACGAAAATTATAGAAAGGGTACACAGATGTTAAAAGTTTGGGAAACACTGAGTTAAAGGAATTTATAATGTTAAATCAAGTTAATGGTCCGATAGAAACATTTATGATAACTTCTTCAGTTTGTTTTATAAAGCTGAATTAACTTTTTTAAGATAAGATTTAGAGATTTAAAAATTTAATTAATTTATAACTTGAAGTTAGAAGATAAAATAACTTTAATAATAAGATATTACATGGCTTCTCTTCTTCCAAGACTTCAAGTTAAAAAAAAAAACCTCTAGGGAGGCATGAATTTATATACATCACAGTATTATTTATATATATATATATATATATATATATATATATATATATATATATATATATATATATATATATATATATATATATATATATATATATACACACATAGTATAACTATTTCATGCGTATTCCCCACCTTTACCACCCCTTTATCCCAACATTTCCCGTGAGAGCGTAAGTTGGTATTTTAAAAAAATAGTTTTCTAATTAGTGTGGTACGTTCTCTCCTTGCATCCTATTTTGTATGATTGCATGCTTTTACCACCTATTATTGTCAAATGAATTTAATTTTTCCCCCATTTTTGAAATCTGTCAAACTTGTTTTTTATTTTATTCATGTTTGTGAGCATGTTGAAGAAAAACAAAAGAGAGCAGATGTTTGAAACTTATATGGAACAACAATGAACCTTATTAAGATTAAGACCTGCCATCCAAATTTCATTAAAATATGACGAGTAATTTTTAATATATGTAGATTCGTAAAAATAGAGCAACATATCGATTTCTGTCATGGAAATTTTGAAATCAGAGACATAATAGTTATTTATGCACCTAGGGAGTAAAGTAAGCCATTATTCCCTGAGCGAAAAAAGTTGGTTCTTGAGGCGAAGCCGAAGGAACCATGGTCCCTAAATCCCGAGGCGAAGCCGAGGGAATTAGACTCTTTAATTCCCGAGGCGCAGCCCAGGGAATAACTCTAATTAGCTCCCGAGGCGCAGCCGAGGGAGATATTTATCGCGAGGGGAATAATGGCACTTTACTCACGAGGTACATACAATATTTTATCTCCAGTAGGAACAAACTACACCTTTTCGTCCATAGCACAGTTTTTATTTATTATTTCAATAAATAACACTAATTATTAGAACTTTTAATAGCAGATATAAGAGATTCAATATTAAAAACAAATAAGAATTGGAATTAAACTTAAATAGAAGGTTATTTAGATGCAGGTTATAATGTTGTAAACTAAGATAAACATGGTCAAAAAAGTGCAGTGCCGCCAACCTGATTTTAACAACTTCATTACATTAGCCATACATTTTCTATTATTTATAAAATAATTAAGTTGCAATCTTTACTTTTTTGCCATACTTTACTTTTTCGCCCTACTTTTACTTTTTCTCCCTACTTTTTGAGTTAGGGATAAAAAAACCTGTTTTAGTCCCTCTAAACTAATTCAAAAACATAACTTTTTTTCCCTACTGGAGATAAAATATTTTCATTCTTCAGAACGATCACATAGTTTCCATTACCGTCGGTAAGCTCGGAAGCAAAATACATGAATTATATATGTTCATACATACATAACTCAGTGAACAAAGATAGTTTGAGAAATAATTTATTAAGAAACTCTTAACAAATCTTTTTTTTATCTTTTTCAAAAATATAATTAAATGTTAAGCAAGGTAAGGATGAACTTAAGGAGGTGAATATATTGTGAAATGCACACAGAGAAATAATAAATACTTGTCATTTAATGATATAATATAATATATTATCTTTATTAGTATTATTTGAGTTAAATTTGGTAGATGTTAGTGAATCATTAAACAGAATGGTAAATGGTAACTTCTTATGAAATTTTAGATTTGGTTTAAGGTTGCGTGTCATTGCTATAGTTTCTTCATTTCCAACGTAATAAGAGTAACAATATTTTCACCTCATACTAGTTAATACTGTAAAATACTAGTTTAAATACTGTGTTAAATACTAGTTTAATACTGTAGAAGTATAAAGTAGAAATTACATGACTATTGTCCACTATTACATCTTTAGTTAAAGTAGCAAGTACGCTGTCTGCACCAACTTTAATTTATACTTTTTCATATGCCGGTTTTTGGAACAAAGTTCCTTATGGCACGCTCTGAAGCCCGGAAGTGAATCCAAAAAAAACGACAACAATCAACGTAACAAAATAACCGTCACAAAATAACTGTCACGAAACGCTCGCGTAAACGTAAGCTTCAAATTTAAAATTGGAATTTTAGGACGGGGAAAAATTCTAACTGTATCTACTTAATGAGACAAACAACTTTTATAAATATTTTTTTTTAGTAAAACAAACACAGACACTGCTATGAAGTGATAAAGATCGCTAACTTTATTAAAGTGGACCTAAACGTTTAAAATTAAGAAAACAACGTTCTTACCGATATCTTACGTTCTATCGTAACGATTTTAATAAAACTTCTTACACATCGCCTTAAGTGCAATTAAAACAGGCATGTAAAGTTTCAACCAGATACGACCAGAAGTTATTTAGTATTGTTGATTTATATTTTATATTATAATATTTTAATTAGAGTGATTCGCCGACAGAGTCTGATGGGACAGTTCTTTTCTTCTCTACAACTATCTGCTTTAACTATAAACTAATCAAAATAAACTTTTTTCTCAATTCACAATACATCATTTATTGTAAGACGCTGTTTTCAAAGATAATAAAAAAAAATATCTTTTAATTTTGCCTTAAATCCGCTAGTACACATAGTTACTTTTAATTTTGTCTCTTATTCTCACTCCGCAATGTATAATTGTATAAGTAGTTATATACTTAGTTATATAGTAGGTCATATACTTAGCACTGTAATTATATAATTTTAATTTAATATAAAGCGTAAGGAACTTCGTTCCTACCGGGTGTCCCACGACACCACACGTATTTTTTTTAAGGATTACGTCACAGCGCTGTTTAGTGAATTAAAAGTTCAATAATTTCCTGTGTTAGGGATTTCTAAGGCTCACTTCTAACACGGGTAATACGCTGAACATTTTCATTTGAAGAGCAAGGATGATCAATTTTACCTTCGCATGTGCAGTGATAGATAGAACTATCTATCTATTTATTACAAGACTGCTCTTTGTTAAACTGAGGCCAAAGCTTGATTTATTGAATAGATTCACTCTCTGTAAACTGCAGTGCACAAGGCGACTTCTCCTATAACGTCGTCATTTTACTGTAATCTATTGTAAGCCATGGATGGAACTAATAGGAGGGCGTTTACTACACGCTTCTAATTGACATGTTTGTCCGGGACATATCTTGTAACCTAAAATTTACCCAGATTCTGATTACCTTGAAAGCTAAAATTTGCACAGATTATGTATTTACAATGAAAATACAATAATCAGCTGATAGTTTTTACAAGACCGTTTGTATTAGTCGATAAATCGGTAAATTCCTGAGAAATTTTGGTTGTAAAATTCAAAATCAATTGTAAACAACTGCAAATAGTAACAGGCAAGAGAGGTTATTTCCGTTTAAATTATTTAATTTTAAACAGCAAATATTTCGCTTCAAGATGAGAACAAGTTTAATAGAAATTCTATTAAACTCGCCTTGCAGGACACCTTTTGTCGCCCTCGCTTTGCGCGCCTGTCACCGAATTCCGCCCACTCTTCTCCGTATCTACCCTACACCTTATCTCTTGTTCTACTGTACCAATTTTCCTCTAACAACTTTTATTTTACTTCTTTACACAACGTTATCATACAAAAATATACTTAATAAATATAATAAGTAGCTACTTTATGCTTTGTATTAAGCCGATAAATTTATACATTTCCGGATTTCTATAGAGGCATTTTGAAATTGAATTAACAACGACGGCTACTAGCACCTATGTGAGGTTAGAAAATATTACAATATTTCATGTGACAATGACTAAAAAGCAGAAAAACAAAAAAATAAAAACTTGATTTTATAAAAAAGGTAAAAAGTATTTTTTTAAAAAAACAACCACATTACTACAACGATCACAGTAGGTATATGTGAATCCCACTAAAGATGAAAGCGTGGACCAATTGAATTTGATTTGTTGATAGCCACGCCTATACCTTTAGTGACATGCCCATAATCTGTGATCACTTATGTGACTGTTAAAATCTATATTCTCCTTTTTAGAGCATGGTTATAACAGCGTGTTTTTTAAAAAGTATAATATTATACTCCTAACCTTTTTCTACCCTTTTATATTTTATTAGAAATAAAATTTAAAAATCAGCTCCAACTTTTTTTTTAAAGACCATGTATTATTAAAAATTGAGAAACATTTCTTGATATTTCTAAAATGAAATTAAATTATTATAGTACCTTAAACTTTGTAAGAAAAAGCTCATTCATGTGATTTAAGAAGGAAAAATGTGTTTTGTATTTAAGTCTAAAAGAAATTAAAAAAGGGTTGGCTGTGACATTTCCAGCAATTACATCCATTTGCTTATTTTCATGCTGGTTAAAATCTTTCTTTTACCATATTTCATGAAATTATTATTTTTTTAATTACATGCAAACTGGATATATATTTTAATTACATGCAAACTGGATATAACTGCTTAAGATACTGAGTTTATTCTTTTAACTGGTTACAACGAATAATTGCTTTTTAAAAACTCATGAAAACGTGGTCTTGCGTTTCATTATTTTCTATAGTAGAAATTGTAATGATAATTATGTTTCATTCAAAGATGAGTTACCATTAACTACTGAAATGTTCTACATTTAGAGAAAATATGTCAAAGAGTAATTTTAAACTGGCATATCAAATTAATGTTCATTGCAATTGGATTAATCATAGTAAGTAGCCATTATAAGTGATGTGAGATATAGAAACTGTTCTGTACTTAAAGGAATAGGCTACACTAGGTCAGTTTGAAGAAGAATAGTTATGCTATTGTTCTGCCTCGTATTGTGAAACTAGTCTGTTCTTAAAGGAATAGGCTACACTAGGTCAGTTTGATGAAGAATAGTTATGCTATTGTTCTGCCTCGTATTGTGAAACAAGTCTGTTCTTAAAGGAATAGACTAAACTAGGTCAGTTTGATGAAGAATAGTTATGGTATTGTTCTGCCTCGTATTGTAAAACTAGTCTGTTCTTAAAGGAATAGGCTACACTAGGTCAGTTTGATGAAGAATAGTTATGGTATTGTTCTGCCTCGTATTGTGAAACTAGTCTGTTCTTAAAAGAATAGACTACACTAGGTCAGTTTGATGAAGAATAGTTATGGTATTGTTCTGTCTCGTATTGTGAAACTAGTCTGTTCTTAAAGGAATAGGCTACACTAGGTCAGTTTGAAGAAGAATAGTTATGCTATTGTTCTGCCTCGTATTGTGAAACTAGTCTGTTCTTAAAGGAATAGGCTACACTAGGTCAGTTTGATGAAGAATAGTTATGCTATTGTTCTGCCTCGTATTGTGAAACAAGTCTGTTCTTAAAGGAATAGGCTACACTAGGTCAGTTTGATGAAGAATAGTTATGTTATTGTTCTGCCTCGTATTGTGAAACAAGTCTGTTCTTAAAGGAATAGACTAAACTAGGTCAGTTTGATGAAGAATAGTTATGCTATTGTTCTGCCTCGTATTGTGAAACAAGTCTGTTCTTAAAGGAATAGACTAAACTAGGTCAGTTTGATGAAGAATAGTTATGCTATTGTTCTGCCTCGTATTGTGAAACTAGTCTGTTCTTAAAAGAATAGGCTACACTAGGTCAGTTTGATGAAGAATAGTTATGGTATTGTTCTGCCTCGTATTGTGAAACTAGTCTGTTCTTAAAAGAATAGGCTACACTAGGTCAGTTTGATGAAGAATAGTTATAGTATTGTTCTGTCTCGTATTGTGAAACTAGTCTGTTCTTAAAGGAATAGGCTACACTAGGTCAGTTTGATGAAGAATAGTTATGCTAGTGTTCTGCCTCGTATTGTGAAACTAGTCTGTTCTTAAAGGAATAGGCTACACTAGGTCAGTTTGAAGAAGAATAGTTATGCTATTGTTCTGCCTCGTATTGTGAAACTAGTCTGTTCTTAAAGGAATAGGCTACACTAGGTCAGTTTGATGAAGAATAGTTATGCTATTGTTCTGCCTCGTATTGTAAAACTAGTCTGTTCTTAAAGGAATAGGCTACACTAGGTCAGTTTGATGAAGAATAGTTATGCTAGTGTTCTGCCTCGTATTGTGAAACTAGTCTGTTCTTAAAGGAATAGGCTACACTAGGTCAGTTTGATGAAGAATAGTTATGGTATTGTTCTGTCTCGTATTGTGAAACTAGTCTGTTCTTAAAAGAATAGACTAAACTAGGTCAGTTTGATGAAGAATAGTTATGCTATTGATCTGCCTCGTATTGTGAAACTAGTCTGTTCTTAAAGGAATAGGCTACACTAGGTCAGTTTGATGAAGAATAGTTATGGTATTGTTCTGTCTCGTATTGTGAAACTAGTCTGTTCTTAAAAGAATAGGCTACACTAGGTCAGTTTGATGAAGAATAGTTATGCTAGTGTTCTGCCTCGTATTGTGAAACTAGTCTGTTCTTAAAGGAATAGGCTACACTAGGTCAGTTTGATGAAGAATAGTTATGCTAGTGTTCTGCCTCGTATTGTGAAACTAGTCTGTTCTTAAAGGAATAGGCTACACTAGGTCAGTTTGATGAAGAATACTTATGCTAGTGTTCTGCCTCGTATTGTGAAACTAGTCTGTTCTTAAAGGAATAGGCTACACTAGGTCAGTTTGATGAAGAATAGTTATGGTATTGTTCTGTCTCGTATTGTGAAACTAGTCTGTTCTTAAAAGAATAGACTAAACTAGGTCAGTTTGATGAAGAATAGTTATGCTATTGTTCTGCCTCGTATTGTGAAACTAGTCTGTTCTTAAAGGAATAGGCTACACTAGGTCAGTTTGATGAAGAATAGTTATGGTATTGTTCTGCCTCGTATTGTGAAACTAGTCTGTTCTTAAAGGAATAGGCTACACTAGGTCAGTTTGATGAAGAATAGTTATGGTATTGTTCTGCCTCGTATTGTGAAACTAGTCTGTTCTTAAAAGAATAGGCTACACTAGGTCAGTTTGATGAAGAATAGTTATGGTATTGTTCTGTCTCGTATTGTGAAACTAGTCTGTTCTTAAAGGAATAGGCTACACTAGGTCAGTTTGATGAAGAATAGTTATGCTAGTGTTCTGCCTCGTATTGTGAAACTAGTCTGTTCTTTAAGGAATAGGCTACACTAGGTCAGTTTGAAGAAGAATAGTTATGCTATTGTTCTGCCTCGTATTGTGAAACTAGTCTGTTCTTAAAGGAATAGGCTACACTAGGTCAGTTTGATGAAGAATAGTTATGCTATTGTTCTGCCTCGTATTGTAAAACTAGTCTGTTCTTAAAGGAATAGGCTACACTAGGTCAGTTTGATGAAGAATAGTTATGCTAGTGTTCTGCCTCGTATTGTGAAACTAGTCTGTTCTTAAAGGAATAGGCTACACTAGGTCAGTTTGATGAAGAATAGTTATGGTATTGTTCTGTCTCGTATTGTGAAACTAGTCTGTTCTTAAAAGAATAGACTAAACTAGGTCAGTTTGATGAAGAATAGTTATGCTATTGTTCTGCCTCGTATTGTGAAACTAGTCTGTTCTTAAAGGAATAGGCTACACTAGGTCAGTTTGATGAAGAATAGTTATGGTATTGTTCTGTCTCGTATTGTGAAACTAGTCTGTTCTTAAAAGAATAGACTAAACTAGGTCAGTTTGATGAAGAATAGTTATGCTAGTGTTCTGCCTCGTATTGTGAAACTAGTCTGTTCTTAAAGGAATAGGCTACACTAGGTCAGTTTGATGAAGAATAGTTATGCTATTGTTCTGTCTCGTATTGTGAAACTAGTCTGTTCTTAAAAGAATAGACTAAACTAGGTCAGTTTGATGAAGAATAGTTATGCTATTGTTCTGCCTCGTATTGTGAAACTAGTCTGTTCTTAAAAGAATAGGCTACACTAGGTCAGTTTGATGAAGAATAGTTATGGTATTGTTCTGCCTCGTATTGTGAAACTAGTCTGTTCTTAAAGGAATAGGCTACACTAGGTCAGTTTGATGAAGAATAGTTATGCTATTGTTCTGCCTCGTATTGTGAAACTAGTCTGTTCTTAAAAGAATAGGCTACACTAGGTTAGTTTGATGAAGAATAGTTATGGTATTGTTCTGCCTCGTATTGTGAAACTAGTCTGTTCTTAAAGGAATAGGCTACACTAGGTCAGTTTGATGAAGAATAGTTATGGTATTGTTCTGCCTCGTATTGTGAAACTAGTCTGTTCTTAAAAGAATAGGCTACACTAGGTCAGTTTGATGAAGAATAGTTATGCTATTGTTCTGCCTCGTATTGTGAAGCTGTTCTAAGAAAACTAGCAAATTAAAAAACGCAAATTTAGCAAAACTGAGGAAAATTTAGTCACTTATTCGGTCTTTCTGTTTTGCTTCTAACTAATCTAAGGTATTTAATTTCAGTGGTTAGTACAATATGAATATTGCTTTTGTGAATGAGCCCCAGCTTTCGGACTCTTAAGTTAAATCAGATACAGATGTATTTATATAGATTGTGAAATGTGTGTAATTTTTGGATACCTCCTTTATTCCTAGCTCCTAATATTTTTTAAACTTAACTTCTAATTCTCTGTTTAGAGCTCTAAACAAAATTCAAACTGCTGCGGACCTTGTAATACGTATTAATTTTCAGTACTATGAAATATGATACAATCATACTGCCAATATTTATGAATATACACCCAGTTGTGGAAGTAAATCATCTGACTTTACTTCCTGCAAAACCTTACAGGTTGAAAGGGCCTTTTTCAGCATTGGTTAGCTCTGTCCGGATGTAGTAATTGTTAATATGATTTCCTTTCCTGACTGCGTTCTAACTTCTTGTCCTACCTACGCTTAACATCTAACTGATTAACATCTGAGCCATTTCGAGGTCATTACATTAGAGCTGATTGAATATTAATTAATCCATTTATGCAATTAAGTTCAGGGGAGTGACTATGTAATTATTGATTTCAGTGCATTACGAATATTATACGGTCTTTAGCCATTTCTCATTAGATTGTAGGCTTTTCAAATAATATACATTAATATGTGTTTGTGGAGAATATCAAAGGCAGTAACATATTATGTGCTATGTGTATTTAAGGTTCAATCTGCACTTAACGTTTTACCTGAATTGACAAATAGTTGCTAAAGGTACGTCACTGTAAACTTTTTTATCTTTGGAAGATCTTAAAGATCATAGACGAGCAAAACCTAACCCCTACGCTTTTGTAGGTATTAGTTTTTCAAGAGTGTTATTATCATTCTATATGTTAGGGGGTTTCAATCCACACAGTACATATTGCATAGAACATAAGACGCCCTTGAATATAAACGCATCCCGATTTTCGAACCAAAAATGAGGAAAAAACATTAATGCACCGGATATAAGTAGCACCCTGTTTCAAAGGGAAAATCTTCCGTTCTCTTTATTAATAACTTGTTCAAACGTAAAATTTAAGCGGCCTACCATGGATATTGTAGGAATATTGAATCTTAATTTAGATGTAAGGAGCATTTGAATCTTAATTTAGATGTAAGGAGCATTTGAATCTTAATTTAGATGTAAGGAGCATTTGAATCTTAATTTAGATGTAAGGAGCATTTGAATCTTAATTTAGATGTAAGGAGCATTTTAATCTTAATTTATATGTAAGGAGCATTTGAATCTTAATTTAGATGTAAGGAGCATTTTAATCTTAATTTAGATGTAAGGAGCATTTTAATCTTAATTTAGATGTAAGGAGCATTTGAATCTTAATTTAGATGTAAGGAGCATTTGAATCTTAATTTAGATGTAAGGAGCATTTGAATCTTAATTTAGATGTAAGGAGCATTTGAATCTTTATTTAGATTTAAGGAGCATTTGAATCTTTATTTAGATGTAAGACAGACGCAGTGCTGGCAGAGAAATAGCAAGGTTAGATTTTGACTATAAAAAATTTTTTAGCTGATCTCAGCTTTAAGCCTTGTTCGCACTTGGCAAGTAATTTAGTCGAGTGGCGAGTAATTTAGTTGAGTGGCGAGTAATTTAGTTGAGTGGCGAGTAATTTAGTAACCGAGCTAGTAGCAACTCACCAAAATCGTTCGGAGTTGGCGAGTAATTTAGTCGAGTGGCGAGTAGATTAGTAAATAAACTTATCCCAACGGCAAGATTTTAGTAAAGTAATTTAGTCACTTACTAAACTACTTGACTAAATTCCCAATTCATTTTACTCTATTTTTTCGGGGGAGTAGAGCCTCTACCCACCCCGCATACTATCCACTAAGGAAGTGCGAAGTTGTAAAATTAGTTTATTTCATAAGTTGATATCTGCAGTAAAACAAATATGTCACGATGGAATGAAGAGACAACGTTGAAGTTTGTTACAAACTACTTGCAACACGAGTGCCTGTAGGACTTTAAATCCCCGCTTTATAAAAATAAACAAATCAAGCAATCTGCTTATGTTAATATTGAAAAAGAAATGAATATACCTGGATTTGGTGAGAAGGAGATAAAATCAAAAATCAAAAACATCAAGTAAGAGTTAACTGTTTTTATTAATATATAATAATTATAATTTAAATTTTTAAGTTTTTGGTAGTATTCATACTAAGGAAAGTTTAAATTTTAATTTAAATCAAATTATAATTATTTTCAACACTGGGAGACAGACAGAGAAAAATAGACTCTAGCGCCGGGACTTGAACCACGGGCCTCTACACTGGAAATGTAATAATTTAATTTGATTTAAAATAATAATTATGTAGTTACTACAAAAAAAAGTATATTAATTTCTTCTTCAACTTCTTCTAAAATAGACATTGCAATAAGCATTATTAGCTTTAATTTAATTTTTTACGTTGCCTGTCCATGTTGCAAATACACTAGCTACTAATGTACTAGACAGCTTAGTAAAGTGCAAGAGCGAACGATTTTTGGTGAGTTGCTACTAGCTCAGTTTCTAATCTACTCGCCTCTCGACTAAATTACTCGCCAACTGCGAATGATTTTTGGTGAGTTTACTAGCTCGGTTACTAAATTACTCGCCACTCGACTAAATTACTTGCCAAGTGCGAACAAGGCTTTACTCGTACAAGAGAAGTTCGTAGAAAAAGTTATTAGATATATTGCACTAGAATGCAGGGATTATAAGACGCACCCGATTTTCGCGATGCTAAAACCGGGAATAAAGTGTGTCTTCTATTCGAAACAATACAGCATATTTATATACTCAATGAAATATATTTAATAATTATCGTTCACATAGCTATACTGTAAAATTGAAAACCAGTCAATTTGAGTTAATAATCAGATTCCTTGTGTGTTATTTTCATTGCAATGATTACATATTGAATTGTTTAATCAGTTACACCTCCTTTGTATTTTACCTCTATAAATTGTCTCTCTGGATCTTCAAAAATGTACATATATAATCTTGGCAATCATATATAGAGGAGTAAATAATTCAAAAGGCAATGATTGTATTTTAATTTCTTTACAAACAAGAGACAGATTATTCTGTAGGAATTATCTTGCTTCCTTTTCAATTATTTTAATACGAGCGGATAGAAAAAGGTATGTTATATTTAACATACATAAGTGTATTATATTATTTACGTTACGTGTGTGTTAAATATTGGTGATGTTCCTTGACAGAAATACTTTTCCCACATCAGAGAACATTTTTGATATTGTGTCTATGTCAGGTCTGTCGTTCAACATGTATTAACGACAATAACATTAAAACCACTCATGCGATTTGGTTGAATTTTAGATGCTGTCATAATTAAACCCCATATATTTAAACCTTCGCCTATATATTTTTACTTTCTCATATAAAGAGAAAGTATTGTGATGGCGCGAAAATTCGATTTTGAGATTTTAATGGATTTACACGTTTTGAGGTCCCCTGAGTCCAAAAAAGTGGTTTTTAAAAAATGTCTGTCTGTCGTCTGTGCATACGCTTGGAGCCGAAACTACTGGACCGATTTTCATGAAATTTGGCATACATGTTCAGAAAAATCATACTCCGTGGCGAAATCGAGAAATGAATTTTAGCTCCAAATTTGGGCGCTACCCCCCAAAAACTCTGAAAAAACGTGAAAAAAATGTATTTCTCGAAAATGGTTCCGACGATTTTGATTAAAAAATTCTAAAATGTAGTCCATTTAAATACAAATCTAGAGAGAGAACACTTTATTTACAAAAATAACAGTGATGCTGCCCAAATAGAATGGGTTGCTAAACACACAGCGTACTCATCTATCGTGAGACATTAATTAAATAATTAAAATAATATTATTCTGTACAATTAATTAAATGACATGGTCAAAACAATTATAATATATTAGCAATTAAGTTACCATTAAACAAAGAAAGGGTCACACTGTCAAAACAAAACGATTTAAAGTAAAATAGGATACAATTAAAGTAAGTAATAAGTTTAGTAGATATGGTAGTTAATAATTCCCAGTGAGTCTAAAATAATCGACTCTGACAGGGTAAAGCCGTTCAGGATATAAGCCGTTTTCCCGGGAAAAATCTAGTTCCTGAGAAAATAGCTTAAAACGCGGACGGAGAGAGCCCGGGTTCGATTCCCCGCGCAGGGGAAGTTATTTTTATGATAAATATTCATGAAATGTTCAATAATAATTAAATGTACATACAAAACTAATAAATGGGATACACTGGGCTAAGTATTTATGAACTTTTATATGAGAAAGTTTGTCTGAGTTATCTCGGACCGATTTTTTTTTTTTTTGTGCGTGTGCACAAACATTTTTATATTAACACCCATATTTTTAACCCTTTCGTTCCAGGTGTCCAGTATACTGGACATCATTTTCAGGACAAATTTTAATCTACATTAAGTTATTTGTCTTTATTTTTATTTTACTTTTTGGCCAACCTGATACCATCTTTAGTGATTTTAACTCATCAGTGTTAACTAAAATAATTGTAACTATTAGATAAACATCATTTCGACAAGTGTTTTTCATCCCAACAACATGGCGTCCAGAGGGATGTATATATGTTTTACTTTTTTGTTTTACATTTTTAACATTTCTTTTAGGTGGTCATTGTTTTTACTATCTCATATAAAGAGAAAGTATTGTGATGACGCGAAAATTCGATTTTGAGATTTTGATGGATTTACACGTTTTGAGGTCCCCTGAGTCCAAAAAAGTGGTTTTTAAAAAATGTCTGTCTGTCTGTCGTCTGTCGTCTGTGCAGACGTCTGGAGCCTAAACTACTGAGCCGATTTTGACGAAATTTGGCATAAATGTTCACAAAAATCATATCCCGAGGTGAAATCGAGAAATGAATTTTAGCTCCAAATTTGGGGGAGCTGCCCCCCAAAAACTCTGAAAAAACATGAAAAAAAAATATTTCTCGAAAACGGTTCCAACGATTTTGATTAAACAATTCTAAAATGTAGTCCATTTGAATACGAATATCAACGATATAAGCTGTTTTCCGGGAAAAATCTAGTTCCTGAGAAAAAAGCTTAAAACGCGGAAGGAGAGAGCCCGGGTTCGATTCCCCGGCCAGAAAAAGTTATTTTTATGATAAATTTTGATGAAGTGTTTAATAATATTTAAATGTACATTTGAAAACTAATAAATGGAAACACTGGCTTAAGTAATTATAAACTCGTATATGAGAAAGTTTGTCTGAGTTGTCTCGGACCGATTTTTTAAAGATGAAAGATATAACTTGTTAAATAATGATTTTCAATCACAAAAAATGATCAAATTTAGCACATAATTTATCGTCAAAATTTAATGTCCAGTATACTGGTCATTTGAACTTTATGGTAACATTTGATTTTGTTATGCTATCAGTTTCATTTATTCATAAAGAAGGTAATTGGTAAGATTGTAATTATTAAGTTCATAAGAACGGTACGGAATTTTGAAAAGTCCAGTCATGCACCATGACTTAATGAGCGAATTTTCAAAGAAATTACACTTATGTAATTATTGGCGAATTATTGGCTTATGATACTATAGGAAAATTTTGGTTTAGAATTTGCATGGGTGAAAAAAATTTGGTACACAGGGGTACGAGGTACAAAAGTCAAAATATTATTTACCCTTCAAGATGCATGTCGTTGGAAAGCTCTTTCAGTACAGTAATCGTTGTTATGTAAACTTTTATCATATTTTCATATAAAAGGGGGGTAAAATGGAAAAAACACGTTTTTATGATATTTTTGACCCTAAATTGTCAAAATTTGACTCTTAAATGAACTCCAAAAATTCTGGCCAACGAACTCATCATTTTTTTGTTGTTATTGACATTTTAAAATTTGTTTGAAATTTTTAAGTGCTTCCTAAGGGGAGATATCGTCTAGAGTGACACATATATACATACATATATACATACATATATACATACATATATACATACATAATACATACAAATATACATACATACATATATACATACATACATATATATATACATACATAAAAAAAGTGTCTAAAACGGATTTCCATGGAAAAAATGTTTAACAATTCTCGCATTACAAAAATTTTGAAGCCATTGCAATAGCGTAATTTTCTTTGAAAATTAGCTAAAAGAGGAACACATTAAAATATACTGTTATATAATGAAAAAGGCATAAAGTTAAAAGACAAATTAAACCAATGTTTTTATTGAATCAGGTGCAAAGTTATCCACAAATGTTATGAAAATTACAAAACAAACAAACATAAAATGACTCACAACAAGTTTGTTTAACATTTGTTTTAATTATGTACACGAACTCCACACATTCTAAGTTGCCTACACAAATATCACCTTCATTTCCTGTTTAATAATTTATTTTTGTTTTTCGACATCGGCGTTAAATAAGTTGAACAGGCAGTATATTTGTTCTATCCGCCCTTTTCAAGGTATTATATCTCAATTTTCTTTTTCGGAAAAAGCATTACATCGTATTATTCCGGTTCCGTTGCTGTCCATTATTGTTGTTACCGGATTTTTCGAAACTAAAAAAAAAAATGAGTCATAAATTTTTCCTTGTTGAAGTCGGTTTTTTGTTTCAAATCAACCGACTTTTTTTTCTCCCTTGTTTTATTGTCGTTTCGGATGTGGATTTTTTTTTTTCGTCTTTTTATACTTTTTTTTTTTTTTTTTTTAGAGGAGGTAAAAAAAAAAAGTTTTTATTTCAACTCCTTTCTTGTTTTATTAATTCCTTAGTATGCTTCACATTATTCCTAATATAGCAGTTTTGCTTTTAAAACACCTTGTTACTTTTTAGCCATATTTTCAACGGCAGCTCGTTCCGTTTTCATCGTTTTTTTTTATTTTTTTTCTCTGTTATCGTTGAATGTTTTATAATATTGCTTACTTGACGTTGAAGAACTAAAGAACTTTAAAAAAAAATCTAAATCTGCTCCCTAAAGCAAGAATAACATTTTCCTTTCAGCATCATTCCCCCCCTTATTAACTTATAATGTTATATGATTTTTCACTTTCGGCCGTAAAACAAGAATAAAAGAGAAAAGAAAAGATGAAAAGGGGAAAGATTGAAATTACGTCATTTTCGAAGAATGGATAAAAATTAAACTTTAATAAACAAAAGCGACGCACTGAATATTCTGCAATAATAAAGGAAAAATTGGTCTCTTCAAACAACCTTATCTTTTGTCAAGATTAATTTTAATTGTTAATTATACTCGACGATACTTTTATTATCATGAAGGCAATGAGACCAAAGAATGTACAAGAAAATTTCAACTCATATTTAGCTGGAAGCTATAATGTTTTTCTTCAATGTTGTTAAAGTTGAGACTTAAAGATCAAATCGTTATTACGTGACTTTACGTGCCTATATTATCTTTGAAATAAAAACATTGAGAAAACTCAAACATAACATTAGTCTACCAATTAGTGTGGCACATAGCTTCCTCGCTTCCAATTCCGTATACATTAATGATTTTATGCTTTTACAAGCTATTATTGTTAAAATGATTAAAGTTTTATCCTAATTTCTTTAATTATTCCCTTTTGCTTCCGAACTTACAGAAGGTAACAGAAGCTATGTGATCGTTTTTAAGAGCGAAATTTTTGTATGTTCCAATTTCAAAAATCAGAGGAATTTTATGGTTGCGTGTTTGTCTGCTTGTAGCTCAATTTTTTAGAACCAATCTTAAAAACAACTCATCTAATTTTAATGAAATTTGTGTGATTGGTCATCATTTGACCATGATGATGTCATTGACGTTCTAATAAGTTTCAACCTTCTGCGCCCATTTGTTTCTCTTCAAAATGCACACAAACATTTATTTACACCTATACCTTCAAAAGTACTATCAGATTTTTGGAATGAAGTTCCTTATGGCACGTTCTGGAGCCCGGGAGTGAATCCGAAAAAAACGACCAAAATCACTGTCTCAAAATAACCGTCACAAAATCACCGTCACGCAAAATCCGTCACGAAATCTACAGATGGCGATAACTTGAGTAAAAGTTCACCGAGTTAGATGAAATTTGGTACACATGTTCATTTTACCAATGCCCAGGCTGAGTTCGTCGGAAAACGTTATCCGCCCAACGCTCGCGTAAACGTAAGCTTTAAAAGACGGGAAAAAGTGTTATTAAGGAAGCCTGTTACTTGACTTGTTTTGATTATTTTTGTTATATATGTCAAAAATGTCACTTTGTTTTGTAAATAAATATCATATAATCATGTAAAATTTCAACCTGATACAAGCAGAAGCTGTAGAGTAGGAAAGAGATATATTTTAAATTAATTGGCCGGGTAGGTAGAAAACAGTCCTATTTTAATCCAAACTCCTTTAACAAACATACTCTTTCACTATAAACTCATCATGATCAACTTTTTTCTTATATTTAATATATTTTTATAGTAAGACGCTTCCTTTAATTAGACAAATAATGATTTTCTAATGCTGTATTTTAACTTGGGTCTGCAGGGGTTATAAAA
Source organism: Gerris lacustris (assembly GCA_951217055.1). NCBI lineage: Eukaryota > Metazoa > Arthropoda > Insecta > Hemiptera > Gerridae > Gerris > Gerris lacustris. The sequence goes on along the minus strand of OX578277.1, from coordinate 102,049,151 downwards.
ACACTTTTTTATACATAAAAAAGGTGATATTTCATCCCTTAATTGGGATATCTTCAAACCTTGTTTTGAAGTTATCCCAATTAAGGGATGAAATATCACCTTTTTTATGTATAAAAAAAGTGTTTTTATAACCCCTGCAGACCCAAGTTAAAATACAGCATTATTAAATATAAAGGGGACAGCAAAAGTAAAAATAGATAATGATTTTCTTTTAATTTTTCCTTAACTCTGCTAGGTACAAACAGTTCGTTGCTTCTAATTTTGTATTGTGTAGCAATGTATTTTTACTTAGCAGTGTGATTTTATAATTTATATTTAATGAAAAATGAAAGGAACTTCGTTCCTACCGGGTGTCCCGCGACACCACACCTATTTTTTTGCAATTCCGATGGTTCGTCAAAAGTAACCTGCAGATGGCCCCAGATTAATTTCAACTGTCTGCGCTCCTTAAATTTTGAAAAATTGATACTTAAATAATTAAAAAAAAAAAACAACGTTGACAGTTTTAAAAAACGGGGATAATTAAATAATTTGACAATAATAGGTATTAATAGTATAAAATCATTAAAGTATACAAAATATAACGCAAGGAAGGTATGTGCCACACTAATTGACAGTGTTTTTTGTTTTTTAAATCTTTCAAAATTGTGATTTCTCTTCTAAGCTTACCAAAGGTAGCGGAAGCTATATGATCGTTCTGAAGAGTGATTTTTTTTTTTCTTTCAAATGCCTATTGCCAAACTATGTCCCGCAGACCAATTTAGCCGACCACATATTCTTAAAAGGCACCAAAAGATTGATTTATTTACAAAATTCTAGCTTGATGTCAGACACGTTTTGTTCGTTGTCTCCTTGGACTATGTGTAAATTGTATGTAAACATCAAAATGATTAAAATAAAAATAAACTTTTTAACTTTTTGTAATTTGTTTTTCATCGCTTTACTGAGTAGATTCATTATAGCTATCCACGAATAAGCACGGTACATATACGGGAATGTTAAAATTAAGTCACACAAAAAAAAAAAAATAAATAAATAATTGCGAATATAGGCTTAATCACACGAATGTTAAGAATTGGCTGTATTTTTATATTTTTAAAGTATAATTTATATAGTGCTTTGATTTTTCCTTTATGAATAAAGTAGATTTTATAATTAGCGTGTTTTAATAAACTGACCACTTGCCGCTAAATATCCGCAAAGCTTTGTGCAGGATAAAGGCACTTTTTTGTAATATTGATTTTATTGTATAGATTTTATACTTTAAATGGAAATATCGTGTGATTATAATGCATAACGACAGCTACAGTAAATATATATATATATATATATATATATATATATATATATATATATATATATATATATATATATATATATATATATATATATTATATATTATATCTATCGCCAATATTTAGCATCGTGTATAATGAGTTTCTGACACTCCACGGATAAAAGCTTAGTCATTTCCTGTTTAGGCGTTGTTGTCATGCCAGAATAAGACTTGATGTCTATAGCATTAAGGTTGATATTTGTTTGCACAACTTCAAAATACCGGCGTAAGTGCTCCCCTTAATAATTGATATACTTGGTTAACCGTAAATTGGCCATAAAGACGTGACGGAAAAGAACATTTGGTATTTTGGTTTATTACTATCAGGATGTAAACTACAGAATGTTCATTTCAGAATGTAAACTATTACTTGTTGATGTTGTTTTGTGTACTTATGAAAGAGAAACAAATGGGCGCAGAAGGTTGAAACTTATATGAGACTAAAAATGGGCTAATTATGGCCTACTACCCAAATTCATTCAAATCCGACGAGTAATGGCTTCCAAGCTTAGCTAAGATAACGAGAACTATGTGATCGTTCCAAAAAACGAAAATTTTCAAAATCAAAACAACTTAGACAGTTTTAAAAAATGGGGGGAAAAATAAATAAATTTGGCAGTAATAGGTTCTAATCTCAGAGTAAGGAAGGGGTAGAGGGAGCAATGAGATTTGAAAAGTGGTTCATTATGCGACACCCATATACTAAACCTCTCAAGCGAGCTCAATCCGAACTAAGTGACAACAGCACGATCACGTGGTCACTGGTCCTTGTCTTGTTGGTCTATTCCTTGTCCTTACGTGCCCACGGACGCTTTTCAACAAAACCTTTAACCTCATCTTGTGCTTTGTTTGATTGTTTTATTATCGAAATGTCGAATATGTCAAAATATAAAATATTTATAGTAAACACATTATACTTTTTAACTCTGACAGCTTGGGACGAGAAATAAAATGGAAGGAGAGTGTATGAGAGCTTGAGATTTTGGCGGGTAATAGGTCGGGCAATGACTTATTTCCCACCAAAATCTCAAGCTCTCATTCACTCTCCTCCCATTTTTTTTCTCGATTTTTCCAAGCTGTTAGAGTTAAATAGTATAATGTGTTTACTATAAGAGAAAAATCTGATGTGATTTCTTTAGAAGAGGATTTTGTTTTATATAAGATTGCTTTTGGTTATCTAGGAACTATTACATGTTATTAACATCGTAACTGCCTTTAGATAATTAATACGGTTAACATATGTAAAAAGTACATATGTATTTATAAAGAAAACTGTGTTAAAATATTAAATGTCGTAAGAAAATATCACATTATTCTTATCCTTATTACCTGACATCAGATAAATTTCAAGTTTTTATCGAGATATCGATATTGTTTCACCAAACTGCCGCTTGGGAGGTTTAGTATAGGGGTGTCGCATAATGAACCACTTTTTGAGACACCGATTCTATAGTATTGTTCCCTCTACCCCTTTTTTAATGGTTTTTTAGAGGTTTTAATGGTATAAAATCATTATTATACAAAATAGAACGCGAGGAAGCTATGTGCCACACTAATTGACAGAGTATTTTTTACTTTTCCTTACCTTAAAGGAAAAGTATTGTTTTACCCAAAAAATCCGAAATCAAGTTATCAATGGAATTATTCGTTTTGGGTGTTTTTAGTACGATTTGAGTGGTTTTTAGCTGGATGTCCGTCTGTTTGTCTGTGTTTTTGTCTGTCTGTCACGCGTAACTGCCACAGTTTTTATGCTAGAGAGTTGAAGTTAATAAAAAAATCCGTCCTTACATACAGTTTTGTTGGCCGGATAGTCATAAATTTGTGACGTACAGCTTATCACTATCCTTTGAGTATATCGTTTCGAAGAGGGGTGAGCCCTATCTAGAAAGCAATAAGCGTCTGAGAGAGCATTCTGGCGACTACCCAAAACTGAAAAATGCTTTAAATGCAATGCCATTCATTTTGAGAAGTTGCTTGAGGACTTAAAAAATGATTCATTCTTTTTGAATAATCTTTTATTTTATGAATACGGATAGAATAAATAAATAAAAATAAAATGCGCTTTAAAATGAATAAAAATTTAATACCTAATACTAACATTATAAGCAATGTAGAAACCCATGAACATGAAGTCCTCGACTATAAAAAGGAACTGAGACCTTTTTAAAGGATAAAAAACTTATTCATTATGCAAAATTGCGCAGTTTTTCGGTGGTAGAAAAGATGGAGACATTTTTACGAAGGGATATATAGAAGATAATTAGCTCCCTCTAGAGTCTTTACTTAACTTTATTTTTATTTATTTTTTTTTTTTTTAAGTCAACCCTTGATACATCTTTTTAAGAGGAAGAAAAAAATGTATATATATATATATATGTATAAAAAAAAAAAAAAAAAAATACCAAAAACCCAGATATTAAATTAAAAGCTTTTTATCATTAGCAGAACATTTTAGGGAAACAAAAAGTCAAAATTCAATATTCTCTTAATTTCTTATTCTGAAAAAAAGTCAAAAAGTTATTTAAATCTCCTTATTTTGGTAGGAAGGGCAACAGAACGCTAACTGGCCCTAATAGGATTAAACAAGTTTATTTTCCTAAAGGGTTTTTCCTGGTTCTATGGGTTGTACAAAACCATACAACTTTTTCTTATTCTGGGCTGGACCCATTTATAATTCTTACTACCTTTAGAATTGACTTTGCCTTTAACTGTCGTGTAGTGAGCTTTTTTTAAAAATGTAATTTTGTAAATGAATTCTCTTTTCATTAAGTGGTTTTCTTCTCTTTTCGTTCTTATATATATATATATATATATATATATATATATATATATATATATATATATATATATATATATATATATATATATATATATGTATATATATATATATAAGCTAAGGCAACCACATTTATTCCAATAAAAATAAATGTATATTTTGATTTTTTGATATATCTTAGTTAATAGATATCTAAATTAATATACTTAATTTTACTTTTTTTTCCTAAATATAAAATTAAGCCCATTGCCACGGGCTTAACGGTTTAATATAATGTATAATACAATATTAGTTTAGTAATGAAATTGGTATTAAAGAAAATAATAATTGGTATTAACCCTAGAAAGCTAACCTGGAGTCAAAATGACTCCCATTTTTTTTTCAACTACGAATGCACGGTGTCTGTAAAACACAGAACTCCCACATCTCAGCTATGCTATCTCCCACCTATGAATGACCCTTCTACACTTCTATCAGTTTCACATTCAGATTCTAAAGAGGACATATCGTTTGTTTTTCTGCAGTCACGGAGTCATTTTGACTCCTGTTTAGTCTTACACGTAAATATTTTGTAGGTCATTTTGACGCAGAATAGTATTTTTTAGAATAGTATGTCGTGTTATTGTTTATTTTGGCATTTTAAATCTTATAAATGAAATATTATGTAACTTTTAATTCAATAATTATTTCAAATTAAAGGTAATATAAGTGTAATTTATTCATTTATAAGTATAAATTGTTATATTTTTTTTTTGTCTTTATATGTCTAAATTATATAAAGTTAATAGAATATGAATATAGTCAAATAATGGAGAAATAATACAATGATCTAAACGACATTTATCACTTGATGAAGGAAATGACCGATTCAGATACCGATTATGAAAAAGAGCGTAGTCGACAATAATGGTGACTGTTGTGATTTGAAAATAAAAAATTCTTTTTTTGATCCCATCAGCGATGATGAGGAAAATGATAAATTAATTGAAACAATTTACGAAATAGAAAAACCAAAGGAAAGGAAAGAAAAAAGTAAATAACACCACTCCGGTTGATAACAATACTGGATATGTAATAGTAGTCTCAAGGTTAGTCTTAAGAGGTTAAAAAATATGGTTAGCGTTCTAGGGTTAAAGCTCATTGCCACGGGCTTAATGGTTTACTATAATGTATAATACAATATTAGTATAGTAATGAAATTGGTATTAAAGAAAATGGGCAGATCAAATGATCCCTCCGCGGACGAGAATTGATCTACAGACTCGAATATCGTGACAATAAAAATAATATTATTATTACGGAGGATGGGGGATCAATGTAATGTTTCATCAAGCTAGAAATTGGAACACCGTGTTCGCAACATGAGGCCTTGCGTTGTTATGGTGGAGTTACCACTTTCCCACTAGCAATGATAATTTTAGAGAGACATGCTCCTTCATTGTCTACGAAGCTGTTGTAGTACTCAGCATAGACTGTCTGTCTTCGAGGAACCTAGAGGAACGATCAAATCCAAAATAACGGTTAATTCATGTCACGCGAAAAAAAAAGTTTTTCTTTTAAATGTTGAATGAGCTTCAAATGAAAGCATTGAAGAGTATATTATAAAAATATATAATACTAAGGAAAGTATTTGATTATCCACATAATTTTTTTAAAAAACTTGCGTGCCCCCCCCCCTCCAAAAAAGAACAAAAACAACCTATATTTCTGGTCATACTAAAAATATGAAAAACTTGCGGTCTGCTGGGCCGTAGAAAAAATAGGAAAACATATTTGATCTGATTAATTGGCCATAGAGAAATTGATTGTTTTCAAGTTTTCACGTCCATTGTGGCTTCCCTGCCGATGAATAATTGCATGTTCACAATACCAACGAAACCCTTATTATGTGAGACATCGCGTACAACTATGTTTTCCTTTAGATGCTCTCCTAGATCCTTATAATGACAACAGCTAATTTTGTGTAGTTAATTATTGTAATGTTAATTGAAGCGAGCGTAGCGAGCTTCCTACATTCAACGAAATATGCTCCATGTCTGTCTGTCTGTCTGTCTGTCTGTCTGTCTGTCTGTCTGTCAGTAACGTTCACGCGTGTGACGATAACTTGAGTAAAAGTTGACCGATTTAGTTGAAATTTGGTATACATGTTCCTCTTACTAATACTCAGGCTAAGTTCGTTGGACAACGTGATCTGTCCAAGAGTTCGCGCGCAACGCTCGCGTAAACGAGAGGTACAAAAATGAAATTGGAATTTCAGGACGGGAAAAGATTCTATCATCATCTATTCGATGAGACGAACATTTTTTTCAAATAACATTTTTTACTAAAACCAACAGTGTCACCGCTATGACTTAATAAAGATCGCTAAAACTATTAAAGCGGACCTAAACGTTTATAATAGAGAAAACAACCTTTTTACCGATATCTTACGTTCTAACGTAACGATTTTAATAAAACTTCATATACACCATCTAATGCACAATTGAAACAGGTATGCAAAATTTCAACTTGATACAAGCATAATTCTTTGCGTAGTGACGAGATACATTTATAATAATTGTTAAAAAGCTACCGCGGGTGGTGAAGATTGTTATAGTCATATAGTGTATAGGTTTGTTTAGGAAATAAAACTTTGTACCGAGTACCCCCACTCTTCCCTACACTACCCTCTTCCACTTATCTTCAACTATGACATTCATCATGATTAATAAATTTCAATATTCAGTATTTCATTGCAATACGCTCGCTTCAATAATAGAACCACGCGATGCCTAGTTGTATATTAAATATGGAAAAAAGCAGTCTAAGTCATGTATTATTGCTTCCGAGCATTTGCCGAATAGAAGGTAACGGAAGCAATGTGTCTCTTATTAGAAACTTTAAACCCGCAATGAAGCATTGCGGGTTTAAACTAGCTATCAAATAATGGCAATGTTTCTCTTCAAACTTTGACCTTTGTGTTTTACATATTAAATAAATTCTCCAACCGTTGCCCTTTGTTATGAATAATTGTGATCAAGAGTCAGAGATATTTAAGTTTTTCTTTATGATTCATTAGAACAGGTAACAGTTAATAATTTAATTTGATTTATTATCGTTTATGTTTTCTCATACTTACATACTAAGAAGAAGAAAATTCAAAAATAATAATGGAAGTCGTTTGAAGAAAAATGAAACTTCCGTTTCCTTTTTAACAATTTACAAGGTTAATGAAATGCCCATTGTTTTCTTGACTGTTAAAATTGCGCTCACTTCTTACACCTTTTGCTTCCGAGCTTACTAAAGGTAATAGAAGTAATGTAATCGTTCTGAAGAACGAATATGTGTTAGGTCTCCGATTTGAAAAATTCCAAGACAGAAATCCTTTTCAGACATCAGGGAACCTTTTTCGTTGCGTGTCTGTCTGTATGTCGGTCTGTCGCTCAAAATTTGCGAACCAACATATCTTAAATACTACCCGTCCGATTTTAATGAAATTTGTATGGTAAGTTCAATCGTTTCAATCTTTTACGCCTATTTGTTTCTCTTCCACATGCGCAAAAACATACATTTATTTACACCTATATCTTCAAAATTACTTATCTGATTTTTATGAAATTTGGATGGTCGAATGTAGATCGCAGATAGCACCAGATTAATTTCAACCGTCTGTGCTTTTTAACTTTTACGAAATTATTACTTTAATTCATAAATTATGAACGTCAAAACAATTTTGACAGATTATAAAACGGGGGAAACAACCAAATTAGACAATAATAGCTTACAAAAGTATAAAATCAATTAAGTACGTGATAGGATGCGAGGAAGTTATATGCCACACCAATTGGCAGTCTATATTTTTAAAAACGTAACATTAACATTCAATCTTAAAAATTGAATTTTTATGATTTATCTCCAAACGAAAAACAAAATAGAATATAGAAAATGTTATTATTTTAATGTTATTTCTAATAACAATAACAAATATGAACTGTTACACTTGGATATATACAAACTGAGAACTGTATTATTTTACACAACGTCTTAGTATGAAGTGACACAGAGCAGTGACACTTAAACATGTTGACAATCAAGGTGACCAACTGCCACCATAGTGATTTTCAACAGTTATGATTCAATGAATAGTCAAAGGATACTAAAAAGGATGCATTAACTTACTCGTATTAATTAGTATTATCCATTTAATCTGATTGGACAATAATGTATAGGCAAACTAATATCATACTTAACCAAATATATAAAACATTTAAGTATAGGGACCATGAAAATGATAATACTCGTAAATCCGTGTTTTTTTGTTTCTTTTTCTTTTTCTTTGTACCGCACTTAATTTGATGTGTGTGCATTTACTTTTACCCTTATATATATGTGTGATTATTGCACCCTTGTATATGTCTTTTTAAAGTTTAAGGATTTCGTATCCAATACGTTTTTCAATTTTTTTCCCCAGGTTAGTGGTTACTTCGATAAACAAGTAAATATTATTTTCTGTATTAAGTATATGATATGTCACATTACCTTTTTAGATTTCCGATTTTTTTTAAATTATCATCTAATAAAAAATATAATCTTGTAAATAGGTAACCTTAATAAATGAATTTTTCTAATTATCCAATAGACTAATCAAGTTAAAAAGGAGGCAATGGTTCAGAAAATGAAATAAGAAGAAAATAGCAAAAAATAGTGAATAAAAATACTGGCCTAATTTCAAGTTAGAAGCCATATTGTCTTCTACAGGTTTCAAGTAAACTTGGTACAAATTAGAAAATATATAACAAGTGCGCCTATCATTATAATAACCTAATATTATAGCATAATTATAATTAACTAATAAACTAATTTAGCTAAAAATGTCCTTAATTGCAAATTCGAGTAAACGAGAACATTAAAAGCAGACTTCTTCCATTAGAGCTAATTGTTTTGATCGTTACATTTTATTTTATTCGGCTGGATGTTTCTTAATTCTATCTCCTACACCCATGATATTCTTAATATTATCTTTAACATCCATGGTGTTTTTAATGTTATCTTCAAGATCCATGATGTTTTTTTTTTTGTTATCCTCAATATCCATAATGTTTTAAGTGTTCCTCAACATCCATGATGTTTCCAATGTTATCCTTTAACATCCATGATGTTTTTAATATTATCCTGCAACATCCATGATTTTTTTTATGTTATCTTTAACATCCATGATGTTTTTAATGTTATCCTGCAACATCCATGATATTTTTATTGTTATCCTGCAACATCCATTTTTTTTTTAATGTTATCTTTAACATCCATGATGTTTTTAATGTTATCCTGCAACATCCATGATTTTTTTTTTATGTTATCTTTAACATCCATGATGTTTTTAATGTTATCCTGCAACATCCATGATGTTTTTAATGTTATCCTGCAACATCCATGATATTTTTATTGTTATCCTGCAACATCCATTTTTTTTTTTAATGTTATCTTCTACATCCATGATGTTTTTAATGTTATCCTGCAACATCCATGATTTTTGGAACGAAGTTCCTTATGGCACGTTCTGGAGCCCGGGAGTGAATCCGAAAAAAACGACCAAAATCACCGTCACAAAATAACCGTCACAAAATCACCGTCACAAAATCACCGTCACAAAATCACCGTCACGCAAAATCCGTCACGAAATCTACAGATGACGATAACTCTAGTAAAAGCTCACCGAGTTAGATGAAAATTGGTACACATGTTCATTTTACCAATGCCAAGGCTGAGTTCGTCGGAAAACGTTATCCGCCCAAGCGTTCACACGCAACGCTCGCGTAAACGTAAGCTTTAAAAGACTGGAAAAAGTGTTATTAAGGAAGCCTGTTACTTGACTTGTTTTGATTATTTTTTTTATATATGTCAAAAATGTCACTTTGTTTTGTAAATAAATAAAATATAATCATGTAAAATATCACCCTGATACAAGCAGAAGCTGTAGAGTAGGGAAGAGATATATTTTATAATATTTTAAATTAATTGGCCGGGTAGGTAGAAAACAGTCCTATTTCAATCCAAACTCCTTTAACAAACATACTCTTTCACTGTAAACTCATCATGATCAACTTTTTTCTTATATTTAATATATATTTATAGTAAGACGCTTGCTTTAATTATACAAATAATAATTTTCTTTTAATTTTGCCTTAACTCTGCCAGGTACAAACAGTTCATTACTTTTAATTTTGTCTCTTTTCTAACTCCGCCATGTATAAGTAGTTAGCAATGTATACGTACTTAAGCAGTGTGATTTTATAATTTATATTTAATGAAAAATGTAAGGAACTTCGTTCCTACCGGGTGTCCCGCGACACCACACGTATTATTTTTTTAATGTTATCTTCAACATCCATGATTATTTTAATGTTTTCTTCAACATCAATGATGCAATTAAGTGAACGGACTAACAGAAAACCTGACTACCACAATTTCTTTATTAATAATGTACGGATCAGTTAAAAACCCGTAGCTGATTTTATTTGTGATGCCTAAAAAATATAGGTACAGTAAAAGAGGCAATAACTTCTAAAAAATGATCTGAATAATGTTTAATTTAGATTCTATCTTATCTCTACTTTGTGTTTTTAAAACATTGATAAAAAGTAACCCCTTACTGGTCGTTAGATGCCTAAGGTAACTGTGCGTGCTGCTAATTTTTAATAACCAGTCATTATTATTGATTACTTTGTACTAAAGGTTAACTTGAGCAACTCTCTTGAATATTATTCCTGGTCAAATAAGTTGCTCTTATTAAATCGACATCGTGATTACAAAGTTACTTATTGAACTATTCTGTCTATTTATCGATAATCTATGTTTGTTACCTGATAGCTTATCACTATCAATTGAATTTATTTAGTAATTGTACCATTTAACTTTATTATGATGATTTAATTTCATAGTTTTGTTATCATTAGTGTTATTAATGTTATCATTTTATAAATCGTCTATTATATAAATAAGTATAATAATAAATAAGCATTTACGATATCTTTGAATGTGTGATTACTTTTTCCTATCGCACAACTATTTTAATGTAGAAATTATGTGTATCACATCTACATATTAACATAACCTCTTTGTTTAGGTTAATAATATGATGTCATTAAGTATGTTCCAACTCCTCATTTACATCGTCCCATGGATTTTTGGGAATCTTTTAGTACAGGTTTTATGCGCAAGCGCATACTTTGTAATGTTAATAAAATCCTAGTCAGGTTGGAACGGATTTGTGACAGTTTTGAACCTTATTAGAAACATTCAAGGAAACCTAAAAGATAGAGAACCTTCCTGTTTACATGTGTGTCGATTGGCATTACTGCGTATATCGAACAAACTTGTACTTCGTTTTAGCTGAGGATCGTTTGGATCATACGATAAAAGATTCGCAGACGATCCCTGCTTAGGTTGGAACAGTTTGAAGGATGGATCGAAACAGTCCTCTATATGAGGTAGGGACGGCTTTTATGCATTGCGCATGCCCGTGACGATCCCGCGGACGTTTCCCTTCATGGTTTGAGCAATAAGCCTAATGAAAACTCATAAAATTAGTTCCCCTTTCTCTCACAACTCGCTTTTAGCACCATCTGCCTTCTCCAATGTTTGAGCCACTTTTATTTTCCTTCAACTTTAAAGCTCTTGTGATTTATTTTAAAAACCTACTATACTATGCCTTCTACTCATGCCTTGTCTACATGGAGATATTACTCTCATGATCTAACTATCACATCATTCACTTCGGCAATACTGTCGTGATAGTTACTACCTACATGCATCTGATAAGTGTTGGCAGTGTAGTGGTAAAAGATCCTAACATGACCTACATGGAGCTAATACAGTAGAGCTAGATGCCATCATTAAAATAATACGTAGAAGAAGCCAAAGAAATAGCAAAATATTGGTGTAACATGTTTCAGATATATATACCTACAAAATATGGTACTTCTTTAGATTGTTACTCCCCTGTGTTTTTTTTTTTTAGAATTCAAATCACTGATTAAATAACTATTAAGACAAAGGGAATAACAGTCTAAAGAAGAACATTCCATACATCTTCTTTAGATTGTTACTCCCCTCTTTTCTATATAAGGGGAGTAAAAAACTAAAGAAGTGCCCAAAATATTATGTAAACTTTATTACAATATGAGAGAACCATCGAACTGTCGCTTCCTAGATCTTTTATCACAAGATTGATACTAGGCGCAATAGTTATTTTGTCTACCGCAAGAGTACTCTGACGCCGTGGTATTAAAACTATCTCGACGTTAAACGTGAGTAGTAGCAGCAGTATATATCCCCCATAAACAGGGTTAAACGCACTATTACTTGTTTTAAATTGTGTTAAAATTCGTGTAACTAAATAACAGTTGCTATACTATTATTTTTAACGTACTTGTTTGTATTTATAGCTGTTCCTGTTGTTTTTTTGTAGCCTTGTGATGTTGCCTTAGGTATAAATCTGTTGATGGCTGTAGTTAGTTAACCTTCTGTGCTTTTTTTGCTGTTTCTTTATCCATTGAGACCGGTGTCCGATCCAGACAATTAGAACCAGAAGGATTAGTTTCTACCTTCTTCCATCAATTAATAAAAAAGTTTTAATCCCTAAATTTAATTAGTATCTCCGGCAAAATATCTTTCTGTCGGATTAGTTTGTCTTTAATTAATTGAGGGTGATGATCTTAATGAGCTATAATTACATTTAGGGTATTAAGTTACAAAACATATATTATTAATCTACTTTTGCTACATACATTTAATTCCATTAAATAAAATTATGCTACTTTAAATTAATTATTTTATTTTTAATTACATTTTTTTGTGTTTATTACTTATCTTACATTCATTAGGATTTTTTTTTGTCTTTATACTAGTTGTCTTACATTTACTATCATTATAATTTTAATTTCTTTTCACTCTAATATTGAGAATAATTTTATGCAATACCTTATCTGTTTTACCAACTTAATTTAAATCTTTATTTTAAGGTCCAATGTCTTCCTTGCTTGGGTTTTCTTTTCAGAATGATTTAAACTTTAAATTTGATACCTGGATGAATAAAAAAAATGTCGATAAAGCCACGAAAATCTTGATTTATAAAAGGCAAATTGTAAATATCGCACATTTTGATTTTGAGTTAATAATAGCAGAGCTAATAAGAAAAATGTGAAAAGTGACTAAATATAGTCATCAAACCCAGTATCTATTAAAATACGAGTGTCTAAATTATTTTGAAACTAAAACAATCATCTTCAGGGTTAAAAGAAGATTTTAGGCCAGAATATACCTGTATAAGGTGGGGGGGGGGGGGGGGCGAAAAATATTCTCCTATTTTGGATTTCCAGTTAATTAGATCACATTACTATTCTTATTTTTTCTATGGCCCAATAGACCGCACATTTTGGATATTTTGTAAAATTTTTAGTAAAAGTAGGAATGTAGTTTTGAAGGGGGGGGGGGACACAAAATGTTAATTTTCTTATTGACAAAATAGTATGAACATTTAAACACTATCTTCAAGTGTTATATAGTTTACTCTACTCTTCAATACTTTTCATTTCAATCCCCACTTCAAATTTTAAAAATATAATTTTTTTGAATGATATAAACTATCCACCATTTTTAATTTGAACAGATGATAGTTTTGAGATCGTTTCAATAGTTTTGACCTGTGTGTGCGTCAAAACGTTCGTTAATACTACAAAGTTTAATGTTTTTATCTCATTTGATTCAAAAGTTATTGGAACCGTACAGAGTGTCAGGCAGACACTGGAACGAAACTATAAGGGTTTCCTTTTTTTTTAGTTTACCAACGAAGCCCTAAAAATTAATTGATTCAAATTATTAATACCCTGCAGACCTTGAAAATAAGCATAAATTAAGGTAATATACTACGAATGTGTTATTATTAGTAGGTTTTATTAAATATCCGTAGGATAGTTATTGCTTCCTAACTTACCGAATTTAACAGAAGCATTGTGAAAAATTCCGAAGAATAATTTATTATTATTATGCCTCCGAATTCAATAACAATTATAATAAACATTTTTGTGTTTATCGTTCAACATTTCTTGCGAACTTTCCCAAACTACATGTGTAACTTTCCCAAATTTAATGAAATGTTGATAGTAAGTCAAGATTGGTCCTTTACTGGTCCCATATTGAATCCAACAAATAAATTGGGCCAAAGAATTGGGTGCACTGCCCAACTTTACTTACGCATAAGAACAAATTTCTTTTTACAAATACCTATACCATTAAAATTACTTATACGAATTTAAAAAAAAAATTGGATGGATTGTCAAAAGTAGCCCAAACATCGTTCCATATTAAGTCAACATTTCTGCGCAAAATTTTTATTGCTAAATTTCTAATTCGTGAAAAAATCAAAGCATTTAAGTAAAAAAAGGGAAGGGGGGGGGGGGGGGGGAGGGTAATTAATTAGATATGACTATAATTTGGTTGTAAAAGAACATTAAAAGATAATGATAGGACGCAAAGACTCTATGTGCCACATTAATTAGCAGATTATGTTATGAATATTTAGACTTTAGACTAATTATATGCTTAATTCCTTTTATCGGTTTTAAATTATATAAATATAACAATATTATGTTTTGTATAAAATGTTTAAAATTATAATCCCCCCTGCAAATTTACTTATTTTTAAGCACTTAATAATCTAATCTTGAAAGCATTCATAGTAAACTAATTACCCCCATATATATATATATATATATATATATATATATATATATATATATATATATATATATATATATATATATATATATATATATATATATATATATATATATATATATATATATATATATATATATATATATATATATATATATATATATATATATATATATATTTTATAAAATTGAATGAGATTGTGTTCTATCTTCAACATTGAATTTTTAAAACCCTAAAAGAAATAGCTAAATTCATGAGTGCATTTTTAATTTCTTGAATAATTAATTAACAATTCCTTTAATATTTTATTTGGTTCTTTGAATCTATTTCTAGCTAGGTTTAAATTCATTATTTATTTCGTTAAAGTTAAAACACTGATTAGCCTAATGTTGCTTTTTTATTATTAAATCCGAATTGATAATCAGAGTAACTATCTCATTTCCCTTTCGAGCCAAATTGATTTAAATTAATGATTTAATAGAAATTTCAAAGTTGACTCTCATTAATTACTTAATATAATCCAATACAGTGGCGGCAAAAAGGGGTCCGCAGGCCTCGTGCGCTAGGGGCCCCGGGAAGCTGGGGGCCTTGGTAAGTGGTAACTTGATATAATAAATAATGATTATGTTACTCTTGTACCCTTTTTAGTAAAGTCTACATTATACTCGTGTATAATGTATAATTTATGTTTATCTATAAAGTGTAGTGTATTAATTATAGATAAAAAATGGTAAGAAACGTAGAGGGGCCCCCACTAAAAGTTTACTGGGGGGCCCCCCAAAACCTTTCTGCCGTTACTGATCCTATGACTGTAAATTTATTTGAAACAAATGTAAATCCTGAACGAATTCCATTTTCAGGGTTATGAGGTCATCTTAGAAGCCCTTATGGTTTTGGTAGTTCATCCGTCCGTCATGGAGTATATCCCGACCTAATGTTGCTAGATTTAGTTTAAAAGTTAAAGTACTAAAGGAAAGTACTAAAGTAAAATACTAAAAAGAAGGCAAATATATATAAATATACTTCTCTGTGGTCCAATAATATTTCCGGGAGTTAATGTAAGTATAAAAAAGTCAAATTTTAGGTGGCCATAACTTTGGATACACCAAATTTGTATTTTTTGTAATTTTTAAAAGGGGTTATCATTTTAAAGGGATTGAAGTGTAGATCACAAATATATATCGCATTTCCAAAGTGGCGGCCATTTTGTCTTCGAAATTATTAAAACAAAACTCAAAATATATGCTCTAGGTTTCTAGGTTTCATTTGAGTTACAGAGTTTCGTTGATGTTTTCTCGTTCCCGTTTCCTCTTTAATCAGTTAAGTTACGTATTATTTTGCTCCTTAATTACTTAGAAGTTTATGTATATTTAAAAAAAAATAATAAATCGAATTCAAGCATTAAAAAGTTATTATATAAATAAAAATAAACAGTATAACAAAACAAAATAAAAAAACTTCAAAGTGTTTTGAAGAATAATGTAGTTCAATGAAATTTGGGAACGATTGGAACAGTTTTAACAGGAACTAGTTATTTTGATAGATAATTTCCGGTCCGCCCATCCTTAGTGTGCAGCGGAAAATTAGCTATTAAAATTTCTTATATCTAGTGGGAAACGAGTAAGATGTACGGGAGATGATTTGAAGGACCCGACTTGGACAAAAAAATTAAAAAAGGGAACCGTGTTGGTTATCATCTTTATTTCTGCGTATCACCAATTGATAGCTCGGTAGTCACCTAAGGATGTAGTGAAGGTTTGGCGTCAACAGCCATTTATGTTAATACTTTGTTATTACCATTGTTGTTCTTTGAGATGTATTCTGATAAGTATCAAAAGTTTCTTCTTCGTGACATAAATTATAAAGTTCGAATTCTCCTTAGTTACCAAAATCCTTGTGTTCTTAAACATTCTATGTTTTACCATGTTGTATTTTTCTTTCGTCTGTCGTTATGTTTAAAACTTATTTACTGCGACGAGTATTTAATAAACAAGTTAGTTTTTAATTAAACTTAATATTAATATTAAATTAAGTTTAAAAACTATCATCGGATATGGTAATAGTTTATAATGTACTTTGTACAATATGTTCTTCACTTACGATGTTTAAGTTTTATTAAAATAACGTTTTATTATAATAAGCATAAGTTTTATTAGAAACTTTTGTTTGTAATTACTCTTTTCTTATTATAATTCTATCAACTTCACAAACTAAAAAGACTTTCTAATAATGTAAATATATTTTATGTTGTAGTTTTGTATTACCCTCTCTATCGATATTTTTGTTTTAAAAGAAAATCCTTCCATGGCCTAAGTGGTAGTATAAATAAAAACTTTTAAGTTCTCAAAATTTTAATTCTTAGCGATATTTTAACCCCTGTTTAATTAATTTAAACAAAAAAATGTAATCTAGTGTGGCAATTGGCTTCCTCATTTATTTCGTAAAATTAAATGATTTTATGCTTTTAAACCCTATATTATTACCCAATTTATTTCATTTGTCCCCCGTTTTTAAATGTGTCAAATTTGTTTTTTGCGTCCGAGCTTACCCGAAGGTAACGGAAGCTATATGATCGTTCTGAAGAACTAAAGTCTCCGATTTCAAAAATTCCAATACAGAAATCCGTTTCACACATCAGGGATCATTTTTGGTTCCGTGTCTGTCTGTCGGTCTGTCGTTCAATTTTTGCGAACCAACGTATCTTAAAAACTACACGTCCAATTTTAATGAAATTTGGGTGGTAGGTCATGAGTAGCCCATTGTTGGTCCCATATAAGTTTTAACCTTCTGCGCTCATTTGTTTCTCTTCCACATGCGCACAATCATACATTAATTTACACCCATAGCTTCAAAAGTACATATCTGATTTGTATGAAACTTTTATAGTTTATCAAAAGTAGCCCTCAGATATAGCCCAAGATTACTTTGAACCGTCTGCGCTCTTTAACTTTTGCTTAATTGATACTTTAATTCAAGTATAAAATCAAAACAGTTTTGACAGATAAAAAAGCGGAGGAAACAATTAAACAAATTAAACAATAAAGGCTTGTAAATGCGCATAAAATATCAAATTAATAATGTACGTGATAGGATGCGAGGAAGCTATGTGCCGTACTAGTTGGCAGTCTGTCTATTTTTTATATTAATTAAAGTATCAATTTATCAATATTTAATGAGTGCAGACGGTTGATATTAATCTGGGGCTATCTGCAGACTACTTTTGACTAACTATCCAAATTTCATAAAAATCAAATGAGTTCTTAAATTGTTGGTTCACAAAAATTGAGCTGTAGACAGACCGACAGACAGATACGGAACCATAAATGTTCCCTGACATCTGAAACGGATTTCTGTCTTGGAATTTTTGAAATCGGAGACATAAAAATATTTCTCTCTTCAGAACGATCACATAGCTTCCGTTAACTTAGGTAAGTTCGGAAGAAATAATAAATTACCTAATATTTGTAATGAAAGTTATATAATGCAAATTATTTATAATTTAACTGTTATCTGAATGAACTTAATTCAATAGCCTCTCAAGCCAATTTTTAGCAATTCTGTATTGTTCCATTTCCATTCATTAATAATTGGTAAAAAGGTGGAATAAAGCTAAAAAAAAAAATTAGGAAACCTCCTCTAAAAATGATCGACTCAATTAATTTTCAATAGAGAGCCTTTCAAAGCCAACGGACTGAGTAGATTTTAATTGGTTTAATTTCCGCTTTACTGATAAAAGCAGAAAAATATATCTACCGTGAATTAATGAAAACGTCAGTTTAAAATTTTTTTTTTTTATACTAAGTATTGCGAATAATAAGCTAGAGTGAGCAATTATGCAGCGAACCATAATCTCCTAATAGGATGTCGTATTAAGTTTAAACAATCGGTCCGAGACAACTTAGACAAACTTTCTCATATGCAAGTTCATAATTACTTAGCCCAGTGTTTTTCATTTATTAGTTATCGTGTTTTCGTAAGAAGATTTAATTATTATTGAACATTTCATTAAAATGTATCATAGAAATAACTTCTCCTCGGCGTAGAATCGAACCCAGCCTCACTCCGTCAGATTTTAAAGCTATTTTCTCAGGCACTAGATTTTCCCTGGGGAAAGGGCTTATATATTTTGATTCGTATTTAAATGGAATATATTTTAGAATTACTTTTAATCAAAATCATCGGAACCGTTTTCGAGAAATAATTTTTTTCACGGTTTGTCAGAGTTTTTGGGGGTAGCACCCTCAAATTTGGAGCTATAATTCATTTCTCGATTTTGTCTGAACATGTACGCCAAATTTCGTCAAAATCAGCCCTGTAGTTTAGACTTCACACGTCTGGACAGACGACAAACGACAGACAGACGACAAATAGACGTCAGAAAGATGACAGACAAACGACAGACGACTGAAAGATATTTTTTAAAACCACTTTTTCGGATTCATAGGACCTTAAAACTTGTAAATCCATCAAAATCTCCAAATCAAATTTTCGCGCCATCACAATACTTTCTTTTTCATGAATCATAGTTTTATGTCATACTAAATTTGTACTTTTTTATTTTTAGGACGGTGTTCTTTATTATTGGCGTCAGAGCCACCATACTTGTTGGCTTTTATAAGCCAACTAATGTAAGTTGTTATTGCTTTGTAAAATGATTGTCCCGCAGACGAACTTAGCCGACCATACATTCATCGAAGGCACTAAAAGATTAACTTATACACTTACAATTTCAGCATGAATATTAATCAGACACTTTCTTGCACGCTATAAAAATTGGTAAGCTGTGTAAATGGAACGTCAACGCTGAAATTAAGTGTGTTTTTGCTCGATCAGATAAGCTCGTTTTTAGGGTTTTGTAGAGATACTTCTCAAAACCCTTATGCCGAGGGTGATGTGTCCGTCCGTCCGTTCGTCGCTCTTTAGTTCATAGGGCCTGAACCGTTTAAGCTAAAGTGCTGAAATTTGAACCAGTGGTGCAACTTTTTGACCCAACCACAGGAAAAATATGCAGAAGTTAAAAATTAAATATGTGCATGCGCAATTCGCAAAACTGTGGTACACTGAACAATTTAATTAAAAATGTACACTGAATAATTTTCGAGTGGGGTATCAAATGAAAGCTGCAGAAGAGTATAGGATACAAATATATGTTTGTTTTTATTAAATTTTGCATTCTTTATTGGTTTTATAAGTCAAAATACATCCAAAAAAAATCTCCCCCCTTCAACCACTATATAATGGCTGGTCGTAAAATTTCGAAATAATTCATGGTTATACCTTATGGTGATGCGATGAAAATTGTCTGAAAAGATGTAAGTTATCTAGTCGTTATTACCGAGAAAAACATTGTGACCCCCCGGGGGTTCGAACCAGGGACCCTTGAGGTTGAAGAAAAAAATCATTATTACTTAACGGGTATGCTTAGTCATCTACGAAACCCTAAAATGTTCTTGGACGCAAGCACTTCCCCGTGATTTTTTAGGGTTTCGAGGTCGTCCTAGAAACAACTTTATGCTTTTGGTAGTTCATCCGTCCGTCCTTCCGTCACATCTTGGAGTGTATCTCCCCACCTACTGAAGCTATAGACCTGAAATTTGGTATACAAGTTAAACGTTTTTGCCCAAAAACAGAAAAACTATTGCGGAAACACCAAATATCTGTGATCTGCGATCAAGAGCGAATAGATCGCAATATTTTATATTTTTTTGTTTTTTTCAAGTTAAGTATCATTTCAAAGGTATTGAAATGAAGATTACAAATATATATCGTTTTTCCAAAATGGCGGCCAATTTACCCCCCAAAAAATAAAACAAACCCAAAATGTACCCCCCCCCCCCCCCTGAATTACCCTGCATAGGTCCTAAATTTCAGGGAGCCCCAAATTTTTTTTTTTTTTTTAAATTCGAAGTTGGGTATCATTTTAAAGGTATTGAAATTTGGTTCTCAAAAATATATGGTTTTTCCAAAATGGCGGCCATTTTACCCCTAAAAGAACTAAATAAGTGCATACCGAAGATAGTAAAGGAAAATATATGCACACCTTGTTTCTTAAAAGTGTAACTTTTTATACATATTTTTGTAAAAAAAAAAAAAAAAATAATAATAATAAATAAACAAATAATAATAATAAGTTACTTATGAATTCTTATGACCGAAGAAACCGTTTTTAGTAACTTGCTGGCAAGTACTTGATGGGATTTGTTTAATCAGTCCGATTATTACTAAAATATAAATAAATTATGTAAATATGTATAATTACTGACTTGCTGCTTCAATAAGTATGACGCATAAGGGGGAGAAACAGAATTAGCTTAGACATATTACTTTGTCAATATCAATATTGAAAGATTGTGACGGAGTCAGATTTTGTCAGCATTGTATTAAAGGCTAAAGGTAATAGAGTAGGTAGGTTGGTTGTTGTGGTTACAGTTTAATAACAACAGGTAGAACATGCGACGCCCAATGACATTGCTTGCAATCGATCTGCCCGGCCAATGAACAGTCTCCTTCAAACCTATCATAACCCAATCTAATTATTTTATTTTAAACCCTTATATACCTTATAAACCTTACCATTCCTTTACCTCTACTCACTGAATAACCTCGTCTATTTCCATCCCCCCCCCCCCTTAGATTGACAATCGATATATGGGATTTCAGTTATGAATAATTCAATAAGCAATTCGGACTTTTTTAGATAAGAAAAAATAAATGATTGAATTTTGCTTATGCCACTTTGTTACGGTTGGGTAATTTTCAAGTAACTCTTCAATCGTACAATTACTTCCCCCCCCCCTCCCCCTCCTTTTGAATGACATCTGAGGCTAATATTGTCAATTGTACTTTAACAAAACTGAATTCTATTATTTGTTTATAATGACAAAAGTATGCTTGTTTATAATAACATTTATTTAACTTATTTTATGGATTACTTAAGTAGTATAATATTCTAAATAAAATCAAGTCAATAGCCAGATAAATTATAGATTGTTTTTTTTTTTATTGTTATATAACAACTATTGATAATCAAATTTTACTTTAAGGTACTTAAATATAAACTTGATCTGTTCAATAAACCATTGTTGAACAAATTATTAACCTTATAATAAATTAGGTAAAATAAACAGGTCAAGTGTGTGCTAGTCAGCACACAGCGAGGGTCCGTAGGCCACACTGTATAGTGTTTAACTGTAAAGTGTATAAACAGTGTTTTTTTAAATGTTAAAAAGCATACTTTGAACCATTCTAAGGGTCTGATATTCTCAAAACACACTCTGATTAAGTATTTTTTTTGCCACTGAACCGGACTACAACCATATAAATACATCGAAAAGACCATAATTATAAAAAAAAAAAAAAAAAAAACGTATTTTGTCAATTAAAAATAAAATAATATTTATTTAAAAAAATTTTAACCCTTAAGTTTTTTTATCCTAATTTTTTTGAGAAATATTTTTTTTTTGTCGCTATATTTTTAAAATATGTGGGCAGGTACAAGACACATACATGCCAAATTTGAAAGTGATTGGACGAAAGGTGTAGCCCTGAGAGCACGCGAGAAGACGGACGGACAGACACACGCAGGAAAATATAAGGGTCCTTGGTTTTGCCTACGGACCCTAATAAAGATTTACTATTCTTACTTGTGTACTTTACATAAATAATATGTATTGTGTTGGCGCGAAAATTCGATTTCAATAGTTTCCACATGAATTTCCATATGGATTTCCACATGTTTTGTGATTCCCTGAGTCAAAAAAAGTGGTTATTATAAATGGTCGGTGTTTAGTCTGTACAAGATGCGAGGAGTCTAAACGACTGAACCAAATATGAAATATGTTACATATATCATGGCATATTAGTAATGTCACTTATCATCTAATACCTTAAAGCCCATTCCGGCCTATTCTTACTAAAAAAAATACATTTTAGAAAAAAGACTACTTCCTAAGCCTTAGAACATAAACATACATTAAGATATCGACTCCTACAGGGTCAATTGAGAGAGGGGGAAGGAAAAGTGGGTGAGTATGCTCACGTTTAGCAATGAGAAGAATTGGAAAAGTTATCATATAAATCTGTAAATGTTGGGGAGAGCTTTCCTTTAGGTTTTCTTTAAGTGAAATTTATCGAAATTCGACTTGTGCGAATTTAAAATGTGGTAATTAAGAATGGGTTGATTAAGTTTTACTAAATAACTGCTTGAATCTTTTACAAGATTATGTATGGAGAAAGAGAGGAAATAAGGAAGACACCGGAAGTAGATTAAACAATATACGACCGACACCGGAGCAAAACACTAGTATAACTATATGATATTCACTTCTTATACAAGAAACAAACAACATTTTGCTGCTGTTGAAAGGGAAAATAAGTTCCTTTTTGGAACGAAGTTCCTTATGGCACGTTCTGGAGCCCGGGAGTAAAGCCGAAAAAAACGACCGAAATCACCGTCACAAAATAACCGTCACAAAATCACCGTCACGCAAAATCCGTCACGAAATCTACCGATGACAATAACTTAAGTAAAAAATCACCGAGTTAGTTGAAATTTGGTATACATGTTCATTTTACAAATGCCCAGGCTAAGTTCGTTGGACAACGTTATCCGCCCAAGCGTTCACGCGCAACGCTCGCGTAAACTTTAGCTTCAAATTTAAAATTGGATTTTTTGGACAAGAAAAAAATTCTAACTTCATCTATTTAATGAGACAAACAACTTTTTTAAATATTTTTTTTTAGTAAAACGAACACCGACACTGCTATGAAGTGATAAAGTTTGCTAAATTTATTAAAGCGGACCTAAACGTTTTAAATAAAGAAAACAACGTTTTTACCGATATCATACGTTCTAACGTAACGATTTCAATAAAACTTCATACACATCGTCTAAAGTACAATTGAATTAGGCATGCAAAGTTTCAACCTGAAACAAGCAGAAGTTTTTTAATGTTGGTGATTTATATTTTTTATTTTAATATTTTAATTGGAGATTCGCCGACGGAGGTCTATTGTGACAGTTCTTTTCTTCTCTACAACCATTTGCTATAACTATAAACTAATCAAAATTAACTTTTTTCTCAATTTACAATACATCATTTATTGTAAGACGCTCTTTTCAAAGATGATAAAAAGTTTTTCTTTTAATTTTGCCTTTACTCCGCTAGTACAAATAGTTACTTTTAATTTTGTCTCTTATTCTAACTCCGCCATGTATAAGTAGTTAGTATCATATACTTAGCACTGTAATTATATAATTTATATTTAATTTAAAGCGTAAGGAACTTCGTTCCTACCTGGTGTCCCACGACACCACACGTATTTTTTCTTTTTTTTTGTCTTATGTATTGTTGCCAATATCAAACTAGGATATCTAAATAAAGTTTTATTTAAATGAAAATTGAGGAAACATGGAGTTTTCTTTAAAGCGTAATTCTATTTCAAGTGCTTTTTGAAAGTTTTCTTTTGTTAAAAGGTAGATCTAGTGAATGTTATCTTTGTTTGTTTCATTAAGTTCCAAGCGAGGTTGTTCCTTTTCATACTTATTTATACTTTTATATTACAATTTTAAAGAAAACTCTATTGGTACCTTAAGGCCCCCATACACGGTCATAATGTTTGTGTAAACATGTTCACCGTGTATGGGTGCCTTTAGGTATTTCTTTGTTTAGAAGGAATTAAAGGGAATCATAAGACAGTATAAAATAATAGAGTACGAAACATGTGGTACCTTGCTCACTCAGAGAGAAAATTTATTGTACATTTAAACATGAGAATGTCAAAGCAACTATTTTAAATTCTCTCTTACACTAAGATGGGAACGTTTTTCCGAACACCAGCTGTTTATTGATTGATACGTGGGAGAGCTCCCACCGGATTCAAGTAGAGAGGTGAACTATGAACTATTGAATTTCTAAAAGAAATTAAAAATTAATGTTAGTATTTTTTAATATTGTTAGGACATTTAAAAAGTTCTCTGTTTGTACAGCTGTGCATGTCAAGAAGTGTCTATAGTTGCCCTGTGATTTCTGTTTTAATGGCTACACTGGTTATTGTAAAAGGTTAGAAGTATTTGTATCAGAGTTGGATTCGTTATTTTGTGAAGAAAAGTGTAATTTTCAGGGTTTCGTAGATACTTCACGAAACTCTTATGCCGAGGATGAGCTGTCCGTCTGTCCTTCGCTCTCTGGTTCATAGCGCCCGAACCGTTTAAACTAAAGAGCTAAAATTTGAAACACTGGCGCTATTTTTGACCCAACCATAGGGAAAATCTACACAAGTTTAAAATTAATAAACAGGTCAAGTGTGTGCTAGTCAGCACACAGCGAGGGTCCGTAGGCAACCCTGTATAGCTTAAGTAGTACCCTATTGATGGTGTTCTTTAAAATGCTAAAAAGCTTACTTTGAACTATCCTATGGGTCTGATATTCTCAAAACACATAAACATACTTCTGATAAAGTATTTTTTTTGCCACTGAACCGGACTACAACCATATAAATACATCGAAAAGACCATAGTTATAAACAAACGTATTTTATCATTAAAAAATAAAATAATATTTTTTTCGAAATTTCCAAAAAGTGGTATCTTTACTTTTGGTCGAAGAATGTTCCAGATTTTTTGCACTTCACATAAGCGAGATAGAGGGGGGGGGGACACGTTTCACACCCACTTCGCACTTGCCTACGCTCGCCCTATCAAAGTAATAACCAAAGAATTATATATTTTTGTAATCAGCTTGACGTACCCTTTTATATGATACCCCTCACGGTGTCGAAAAAAAAATAAAAAAAATGTAACCCTTAAGTTTTTTTACCCTAATTTTTTTGAAAAATATTTTTTTTAAGTCGCTATATTTTTAAAATATGTGGGTTGGTACTAGACACATACATGCCAAATTTCAAAGTGATCGGACGAAAGGTGTAGCCGACGGACAGACACACGCAGGAAAATATAAGGGTCCTTGGTTTTGCCTACGGACCCTAAAAACATTGGCAATTTTTTAAATCATTTTTATATTTGATGCAAATTTTCGCCCATACTTGGCATTATCAGGCCTTTATCTAAGTATTAATGGTGGCGTATTAAGTAGCAATTTCAATCTCCATTTAATAATAAATGATATGCACAAGGGGAGTAACCTTCAAATACAAGTATTAGACTGTATAGTGAGTAACCGGTAAATACTTGTAATAGAATGTTACTCCCCTTGTGCATATTATATATATTTTATTATTAAATGGAGATTAAAATCGTTACTTAATACACCACCATTAATACTCAGATTAAGGCCTGATGATGCCAGGTAGGGGCGAAAATTTGCATCAAATATAAAAATGATTTTAAAAAATTCGAATTTTAAAATTATATATGTTTTTTAATGATCATCCCTTGTAGCCGAAGAATGAAAAAGAAAAATATAATGATGTGATAAATAGTAGATTTTATCTTATTTATATGTATGTATATATTGCTGATATATGAATAGGAAAGAAACTTATGCCGTTAAACTAAAAATCCAAACTTTAGCTATAATTTATCAAATTTGAAGCTAAAATTGTTTAATTGTTTTACTACTTCTAAAAAGCTAACTAATCATTTTCCTCTAAAAGATAACTGATAAAATTATCTTCAAAGTGTAAAATATCCATAATACATATTTATGATAAATTAAGTTCACATTTGTGATACGGTTTTAACACACAATATGCGGAGTTTGAAGTTAATTCATCCTCGACTAATAGAGGTGGGATTAACTGGAGCATCAATCAGGGTTAACAAAGTAAAACTAAATAAAGACCAAGGCAAGTTGGTGAAATGTTGATGTTTGATATGAGGATGAAATTAAAAGGGATTAATGAACGAGTCCGGGATTAGATTATCTAGGTGTGTTAGATTAATGATCTTCTATGTCCGTGTGAGATGGGAAGGGTTTTCCAAAGCAGGATTAATTCCCAGAGTGGCGTCCCATGTAGGAATTTATTCTGGTCTATTCCAGAATAGTTAAAACTAGTCGGAACGTATAACTTTCAAACTTTGCAATTCTATTCACCATCTCTACTAACTCTATTGTCAATTAAATTCATAGTTTTACGAGAATATTAATGAACTATTGTTCAAATATGGTTAGTTCGATACTAAATG
The DNA here is from genome assembly GCA_951217055.1 of Gerris lacustris. NCBI lineage: Eukaryota > Metazoa > Arthropoda > Insecta > Hemiptera > Gerridae > Gerris > Gerris lacustris. Next base: position 102,022,181 of record OX578277.1, on the reverse strand, counting down.
TGGTATTTGTCATCATACTACATCTATTACAAGATGAATTTGTCACCATACCATTCATTCAAGATGAATTTGTCACCATACCATTCATTCAAGATGAATTTGTCACCATATCATTCATTCAAGATGAATTTGTCACCATACCATTCATTCAAGATGAATTTGTCACCATACCATTCATTCAAGATGAATTTGTCACCATACCATTCATTCAAGATGAATTTGTCACCATACCATTCATTCAAGATGAATTTGTCACCATACCATACATTCAAGATGAATTTGTCACCATACCATTCATTCAAGATGAATTTGTCACCATACCATTCATTCAAGATGAATTTGTCACCATACCATTCATTCAAGATGAATTTGTCACCATACCATTCATTCAAGATGAATTTGTCACCATACCATTCATTCAAGATGAATTTGTCACCATACCATACATTCAAGATGAATTTGTCACCATACCATTCATTCAAGATGAATTTGTCACCATACCATTCATTCAAGATGAATTTGTCACCATACCATTCATTCAAGATGAATTTGTCACCATACCATACATTCAAGATGAATTTGTCACCATACCATTCATTCAAGATGAATTTGTCACCATACCATACATTCAAGATGAATTTGTCACCATACCATTCATTCAAGATGAATTTGTCACCATACCATTCATTCAAGATGAATTTTGAACATATGCTCTCACTTATCATTCCATGTTGTTAAAAATCTTTGTTTGAACCACACACAGTCACTTGTTTGTAATTTTTTTATAAATTTAAAAAAAAAATTGTTGTTTCTTACTTCATACATACATAATATGGATAAACATATTCTGTCAAAGGGAACAGTAAATTGCAGTAATAACTTGCTGATATAATGAGTATTATAAGGACAATATGATTCTCTAGATTTAAAAAAAATAATTTATACTTATTTTGTTTCTAATTGTTGTTAGATTGATATGTCAAGGGTTTTGTTTTATCTGTTTTGTAGAACTAATAGGTTTGTTCCAACCACACTTCAAACCAGTTTGAAACTGTCCGACGCATGCGCATTAGGAACAGCCCTGTGTTCCGAACAGGGCGTTCCAACCAGCCCAAACTCAAACTCTGACTGTTAGTCGGCTGTTACAACCACGCTCTGATTGAATCACGGATTGGTTTGGTACCAATCGGCGGCAGGGACTAGTAGTTTGATTTTGAGTTTGGGTGAACAGAAACGTAACCTTCCACTTCATTATTTTTGTTTTGATTTCGCTCGCCTATTATTCTACTTTCTTGTAATTCAACTCTTCTTTTTAAAATGTTTTTGCACGAATGCGATGGTGAAATTTTGTGCATATAATGAAATTTTCTAGATATTTCTGAAAAAAAAAAATAATAAAAAAATTGGACGTATTTTCCAAGATGGACTTTTGATACTTATTCCATTTTCAAACAAATATCGAAAGAATCCGATTTATTTTAGCAATTTTTCTTTCGTTAGCAGTTAACAGGACTAAAGATTAATATTTGTTTTTTAAACAAAAGAGCATTCAGGATTATATCAATAAAAATACGTGTGTGCCGTGAGTCTACTAAAACTGGTTCACCATAGTAAGCCCGAAAATAGTGAATTTCGTAAATCGATATGAAATCGTGAATTCATGTGTTTTCGTCATATCCTCTATGAGTATGTAGATTTTACTTCCAACTTTCAAGCTTAATTAGCATTATAAAATTAAATGTTTGTGGTTTGGCCCCCCTTGTTGTACGAGCCCCTTGGCGGACGCCTTGGCCTAAATCAGGCCCTTATTTAAGCGACTGGTACTTATCTTCATCAACTATTGACTCATCCATTATCCATATCTTTAATATTAATAAGTTCAGGTATTTTTGATAGCACAGGAACACAAAATCACAAACGATCAACTCAAAAAGTTGTTCTGATAACAGTGCTAAAACCTACCACATCAAACAGTTTGGTTCGAATTCAGGAGCGTTCCAACAAAACGGAATTACCAATCAATTCCCAACTGAGTAATAATCGCGCATGCGCATTACGTCAATCTCGGACTAATTCGAAACTGATTTGGAACTGGTGGTTAAAACAAAATTAATTTTTCGAAAAAACCAATATAGTTTTAATAAATATTTTAACTACTCACGGCAGCAAAATTAAGCATTAATAAACTGTTTTTTTAGGCTGGAGGGTACTATTTTACTGATTTGACATTAATATATTATAAGCAGGCAGGAACATAATTGAAACAATCAGAGAAATATTTTCCTGACTAGGAAGGAAAAGTACAGTGTTTACCAGTGCATGTCATAACATCTATTTTTGTTTGTGTTTAGTTTTATTGTATTTTCTGTTATTTTAATTATGTTTTATACATGTTTTATTACAAACCCATGTTATATTATTCATGTATTAATATCTTTACCTAAACTTCCACTTTTTATCTAAATAGCGTGAGTAGATAAAATATTGTATGCAACAAGGTAGCAAAGGAAACATTTTTACCTCGTGTATTCATTGTCTGCCGAGGCGACGCCGACTCAGTCAATTAGGTAAATTACCTGCCTCGGCTGCGCCTCGGCCGTTAATTTTTATAGCCTGCCTTCTCTTCCGGCTCTGTGACTAATCTAATCACACGTCATTAAAATTCCATTTTGCTGCCTAGTTACATAAATAACTATTTCATTTCCCCTAATGAGAATGTATGTAAAATATTTTTATTAAAATCAATTTAATGTTTAAAAAAGATCCTTTGCTCTATATTGGATAATATATTTAAGTGAAATATTCCCAGAATTCTTGATTTAACATTTGGAAATTGTTTGTCAGTAAATTCATTGCTTCTATAATTAATTTATTTGTGAGTCTTTGATCACTTTACAAAAGGACTTTCAAGAAAGTGTATTGAAATTAAAATAAATTTTCTATTATGGTTTTTAATTGCTTCATTCAAAATCATCAAAAATTGATTTCTTTGTAATTAAAACAAAAGATGTTATACATTTTATGTGATCTTCTCTAAAATTTGAACGCCTTTATTTTAATAGGATCTATGGTTGGTGTATTACGGGTTCTTTTTTTTTTTTTTTTTTTCTTCTTTCTTTATTTGGCATTGGCTTTACACCATACAACCATAATTGTTATTACGGGTTTATCTTTCCATTTTTAAGTTCTCCATCTTTGCTCCTCTTACATTCAATGGTTGGTGATATAATCTATATCCAATATTAGTTTTATCTACAAAATCATTTAGTCCAGGAGATAGCGTGCAAAAAAGTGTCTGACTAACACCAAGCTAGAATTTTGTGTATAAGTAAATCTTCTGGTGTCTTCAAAGAATATTTGGTCGGCTAAGTTCGTCTAAGGGACATAGCTTGGCAACATGCATTTGAAAAAAATACACCGGTAGAGAGCGGCCATGTCCAACCTATGTATGGTGGACAATGTGACTTTCATGATCCTGAGTAAAAAATTAGTTGGTAGACCGACAATCAATTTGATTTTAGTTTGCCACTTGATAGGTGACCACTTTGATTTTGAGTAATATTTGAATAACTAACCTATCAAGTAACAAACTAACATCAACTTGATTTTTGGTCGACTAACTAATTTTGTACTCAGGATCCTAAAAATCACATTGTCTATCATAATGGTCGGGACATTAAAGCTCTCCACCGGTTTGTTTTTTTCAAACGCCTATTGCCAAGCTATGTCCCGCAGACAAACTTAACCTACCACATATTCTTAAAAGGTACTAAAAGATTAATTTGTACACAAAATTCCTTGATGTTAGTCAGACACTTTTTTGCACTCTAATCTCCTGGACTAATAATATTCAGGACTAATCAATGTGATAGAAATACAACTAAAGGAAAAACAATTTAAATATGCATCCCTCGCTTTCCTTGATGATACCTTTACATTTGAATTTGGTTTCAACTCAAATTGAGTTATAAACGAATTTTCGAGTTTCTGAAAGTACATAATACTTAAGTTATCAGGCTGACATATAAATTGAATGTAATATGGTAATGTAAATAAGTTATTTGTGGTAAGAAAGAGTGTGCTCAAACTGTCAAGGCATGTACAGAGGTTGAAGAAGTGTTACATTTTGCTTCATGTCTGTCACTATGCCATCTCACTACAGCACATATTCATGTTCTTCTTTTCTACTGAACATTCTTTTACTCACCTTGTAACATTTTTATTTATTACCTTTCTAACAAAATTTGTATACCCCCTCTAGGCAATACTTTATTTTTATACCTCATAACATTTTATCCTCTTACATACATGCTTCAGACTTGGAAGAGCTGTCATTTTTATTCTTTCACTTTATAAATTGAATGTATCCTTAACGATAATCTTGTATAGAAATTTAAATTTGAATAGAATATGTAAACGATCATGTATGAGATACTTATAACACATGATCAGGGTTATGGGATGACTCTGATTGAAGTTCAGCAATCTACCATCTGGTACATTGTTCTTGTTGTTATAAGTTGAGTAGTTTACTCATTAAAACTTGAAAACTCTAAGGTCTTATCTGACGTGTATGAAAGTCAGATAAGATAAGAAAGTCATATAAAGTCTCCTTATCAGATTAATTTGATTGTTTGAATTTTGTCTGTCTGTTTGTAATATGATTTGTTTGAAACCTTGTCTCCTCATCAGATTAATTTGATTGTTTGCATTTCGCCTGTCTGTTTGTAATATGATTTGTTTGAAACCTTGTCTCCTCATCAGATTAATTTGATTGTTTGCATTTCGTCCGTCTGTGTGCAATATGAATCGTTTTAAACCTGCCCCTTGTCGTATTAATTTGATTGTCTGCATTTCGTCTGTCTGTCTATAATATGATTCGTTTGAAACCTTGTCTCCTCATGAGATTAATTTGATTTTTTGCATTCCACCTGTCTGTCTGTAATATTTACAAATTAATTTGAACGTTGACATTTTTTCTGTCTGTCTGTAATATGATTTTTATCAGTCATTTGCCATCCGGCAATGCACCAATTATTCTTTTTTATAATACAATGATTTCCTCTAAATTTTGTTTTGATATCTGCTACCATTTTGAAAATATCGACTTTTGAACATTTAAACTTTTACCCTAAATAATTTCTAAACTATTTCACTAATGATATATTTTTTATAAAATAAAGTCCTCAATATGTTATCTTCTGCCGCCATTTTGAAAATATGGACTTAGTATTTATACATAGGAAAGTGTTTGTTTTGAAGGACAACAAAATTATTATTCACATAAAAAATATTTTGCCATTTATAGGTTTATAATAGGTTTAGTAAATATAAAGAGTATGATATTTTTATCTAATCAAGAACTATTGGGTTTAATTTAAATGTATACTCTACTGTAAACATTATAGGTGGATCAAGAGCTATAATATATTAAGTTTTTTTCCTCTTGTACCAGATGTACCAGATTAAGAACTATTAGGTTTTAATTAATTTTTTTTCTCCCAGGGGTATTTTAAAATTAAGTCCAAAGCAGTAAAACCTTACATGCGTCTCCAAGGTGCAACGCCGTTGTAATAAGCTATCTTAATAGTATTCTATCATCTAAGCAAGCTGACAGACTCACAGAAAGTGAGTACCTTGCTTAGAGATAGTAACCTTAGTTCTTCAGTCGGCAGGATGGCTAAGCCAAAACTTTTCCTCCTCAGGAGTGTTAATGCAGGACAGCTGCTAATAAGATGAGAAGGGGTTTCATCCTCTTCCTCGCACAGTCTGCACACTGGGCTTTCTGCTAGGCCAAGCAGATGTAGGTCGATTTAGCCTACAGTGTCCAGTAAGAATGCCTGTCAAAAGATGACAGGATTGTTTTTTGAGCGAGAGCATGGTAAGATGCTGAGACCCATACTTGAAATACTTTTTCCATATTCTGTTGATATCTAACTTCATGGAAGTCCTTATGGAATGTTTCACTCCACACCATGGTACACTAACAACTGATTCTGGTATAATTGAGGTCGAATTGGAATCCGCTAAATAAAGCTAAATGTCAGCAATGTCCTGGAACCCATTTTAATTAAATCATTTACATTTGAGTAAAAAATAGTGAGTTCAAGAACTATTTGTTTTATCCAAAGTATATTCTCTTTCCTTTAACTGTGTTCAGTTCAAAACATATGAAGTGTTAGCTAAAACGCTTTCTTTTTACTACGTTTTTATTAGCTTGCTTTCTTGTTTGTTTGTTTGTTTGTCCGGTACAAATCTGGCAATCAATTTCTAACTAACTTCCCGAATAGCTAGACATTTGAAACTTTTAGCATAGCTCAGAACACGATGACAATGCATTATTTTAATACTTTTTGCCATCTTTCAGCAGAATCCAATTGGTTTTCAGCAAATTTTGGTGTATGGAAAGTTAGTTTGGAAAAAATCCGCAAGTTATTTTCGCATATTTACAATCTTCATTTTGACAGGTTTTAAATTTGGGATTTTTATAAATAAAGAGATAAACATTGAATGACAGCATAACAGGAAATATATAGATTATATTATTTATCAATTATATTATTTATATTATGTCAAATATATCGATGGCACGGTTTAGATTTGGTGTTGGGGAGATCCGTTGTACAAAGATTTGTCCTTTTATAGGTTTAAGATCAGCTCTCTAGAAGGTTGTCATTTATGTGAAGTAAATAAATTATGAACTATTTTTTAACATATTTACAATCTTCATTTTGACAGGTTTTAAATTTGGGATTTTTATAAATAAGAGATAAACATTGAATGACAGCAAAACAGGAAATATATCGATTATATTATTTATATAATTTCAAATATATCGATGGCACGGTTTAGATTTTGGTGTTGGGGAGATCCGTTGTACAAAGATTTGTCCTTTTATAGGTCAAGATCAGCTGGGTTTAAGATCAGCTCTGTAGATGGTTGTCATTTATGTGATGTAAATAAATTCGGAACTATTTTTTTTCCCCTAACATTATATATTTTTTTATAACAATAACAATTATATTATCAACATTACATACGATTCAACAGAAAATTTAAAAACGTAGTATATAAAAAGTTCTGTTTATCTTGAAATTATTAGTAAAATGTATACACTTGATAAGAATTATTACAGTCCCTACTGTAATTTCACTTAATTCATTTTTTAAAAATCCCAATCTTAGAATATCTTTGCAATTGAGTATTCAAAAAACCCTTTTTAATTACCATTTTTAATTAAATGTATCTTCTTTCAACAGCTTCTTGTTTAAAAGAAAGATATATATTTATAAATAAAAATATATAATCTGATATTGTAGAGTTTTGTCTTAAGTTTTAAATTTTAATTAATACAATTTTCTGCCAAAAATAATTTTGAGTTAAGATATTTTCATTGGATCCATTTAGTAAGAAGTTATCAAAGTCTACATTTTCTTGGAGCAGGTCCAATATCTAAAGTCTTTTCTTGGATGACATCCCTTTTTAGGGATTAGAGATGGAGGCTTTAAAGGATTATTTCAGTAGGTAATAAATTTGGGATTTCTATGCTTAGAATATCTTTTGGTTAAATAAAGTGAGAAGATGCTCTATCTAGGAGGGTAATTAATGGAATTTTCCTTGACTGCAATTTTCACTACTGGAATTAAACAAGACAAACTATTTTGTGGTGAGAATTTTGTTGAAAGGAATTCTACGTTATATTATTCTGCTGACAGGGAAATTTTCTTCGTTTAAGATGTATATAATTACAATATACACAGTTAACTAGTTTATCAATGGAATGTCAAAGTGAATATTAGATGATTTTTTTTTTTTTTTGAGTTAAACAACCTCAAAAGATTTATTGCTTCAGAGCTTACCGAAGGTAAAGGAAGCTATGTAATCGTTCAGAACAACAAAATATTTTATGTCTGCGATTTCAAAAATTCCAAGACAGAAATCCGTTTTAGACATCAGGGAACATTTTTGGTTCCATGTCTGTCTGTCGGTAATTGTTTGCGAACCAACGCTTATCTTAAAACTAGCCGTCAGATTTTGATGGAATTTGGATGGTAGGTCATAATTAACCCATTGTTATTCCCATATAAGTTTCAACCTTTTTTGCACATTTGTTTCTTTTCCACATGCGCACAAACATGCAATTATTTACACTTATATCATCAAAAGTACTCATCCGGTTGTAACGTTTCTTCTTCTGGTTTAAATGAAATTTGGGCACTTCTTTAGATGGTTACTCCCCTAATAAAGAAAACAGAGGGGAGTAACAATCTAAAGAAGGTGTACGGAATGTTCTTCTTTAGACTGTTACTCCCCTTATAAAAACAGAAGTGTGATAATTCTTTGTCCTAAAGTTCATTGGAATAAACATCCCTTTGTCTTAATGGTTGTTTAGTCAAAGTCATTTATATCCTAAAAATCATAGGGGAGTAACAATCTAAAGAAGTACCGAAATTTGGATGGATTGTGGAAAGTAGCCAGCAGATTGCCCCCAGATTAATTTCAACTGTCTAAGCTCTTTTAATTTCGCTAAAAAACGGGGGGGATAATGAAATAAATGTTGCAATAATAGGTTTTAAAAGCATAAAGGAGGAAGCTATGTGCCACACTAATTGGCAGACTATTTTTTTAAAAATGTATTATTTCCCATGGAAATATTTTTAATGTTTGTTAGTGGAGTCGTCTATTCTCCATCTATGTATGGAATCGGTGACTATAGATTTTTCTTGAGAAAATTTATGAAATTGAATACACTATTTATTATTTGCTTCTAAGGGATAGGCTCCCAAAATGTATGTATAACATACATTTCTAGATTTTAGCGAATTTCCAATGGAAAAAATTCGCTAATGGAGCCACTGGCATGGCGAGAGTTGGAGCCGGGAACCTGGCCAAAATACGTTTCATGGGTCCCTGATCAGGAAAGAATAGGTCTTACAAAACTTATATATATATATATATATATATATATATATATATATATATATATATATATATATATATATATATATATATATATATATATATATATATATATATATATATATATATATATATATATATATATATATATATAATAAGTGAATAAATTCTTGACCGTAAAAATAAACAGAAACAAACAAAACTCAGGTTTCGGTCACAAAAATCAACATTAACATCAGCATTAACATTGTAACGATTTTTGTGACCGAAACCTGAGTTTTGTTTGTTTCTGTATATATATATATATATATGTATACTGTATAATATATAGGTATATGTATTTCTAGCGGATTTCTTGTGAGCACGATAGCTCTCGAACGAATTGACGAATCAAAATAAAACTTGCACCGAAAAATCAAGCTAGTTGAGATGAGGATCCCTATAGAAAATGGGATAATTATGACGTCATTAACCCCTTCTGATGAGTCAGCAATGATTAAAAATAATCCTACCGCGGGGTTCCTCAAGCCGAGCGAATTTCCGTTAGAAATTTGTAGTTCAATGTTGTGCAGTTTAAACTTCTTAAACGACTACGATTATGTTTAACTAAGCAATATTCTAAAAACCCTAATCCAACTAAAATAATTCTTTTAAATTATCTTAACTTAAAATAACACACACAATGGTAGTAGTTAGGAAGGAAGTTTAAACTGCAAAACATTGAACTACAAATTTCCAATGGAAATTCACTCGGCTTGCGGAACCCCGCGGTAGGATTTTTTATTAGGGCGTGATATTACTAAATAAGTGTACCAGATTTAATCGATATAGATGCAATCTCTAGCGTTTGGGTTCAGGGTATCTTCAAAATTTCATAATAATCATAGTCTTGCTACTTTCTCTCCGTATACCTAACCTTCCGATGTGGAAAATTAAAAATAATAATAATAATAAAACGGGAATAAGTTCAAATTAAGATTCGATTGTATTCAACAAATTTATTAACTTATGTAATTTGGTCTTACTATAATAAATAATTAGTAGAGATTGTTCCCTCCTTTTCAAAATGTCTTCAGTACATTGTATACTCTAGTCTTGTAAATTTTATATTTAAATAATGTTTCAAAAGACAAAGTTCTGTTTAGGTGGTTGCTTTTATCTAACTTTCAGTAACAATGTTAGTTTAAGGTTGTAGTTTTGGTTCTGATATCAAGTTCTTATCCAAACTTCAGGTAAAGGTCTGAGTTAGAGCTCAACTTTTCACCCTACCTGTTAACTAAGAAAATATTTATCTGTAGTAGCAGTGTTTTTCTAAAGAAATGACAAGTTATCTATGAGTGATATTCTTGTCACAAGACTGTCTATATAATGACTATAGGCATCGCGTGGCTCTATCATTAAAGCGAGCGTAATGCAATAAATATTAGATATATAAATATATATATATAAAAAATAGTTAAAAATTATGAGTTGTTAGTTAAAGAGGATGATTGTAGTGGAGAGACGTGTAGTAGAGGAGATGGTTTCCTTTCTATATTATATTCCTTAACTTTAATGTTCTGGCCACTTTCATTTCAACTTTTATAAAATGTATTTTACAAAAAAAACTTCTGCTTACATTAAGTTGAAATTTTACATGGCTAGTTCAATTTTATTTAGACTATTATTTATATGAAGTCTTATTAATATCGCTACGTTAGAACGTAAGATATCGGTAAACAACGTTGTTTTATCTATTTTAAACGTTTAGGTCCGCTTTAAGGCGGCTTTCACACTGCGTGCGAGACCGAGCGAGACCGATTCCGCTTGAGAAGCAAATACATGTATTAGCAATGTATTAGCTTGGGTCTATTCACATTAATCGCTGAGTGAGACCGGGCCGAGCGAGACTGAGCGAGACCGAGCCGACCCGGGAATTATTTGAAAAAAATGTTCATCTCAATAATGTAATGTAATTGAAGCGAGCGTAAGCGAGTTTCTTTACATTCAACAAACTATGCATCTTGTCTGTCTGTCTGTCAGTAACGTTTACGTTACGCGTGTGACGATAACTTGAGTAAACGTTGACCGATTTAGTTGAAATTTGGTATATATGATCCTCTTACTAATTCTCAGGCAAAGTTCGTTGGACAGCGTGATCCGTCCAAGAGTTCGCGCGCAACGCTCGCGTAAACGAGAGGTTCAAAAATTAAATTGGAATTTCAGGACGGGAAAAGATTCTATCATCATCTATTCGATGAGACGAACATTTTTTTTTTCAAATAACATTTTTTTAGTAAAACTAACAGCGACACCGCTATGAATTAATAAAGATCGCTAAAACTATTTAAGCGGACCTAAACGTTTATAATAGAGAAAACAGCCTTTTTACCAAAATCTTACGTTCTGACGTAACGATTTTAATAAAACTTCATATACACCATCTAATGCACAATTAAAACAGGCATGCAAAATTTCAATTTGATACATGCAGTAGTTTTTTGTATCAAAGAGATACATTTTATAATAATTAAAAAGGAGATATGTGTGGTTAGAGGAATAGTAAGAATGCGGGGTGTTTCCCTTACTACTAGCCGCTGTACTACTACTATACCCATTAACTATCAACTCTTCATGATTCATGATTATCTATTTTTTCAATATTCAATACATATTTATTTCTATACGCTCGCTTCAATGATAAAGCAACGCGATGCCTAGTGTTAGAATGTTTTCGTGTCGTAATATTCCAATTTTTAATTAAAAGCTAACGTTTACGCGAACGTTGCGTGCGTACGATTGGAAGGATAACACTGTCCAAAGAACTCGTCCTTGGAATTAGTAATAGGAACATGTATAACAAATTTCCACTAGAACGGTCAACATTTACTGATGTTATCTATATGGAAACGTAAACGTTTCTGACGGACAAATAGGCAGGATGCATATTTTGTCAAATGTTAAAAAACAAATATCAATTAAGTTTTTATTGCATTATTATCTTCTTTCCGATGATTACACAAATACGACAAATTTCTTAAATTTTGAGTTGTGATACCTGATATTTTTAAATAATTTTCATTATTAAATTTAAAATAAGGTTAATACAAATATAAATATTTGCTGAGTTCACTTGAATATTATATTTTTATGATTTTGCTTCTGCTCCTACATCATATTCCTGTGTTAGATATCGAAGAAAATGAAACTTCATATAAAACGTATTCATCAACCAATACTTCCTGTGTAACAAGTTCTTATTCCAATAAGAACGTGCTCATAACGTTTATTCTTTATATATATATATATATATATATATATATATATATATATATATATATATATATATATATATATATATATATATATATATATATATATATATATAAAAATTGCACTTAGGGATGCAGTGTTATTGAAGGAATACGAAATGAAATATTCTTAGGAATTCTAACAAATTGCATGACCAGGAGAGGAAATGCTTAGTACCTACATACGAATATATTTAAATATAATTTAAAAAATGTCTGATTTCCAAAAATGTCATCGTATTTTTAGGGTTTCGAGGTCCTCCTAGAAACTTTTTTTGACTCAGGGGATCTCAAAACGTGTAGATCTATCGAAATAGAATTTCCGCGGCATTATAATAATTTCTCGTTATAAGAGAAAGTAAAAAGGTGAAACATTCTCAACTGTTTGCTTCCTCAACGTGTGATATTTTCTGATCATTTAGAAAAGTAAAAAAAAATAGGATAATTATTATGGATTATGCTATATCAAATTATAGATAAGAATAAGATCCTTATTTAAAATAAATACTATTATTGTTTTCAAAGCATGTAAATTCTGGTTAAACAGATCTACAGGATTAAGTCTTTTGTAATTTTGTAAGAGAATTTGATGCTCTAAAAAATTAATAATAAATCAACCCTTTTCTTAAAAATATCGTGATAAATTTGAAAAAGTTGTGGTGAATTTGAAAAATTCTTGATGTATTTGAAAATGTCGTGATAAATTTGAAACAATTTAAAGTGGCTATAACTCCTTAACAAGTAAAAATCGAGTTATGGTCGAGGATAGGAACTTTTTTGTTCCATTAAGATTGACCTAGCTAAATTTTATTAATTTAACATTCAACATGAATCACCCTATATATAATATAACTATATAATATAATTTATTATTAATAGGTTTATTTTAACCAAGCAGTGTACCGTCTGCGGGATCGTCATGAGCTTGCGGAATGGATAAAAGCCATTCCAACCCGATTTGTGACAGTGTTTTGTACCGTCCTCCAAACTGTTCCAACCCGGGCAGGGATCGTTTGCGAACAGTTTACTGTACGGTCAAAACGATCCTCTGACATTACCAAGTACTGGTTTGTATGACATGCGCAGTTATGTCAATCATCACACATGTCAGGAAGGTTCCCTAACTGTTAGGTTTCCTTTAAAGATTTTTATACGTTGCGAATTATAGCCTAAACCCGTTCTAACTTGTCATGATTTTATTACAGTACAGTGTTAACGCATGCGTGTAAAATATGTCCTAAATGATTCCCGAACGATCCGCAGGACGATTCACTGGACGGTACAAATTGGGGTGTTGGAACAAACCTAAATGTAAACAATATTTTATGTTATTTTTGATATGATTCAATATTTGATGATGATCCTACTCTGTTACAGCGGTGAACACCCCGCCTGGTCCGCTATTCCAAGGAGATCCAGCCATGATCGTGATTCTTATCGGCATGGGTCTGATGTTTATCGTCATTTGCGTCGTCCTCAGGCTTTTCAGCAAGTTAGTATACATTTTGTTTTTGTTTAAAATAAAATTTTGTTTATGTTAACTCATATATGTTCAATATGAGACGGATATTGACCTTAATTTTGTGAAACCTTCTAAGCTGGTACTTCATTAGATTGTTACTTCCCCATGTTATTTTTTAGAATATAGTAGTAGTAGTAGTAGTCTAGTACTTTCTACTAGGACGGGTAGGACGAACCACTTGTTCGAACCTTGCAATTAGGCCATCATTCAGGCCCTTTTTACGCCCCGCGGTAGAGAGTTCCAGCCACTTCACACATCATACATATGTACATTTGTACCGCCGAAGCGAGTATGATGTGATCAATAGTGAGCCATATAAATCAGAGTGTCACGGCGAGGAATCGAACCCCGTCTCGTTCCACTCGAGATTCAGTGATGGCCGAGCAGACGTGGTTTAACTCACACGGCTACGCTAGCTCCCCTTTTAGAATATAAGTAGATTTATTAATTTATACATTCCTTTGTCTAAATTACTATTAAGACAAAGGGATGATTAGTTCAATGTACTTTGAGACAAGGAATATCCCACTTCTGTTTTATAAGGAGAGTAACACTCTAAAGCGCACCTGAGCGCGCAGTCTAAGCGCGGAATAGCGCACTGATGCCTAAATTACGGTATTGCAGGATTAGAATGATATTATTTTTAATTATGATAAGTTTTAATAGCTAGGAAATCACATTAATATGGATATTTGCACTAGATTTATTTAGTCTTTAATTTTAGTTTTTAGTATCTAAAATATTCAATCTGTAATGGTTGCCAACCTGCTCTTTGACATTAAACATTTTATTTACAATTTCGAACCAGACTTATATAATCTAATAATGTATAAAATAACGTTAAGATAATTTATTCATACTGAACGTGACCTATAAAATATTGTTTTATAGTAGAAATAAGATTTAAGGTAAAAATAAAAATAAACTTTATTAGTTTAAGAGAATTATTTTTGTTACATTGTTATATAAAATTTTTATGTATGAGTTTATTACATTTTGTAAATATAAAACTGCATTTAGAATAATATTATGAAACATAACTACGCTTACTTGTTAGCGCATCGTATACCATCCTCGAAACTCTTATACCGAGGGTGATCTACACAGACAAAATATAGAAAAGTAAAAAATTAAATATGCGCTTGCAAAATTTCTATTTTTTTAAAAAAAATTTGAGTGGGGTATCTAGTGAAAGCTACTGAAGATTAGATTACACACATATGAAACATTTTAAGATTATTGTGCTTTTTACCCCCAATATTGCGTTTTTTTATTGCGCCAAAGTTATTCCCAAAAAATTGTTACTCAGAGACTTCCCATCAAATTGCTGTGCATAGCATCTTGCATAAATTTGGAAGACCTGAAGTTCATGTGAACTGAACTGACTGCGAAATATTGATCAAACCCATCATATATAAGGTTAAGCGCCCTCTTCAATCACTTGCGTATACAAAACTTTCCAGCAATCACTGTCAATGATTGGCTCGTCAATGAAGCGTCAAACGGGTTCCTACACGGTTCAATCATGAACGAATCTTTTGATGAAATCGATTGACTGTCTAGGGCCTACTTAAACAACAATCAAAATAAGTAATTAAATTATGCTTCGCCGTAAAAAAAAAAATGCGTGCATTTATATTTTAAATACAAATTTATTTATAATACATTAAATACATGTATTTATTATGTATAAAAAGTGATTTCATGTGGAAATTTAGTTCCACGTAAAAGCAATCACTTGAGTGTATACCCCTGCTTAGAAGTAAGAAATATATTCAATAGTCGGAGAAATAATAGGAACCATAGTGCCCATCATGTTCAATGTACTGCATATTTTAGTAAGGGGTTCACTTAACCAAATTGGATGCCCCAATGAAACCCCCAGAATTGTTTGACCTTAAAAATGTATTTATTGATACGATTGCACAACATCCTAAAATATTCTGGAGTAAATAAATCTATGATCTCTTTCACTCCACAAAAATCTGGTTTTTTAATATTAAAATAAAATTTTAAATAGGTGGAAAAAAATGATCACCTCCCTTTAAGGATCAGGCAAAAAAATAAAAAATAAAAAATTTACTGGATTGGTGGTTTCCGCGGTTTAACACGTATTCATCTCTACACGTGTGTTTTGGATGGCATGTCTCCAGTTTTTTTTTTTTTATTGTGGCTCATAGAAGCAATTTCTTAGATTTTCTAATTTCTTAGATTCTTAGATTTTTCTTAGATTATACTACCAGTTTTGGTTTTAATATTGAGTTATTTGCAGATTTTTAGTTTGAGTTGTGAAAATTTAATAAATTACGTTGTCTTAGAGCTTTGGTGGTTCATTCCGTTCACCAAATACGTCAAGGTGGTAAAGGATGTAAACCAGCAAACCTTACAGGCAATATAATTTTTGTCAAGGTCATCAGAAGTACAAATCCCTAATTGATTGGCGGCATCTCCTAGAAACCACCTAAAAACATATTTTTTTTTTTTTTTATAGGAGAGGGGCAAGAATTTTGTCAAAAATAATTTTCTGGGGCCATTCTTGATCCCACAGATAAGATTTGCAACTCTAATTTTAGAAATTAGAAAAAAACAGTAGTGCGCTATTCAGAGCAAAAGGGTTAAAATAAACAAACAACAATAAAGGGTTAATCCACCAATCCTTAAAGGGTTAAATAAAGTGTAAACTGTCTAGTAATCATGACCTTTATAAAAAAAAGAACCAAATCAGGCACACGAGAGTTATTATTTTGCTTCCGAGCTTACCAAAGATATCAGAAGCCATGTGATCTTTCTGAAGAACAGAATTTTGTTATGTCTCCTTTTCAACAATTCCAAGAGAGAAATGTGTTTCAAACATCAGGGAACATTTTGGGTTCTGTGTTCCTCAATTTTTGTGAGCCAACATATTTTTATAACTACTCGACCGATTTCAATACCATAATTTGCCTATAATTGGTCCCATTAAAGTTTTAACCTTCTGTGTATATTTGGTTCTCTACTCCATGCGCACAATCATACATTTAATTACACCTATGCATTCGAAAGTAGTCATCTGATTTTTATGAAATTTGGGTGGTTTAGTCTTGTTAGTGTGCTGTTACATTTTCTTGTATCAAATTTGACGAACTTAAGGATCATCTTAGTTTCACTTCTTCTATCTTACGACTACTGTCAAAGTACAGTAGTCGTAAGACAACTGTACTTTCACTACTACTGTACTTTCGTTACTACTGTACTATCATTGACATACACTCTTTTACATTATTATTTAGTATATAACGGACATTCAAAAAATTCTAAATTGTTTTAATGTTTTACACGTATAAATGTATCAATTTAGCATTACCGAATGTGCTTAGCCGGTTCAAACTACTCTGGGGCAACCTGCGTGCTACTTTTGACAAACCATCCGAACTTCTTAAAAATTAAAAGAATACTTTGAATTGGTTTAAATAAATGTATGTTTGTGTGCAATATGGATGATAAACAAACTGGTGCAGAAGGTTGAAACTTATATAGGACCATCAAAGGGCTAATTTTACCATACAAATTTGATCAAAATTGGACGAGTGGTTTTTGACACGTTGATGCGACAGACCGACAAAGAGTCATGGGACCAAAAATGTTCCCTGATTTCCGAGTTTGAAATCGGAGACAACATTTTTTTTTCTGTTCTTCACAACGAATTTTGCTTCCGCTACCATTGGTATAAGCTCGGAAGCATTACAAGCTGCATAGACGCTCTCACTAATCAATCCGAGTGAAGCGTCCCTTTTTGCTTCTTCTTCGAAGCAATTCAATGGACTCTCAAAGAGTTAAAAGTTTGTTTAGGAGAAAATTCCTTCAAGTGGCAACTCCTCTTCGTTAGGATAACAATTGGCATTGGCAGACCAAAAGTTTTACTATCTTTGGCGAGCTGAAGTAGAGTAACAACTCTGAAGTACGAAGGAGTTTTATCCTCTTGACTCAGCCTTTACTCTTGATTTTAAAGAAAGCCAAGACCTCGGGGATGCCAATTCAAACAAAAGACATTGATAAAATGGTTCAAGAAATCAGCTCATTTTCTCTGACAATTCTATCCTAAAACTGTGAAAATTATTTTCAACCAATTTCTCAGAGTTATTGCTTTCCATCACCTAGCATTCGTTACAGCTATATGATCGTTCTAAAGAACGAAAACATTTTGTTTCTGATTTCAAAAATTCTAAGACAAAAATCCGTTTTAGTCATTAACAACATTTGTGAACATTTCCCCTGTCTGTCTGACGCTCATTTTATGCGAAACAACATATCTTAAAAACTTCTCGTCTTATTTTAACGCAATTTGTATGGTAGACCGTAATTTGCCTTATTTTTTGGACCCATGTAAGTTCCAATCTTATATGCCCATTATTCTCTTTTACATGCGCTCAAACATTATCTCACACTCCTATATCTTTAAAAGTACTCATCTGAATTTTCTAAAATTTAAATGGTTTGTCTAAAGCAGCTCCCATATAGTCCTAGATTAATATCAACCGTCTGCTTTAAATTTTACTACGTTTTTATTAGCTTGCTTTCTTGTTTGTTTGTTTGTCCGGTACAAATCTGGCAATCGATTTCTAACTAACTTCACGAATAGCTAGACATTTGAAACTTTTAACATAGCTCAGAACACAATGCATTATTCTAATACTTTTAGCTATCTTTCAGCAGAATTTAATTGGTGTTCAGCAAATTTTGCTAAATGGAAAATTAGTTCGGACAAAAACCGCAAGTTATTTTATTTGTTTTGCCTTGTCCCATATTTACAATCTACATTTTGACGGGTTTCAAATTTGTGATTTTTAAAAAATAAGAGATAAACATTGAATGACAGCAAAACAGGAAATATATCGATTATATTATTTATCGATTATATTATTTATATAATTTCAAATACATCGATGGCACGGTTTAGATTTTGGTGTTGGGGAGATCCGTTGTACAAGGATTTGTCCTTTTATAGGTCAAGATCAGCTGGGTTTAAGATCAGCTCTGTAGATGGTTGTCATTTATGTGATGTAAATAAATTCGGAACTATTTTTTTTCCCCTAACATTATATATTTTTTTATAACAATAACAATTATATTATCAACATTACATATGATTCAATAGAAAATTTAAAAACGTAGTATGTAAAAAGTTCTTTTTATCTTGAAATTATTGTTTCAGTTAAGTTACCTACTTAAATTTTTTTTTTTTTCTTTTAATATTTTCTTGCAACTCAGCTTACGCCATGGTTTAATTCATACAAAGAATCAAAACAAGTTTGACAGATTTAAAAAACGGGGGGGGGGGAGGTATTAAATAATTTGACAATAATTGGTTGCTAAAGCATAAAATCATTAAACTTTACGAAATAGGACGCGAAGAAGCTGCCACCTCACTAATTGGCGGACTATTTTACTAACTTCTATATCTTTTAAAATACACATCTGATTTTCATGAAATTTATATGGTTTTTCTTTTCTATTTTTTTTTTTTTAGGATTTTTAAGATATAACTTGTGTTATTAAAGGTATACAACTTTTTTTTTTTTTTTTTCCAAATTTTAAATACAAATATTACTTACTCACTTAGATTCATCCTTGCTTTTCTGAGGCATAAATTATTGACCGTCAATTTTTTTTTATTTATTTATTTATTTATATCTTGAAGCATTACTAAGTTAATTACAAAAGAAGTTGAAGTAAGAAGAAGAATAATTACACAAGTGGAGGAGTTGATGTCAATAGAATAATAAAAACGAAAACCCCTCCTCAAAATTATTATTTTTTAATTTCTAAAGCCAGCTTTCGGCCTCTTAGCTATCATCTTTACATACAACAGATAAAAAATAAAATAAATATAATAAAAAAAAAAATGTGTAAAATAAAAAGTCAAAAGAAGGTTAAAAACAAAATTACGGAGATTAACTTTAAAATATAAAAATACATTGAATTAAATTACAGGTAAAAAAAATAAAAACATCCAAGAATAATAAAAGCTACCAGGAAGGAAAATAAAATGATAAAAAAGAAAATTAAAAAAAAAAAAATAAACAGAATGAAATAAAATAATAATATAATTATATAAATTAATTTAATAAAATACGAATACAATGAAGAAACCTTTATAATATGCAAAAGCAAATAATGTGGTTTATTCCAAAAAGTAATGAAATTTGTAACTTGTAAAATAGAATAAAATTAATTACAGGTAAAAGTTAAGGAAAAAATCACTAGGTGGAGTTACCTGAGAGACAAAAATTGGACTAAATGGCGGGGGATTGGGGGATATTACTAAGCGAGGTAGGAGTATCGAAGATCATCCCCCCTTCTTTATGTAAGAGACAAATCCCCCTTCTTCCCTCAACCCCGGTTAGCAAGTTTCCTCCGAATCTCCAGACTCTCCAAGGAATTTTGTTTTGTGCCATTGGTGGTAAAACTTAAGAAATTACATAAATATTTAGGATAGCCAAGATCAGTTGAAAGTAAAAAAAACCTTATTTTATTTTACCGACGTTTCGGAAAATATGTTTTCTTCTTCAGGGTAATGGTGGGAATGATTTTATTTTTGCAGGATAAGTATTAAGCTGGGAGGTATAGAGTGAGGACAATAAATCTCTTATACCACTTGTTAATGGTATTAGAAAGATGTCAAGAGACCATCATTATACTTTGTTTTGTTTTTAAAAAAAAAAAAATCTTGTACATTTGGTACTCCTTTAAAAAATCCTTTTTAAGGAATATAAGAGTAACATTAAAATTGATCTATTAAACAAAAAGTAAGTAAAGGAAAAAATGTGAAACACTTTTGACGAGTGGACATCCTTTTTGTATTTAAAGGCGCCATTTAAAGGCGTGTCCTGTTGTTAAATTATGTTTAGTTAGGGCAGTAGGATTAACTGATCTTTTTCAGTAAACATAAACAATTTTTTTTGCTTCCGAGCTTACTAAAGGTAACGGAATCTATTTGATCATCGTTCTGAGGAACGAAAAAAAATTGTCTCTGAGTTCAAAAATTCCAAGACAGAAATCCGTTTCAGACATCAGGGAACATTTTTGGTTCCGTGTCGGTCTACTCTCAATTTTTGTGAACGAACATTATCTTAAAAACTACTCGTACGATTTTAATTATATTGGGATAGTGAGTGATAATTAGCCCATTTGTGTGTCCCATATAAGTTTCAACCTTCTGCGCTTATTTGATTCCTCTTATACGTGCAATACATACATTTATTTTCACCTATATTTTCACAAGTACTTATCTGATTTTGATGAAACTTTTATAGTTTATCGAAAGTCACCCGCAGATTATGCCTGATTAATTTAAGCAGTCTTCGATCTTTAAATTTTGCTTAATTGATACTTAAATTTATGTAAAAAAAAAAAAATTAAAAAAAACCTTCACAGATTTAATAAACGGGGGAAAATTAAATAAATTTGACAAAATATAGGTTGTAAATGCATAAAACTGATTAAAGTATACGAAATAGAACGCGAGAAAGCTATGTGGCACATTAATTGGCAGACTATTTTACTTTTGACAGATCCTCACTAGCCTTAAAATTTATTTAATTATTTACTGTTCCTATTTACCAATTCTTAAGAAATTAAGTTTGCGGCCTTTAGTTGTAAAACTATATAAAGTTTTAAAACTATATATAACCGTTTTGCGAAAACAATGGTACTTCTTTTAGATAGTTACTTAAAAACAGAGAGGAGTAACAGTTTAAAGAATGTGTAAGAAATGTTCTTCTTTAGACTGTTACTCCCCTTATAAAAACAGAAGTGTGATATTCCTTTGTTTCACAGTAAATTGGACTAAATATCCCTTTGTCTTAATAGTTATTTAGTCAAAGTCATCTATATTCTAAAAAAAAACAATCGGTCCGAGACAACTCAGACAAACTTCCTCATATAAAAGTTCATAATTACATAGCCCAGTTTATTCTATTTATTAGTTTTCTTACGTACATTTAATTATTACTGAACATTTCATCAAAATGTACCATAAAAATAACTTCTCCCGAGCGGGGAATCGAACCCGGGCTCTCAAAGTCCGCGTTTTAAGCAATTTTCTCAGGAACTAGATTTTTCCGGGGAAAACAGCGTATATCGTTGGATTCGTATTTAAATGGACTACATTTTAGAATTGTTTCATCAAAATCGTCGGAACCGTTTTCGAGAAATATTTTTTTTCACGTTTTTTCAGAGTTTTTGGGGGGTAGCGCCCCCAAATTTAGAGCTAAAATTCATTTCTCGATTTCGCCTCGGGGTATGATTTTTCTGAACATGTATGCCAAATTTCGTCAAAATTGGCCCAGTAGTTTAGGCTCCAGGCGTCTGCACAGACGACAGACGACAGACGACGGACAGACATTTTTTAAAAACCACTTTTTTGGACTCAGGGGACCTCAAAACGTGTAAATCCATCAAAATCTCAAAATCGAATTTTCGCGCCATCACAATACTTTCTCTTTATATGAGAAAGTAAAAAATCACAGGATAGTAACAATCTAAAGAAGTACCAAAACAATTTTATTTTTCCATGTTAGGGAAAATTTAGAGTTATGTAATTCATTATTCTATTCGCGTACATTTGGCTTGTTGGAAGTCAGGTTAATTTTCTCATCTTACCTCCAGTAAGCAGAGCCGCAATTGTGTTGATTATTATTATTTATTTTTTTTTTTAAATACCTGATTAATGATTTTTACTTTGCGTTTCAGAGCTCGGTGGCGAGACAACAGGACGATATTCAATACTCCGAACCCGAGGTTGATGAACGTGAGTCTCCTACGTGACAACAAGAGTCAGGAGAGGAGGGGAAGCAAGGGGAGCAATCACCCTCCTCCCAGCAGGCAGCCGTCCTTGTCATCTCTCCGGCCACAGTCACCTGCAGCTCACTCACAAGGTACATAATTTAACAACGTGTCTCAAACTAATCGTAATTATCTTTACTGATTCTTGATTAGCTAATGAATTTTTCGGTTGTGGTATCGTTGTTGGGGCCATGTATGTATTAAGAAATGACAAAATGCAAACATGCACAATAACCGTGTATTGCGGGTCCCGCAAGAATTGACAAAATGCAAACATGCACAATAGCTGTGTATTGCGGGTCCCATAAGAAATGACAAAATGCTAACATGCACAATAGCCGTGTATTGCGGGTCCCGTTTCCAGCCGAAAATGAACTGGTATAAAACGTATGACAAACCTATATAAACCTGACACTCTGTATATACACACAAACTATATAAACACGCCTATATAAGCCTGACCCACCTATGGAAACCTGATTTTTTTTAACGGGACTGATGTACCTACTTTTAAAAAATTTTATATTTGGCGGGGAACCAAACCCGTGATTCACAGAAGACACTCTCTCTTTAAATGTATTTATTTACTTACTCACTATATTAATCTATATAAACACGCCTATATAAATATAAAAACCTGATCCACTTATGCAAATTTGGGTTTTTTATTGGGTCTTAGTCATACTTTTAAAACATTTATTTTTTGGCGCAAAACCGGACCCGCATACAAAGATTTTATGCGATTTGGCATTTTCACATTTCTTAATCCTTGGCTTCAACAAAAAATACCAGGACCAATATTTTAAATCACGATCTCTGAATATGAACATCATTTTACGAAAAATAATTCGATTGAAAATTATAAAATTAAAGTTTAAGATCACCATGTTATGATATGATGAGTTGAGTAGTGATCATTTTGTACTAATTATTATCAAATTATCTTCTTTTTTTTTTTTTTTACTTAGGATTGTTTTTTTGTTAATTATTTAATTGTTGATTAAAATAAGTTACAATTTTTAAAGTTTTGCATTCTAATAAAATTAATTTATTACGTAATGAATGTTTGCAATTGTATTAATTGTATTTAGATTTTTAATTATTGACGCTCTCTCTTCGAGAATTAATTTAATTTACTCTTTACTTATTACGATTTTATACAACGATAAACTGCATTAATTTATTAAACTGACTGAAGATGACTTTCTAGGGTCGAAACGTTTCAGAAACATGTATTAAACAGTTAATTTAATCACACCTTATAATGTCTATCACTACTTAACTCAACGAAAAATAATTCGTATAACCTCATAATCTCTATCATTATTATTCTAAAAAGTAAACCAATTCAAATCACACAATCAACACTTTTTTGCTGTTTCTTTAACGTCTGTAATAACCTAATCATGTGATCATGATTAGGTTATTACAGGACGAAGGAGGATTCGGCCACTTTACTCATATCTCGATGTGATCATCTGTGTAAAACATATCTTATCTCTCTGGGATTCGAACTCACCAAATATTTTGGTGGTTTCCCGGCCACTTTACTTGTCTACTCGATGTGATTATCAGTGTAAAACATTTCTTACCCCCTCTAGGATTCGAACTCACCAGATATGTAGATAGTTTCCCGGCCACTTTACTCATCTACTGGATGTGATCATCAGTTTAAAACAAGTTTCACCTCTCTGGGATTTGAACTCACCAGATATGTCGGTGGTTTCCCGCCTACTTTACTCATTTACTGGATGTGATCATCAGTGTAAAACAAGTCTAGCCTCTCTGGGATTTGAACTCACCAGATATGTCGGTGGTTTCTCGGCCTTTTTACTCATCTACTGGATGTGATCATCAGTGTAAAACAAGTCTAGCCTCTCTGGGATTTGAACTCACCAGATATGTCGGTGGTTTCTCGGCCTCTTTACTCATCTACTGGATGTGATTATCATCGTAAAACATTTCTCACCTCTCTGGGATTTGAACTCACCTGATGTCTGTGGTTGACATGGGTTGACATGGGTTCAGGCGGAGCTGCGCGGATACTCTAACCCGGCAACTTCTGTCCCTTCAATCTCTACTATTATTCTGTTCATAACTGCTTGACGAGCTAAAATATCATCATCGACTTTACAAAGCCAAACTTCTTTTTCTTCTTCCTAACGTTTTGCCTGAAGACATTTTCATTCCTAAACTAATTCATCTCCTAAACATTGATTGATTGCTAATGTAATACAAGGCAAAAAATTGTAGCACATTTGCCTTAGGCGTGACATTTACAAGGTGTGAAAAAGCAATAAATAACATCTTTACACAATATCGAGTAAGTATAAGTAATCAATATAGCGTTAAATCAATGCCAGACTTTATCGGTTCGTGTCCCACCTAACTTGGCCTCAGGCCACAATTCTATTTAATGTTATTATTTACCTAACTAAATTATAGGAATCACTTTTTTCTCTTTGAGAAATTGGTACTTCTCAACTTGACGTTATCCCATAAATTATAACAATATGCTCTAGTGGTACATTAATAATTAATTAGTTGTTTTGACTGAGATTTTGTGGTAACCACTTTATAATAATGGCTAGAGAGGTTAGTAGGAAGTAACACAACAATATTGTCACCACAATTTTATACTAGGCATCGCGTGGCTCTATCATTGAAGCGAGCGTATTGCAATGAAATACTGAATATTGAAATTTATTAATCATGATGAATGTCATAGTTGAAGATAAGTGGAAGAGGGTAGTGTAGGGAAGAGTGGGGGTACTCGGTACAAAGCTTTACTTCCTAAACAAACCTATACACTATACGGCTATAACAATCTGCACCACCAGCGGTAGCTTTTAAACAATTATTATAAATGTATCTCGTCACTACGCAAAGAATTTTGCTTGTATCAAGTTGAAATTTTGCATACCTTTTTCAATTGTGCATTAGATGGTGTATATGAAGTTTTATTAAAATCGTTTCGTTAGAACGTAAGATATCGGTAAAAAGGTTGTTTTCTCTATTATAAACGTTTAGGTCCGCTTTAATAGTTTTAGCGATCTTTATTAAGTCATAGCGGTGTCGCTGTTGGTTTTAGTAAAAAATGTTATTTGAAAATAATGTTCGTCTCATCGAATAGATGATGATAGAATCTTTTCCCGTCCTGAAATTCCAATTTAATTTTTGTACCTCTCGTTTACGCGAGCGTTGCGCGCGAACTTATGGACGGATCACGCTGTCCAACGAACTTAGCCTGAGTATTAGTAAGAGAAACATGTATACCAAATTTCAACTAAATCGGTCAATTTTTACTCAAGCTATCGTCACACGCGTGAACGTTACTGACAGACAGACAGACAGACAGACAGACAGACAGACAGACACGGAGCATATTTCGTTGAATGTAGGAAGCTCGCTGCGCTCGCTTCAATTATAACTATAACACATTCATTAAAACATGCTATATTTGTGTCTTGTCTCTTTTAATTTCTAAATGAATTTCTAAAAAAATAGATACATTTACATGATTCTGATGTCGTTTACATGATATCGAATGACAGATATCAAAAACATTTTAAACGTATCTAGTTTTGCCAACCATGTTATAGAAACCAATCATATATTGGATGCTGCTAATTATGAAATTCAACACTCGTGCCAAAAAAAAAAAAAAAATAAATAAAAAAAAAAATAGGAAATTGGACCTTTTAGAAAAATTAGAAATTTAAAGGAGCTATTCTAGACAAAAAAATATAGCATGTTTTAATGAAAAATCTAATTTTAACAATCTGCTCTTTTAAAACCAATAAAAAAAAATTTCTAATAGTTGAAAGGTATTATTGTTTAGCTATAAGCAGTTGAAAAACAAAAATGTTATACTTGACCCATACTTTTACTGGGTTCCGCCTTGGATCTCCACTCCACATCACTTACCTTGTTCCTTCCATAATCCTTCAACCCACACAGCCCTAGTCTACCCCCACCTTGTACTGTTAGTTTGTCATAACAATTTGTTAGCAATTGTTAGCTTCTTATTAAGTTAACACCCACACTGTTTGTAAGTTTTAATTTAAAATTGTCATGACATATTATTGTGTTACTTTCTACCAAGTTCTCTAGTCTTAACTATGTTATATTAATCTTTTTACTTACTAACATTTTAGTTACCTTAATATATTTTTAGTTATTTTTTTTTTTTTTCTTTTTTTTTTTCTTTTGGGTTTTAGTCCCGATCAACTGCCAGGGATATTACAGGACGGGGGTTATCCGGCCACTTTACTCATCTAATCGATGAGATCATTAGTGTGAATAATTATAATAATAATAATAATCATAATTTTGGTTATTTAATTAAATTAATAAATTCTTTCCTTAAAAAGTCATTAATTTGTACTATATCTTCATTTGAACATTAATATTATAGCTAGAAATAATGGGAGAGCATGAACCGTTCCAGATGCTGTAAAAGCTCTTACTGATATTACTATTTTTATGAATGAGACCTCATCTTTAGCTTATTAGTCTCCTTCTTAGTTGTCGTTCAAATGAGATAATTGATTAGTAGTATACCTATCTCGAAGAAAAGGCTGGAAAGATTGGATTAGAAATAAACAGAAACAAAAGCAAAATAATGGCTATTAATGTGGAAAATGAAAAAATAAAGGAAGAAAAATGGAATATAGAGCATGTGGAAGAATATATATACCTTGGTAGCTTGATATCTAAGAATAGAAATTGTGAAGAAAAGGAAATAAGCAGAAGAATTGCTATGGGATGGAGAAGCTACACTAAATATAAACACCTATTCAGATCCGATGTGAACATGGAATCAAAAAGAAGACTATGGAACCTGTGTGTCCTACCAGTAATGGTCTACGGATGTGAATCATGGATTATAAATAGAGAAGTTGTTAGAAGAATGAGGACAGCACAGAGGGGCATGATGAGAAGTATGCTGAAAATAACGAGGAAAGATAGGAGAACAAATGTTTGGATAGAAAAGGAAACCGGATTAGATGATATTGCCAAAACAATCTGTGAGAGAAAATGGAACTGGACAGGACACATTGCGAGGACAACTGATGATCGCTGGACAAAAAAGATCATTCAGTGGTACCCAAGAGAACTGTGCAGGGGACGAGGCAGACCAGGAGGTAGATGGGATGAGGAATTCAAAAAAATTTGCGGAGGGGAAACGTGGCAGAGGGTCGCAGGGGATCGCACAGAATGGAAAAGGATGACCAGCGTATTCAAAGAGATATGGATTTGGAAAACATAGTAATTATTGAATTACATTGATTTGTGTCCTAAACCGAACCACACAGCAGTGGTCATTATTTAATTGTTAAATGTTGCACTTTTTTAGGATATTTAATTTTTAATTGTTAGATTTATTTATATATTTCATGTTATTTAATTGGTAGATTTATTTATTTATTTCATGTTATTTAATTGTTAGACTTATTTATTTCATTTTATTTAATTGTTATTTGTTGTTATATAACTTTTTAATCTAACCTCCTCATTTAATATCCACAGCCAGTGGCTGATTTGGAATAAAGCACGTCTTTGTTAATTTTTGTATGTACTAATATTTAAATATTAAATTTCAATAAATGGATCAAAAAAAAAAAAAAAAAGAAAAAAAGTATACCTAGATTAGTACTTTAATAATATTATAGTTGGAGATAATGCCAGAGTATGAATCGTTCCACATGCTATAAATGCTCATTATTGATATTTCTTTTTATTTTTATCCTTATCCTTAGTTTTTTTGTCGTCTTCTTATTTGTTGTTCAAATGAGGTGATTGGATGATTGAGTTTCATATTTGTAAGATAAATTTTATTAATCAAAGACCTCTTTAATGTTTTGTTTAATATCAATAATCTTATTTTTATTTTTTTTTTTAATCTAAGTAATAACATTTCGTTTCTTTCCTCATCCTAAGCAAACACGGTTAAACTGTCTTTAAATCTTTTTTTGTGTGATTTTTTTTTTTTTTTTTTTTTTTTCATCTCAAATATATTATTATTATATCTTGAATCTAGATGAGAGGAAGATGAAAAAAACGGGTTAGATGTTAAGTGAAAATGTGTGAAACTTTATATCTGTTGGATGAAATTTGTTGTAGTTGTGTTTTAAGCATTGCAAGTTGAAGGATCCCGGATGAATCCCTAGAAAGGGATTGAGCTCAGAGATCCCGGATGAATCTCTGGGAAGGAATTGAGCTCAGGGATTCACACCCTTTTCAAAAACATCAACTTTTATTATTTAACAGATCAACGCAAATATTTCAACAAGTTCTCAAAGGCTTAGGGAACAACTTTTCCATTTCCTCACCTTTTTTTTTAAGGGATTTGACCATTGCCTTCTCTTTTTTACTTTTTCAATAAATAATGTATAGCTTGAGTGAGTGTATGAATTGAAAAGTTGTCATTTTTTATGTATTCTTTTTAAAGGCTTATAGATTAAAAAAAAGAATCTAAATACTGAAAGATATTAAATACTGCTTATATTCTGTTGTGACCGCGAAAAATCAAGATTTTAAATGCACTTTTCTTACCATTAAATATATAAATATATATATATATATATATATATATATATATATATATATATATATATATATATATATATATATATATATATATATATATATATAATATATATATATATATGTGTAAACAAAAAATGAAGAAAAACCCAGGGTTTGACCACAAATAACTCACACACTTCTTCGTGGAATCTATAAAAAGATAAGAATACAAATGAAATAAAGGTTATACGAATAAAAAATAAAATAAAAATAAACAAAATTTTAATTAATGATATATAAATTAAAACTTACAAAGAATAAAGAGCATTTAAATTATTATTTAAGATTAAGAGCAAGATTGTTTAAGATTATTTATTTCGATATTAATGAGATTTTTTTAGTTTATATTTATATTTGTCAGGTTATTATCAGTGAATCGTCCCTATGTGACACTCCCTATATTAGTGTTTTGATGTTATCTTATTCTTTGTTTAAGTGTAGTTTTTTTTTACTGTTACCTCGATTTTATATTTTTATCAATTTTTCTATTGTTTTATTTAAACGTTAATTTACATTCTTCTATCAACTTTTATTTTAGGATTCTACTTAAAGATTTTATTTTCGTTTTCTTTTATTTTGTATTCTTTTGAGCTTTATTGCATCTTAATGTTAACTTTGCCTATAAGGTATAAATCCCAAAAAGAAAAATCGGGAATTTCACTTGAATTTATGTTAAATAGTCACGGTCATTTATATATATATATATATATATATATATATATATATATATATATATATATATATATATATATATATATATATATATATATATATAGAGAGAGAGAGAGAGAGAGAGAGAGAGAGAGAGATAATTATAAATTCATAAAATTTGTTTATGCAACCAGGAATATAAATAAAATATGTACCCAGCGTTACTGGGAGCAACCTAAAGACTATGGTAAGGGAGATGGCTTTTAGACGGGTAGTCTGCCCACAAGGCAACTCTACCCTACAAGATTTTGTATAAGTAACCTGGTTCTTATTCAAGGGAAGGTGGAAACTCGAAACCTCTTTACTTGGCAACTTCAACTCCACTAATAGAAAAAGTCTGGAGAATGCAAACATTACCAGATTTTCCCCAACTACTGCTTCTAATTCTTACTGGTCCGCTTGTTCTTCCAAACTTTCTCTTTTGTAACTTTATAAGTATTTAAATTACTAAGGTTTTTGTTTTAAAGGTTTATAAATTAAATTGAAACCTGGTGGAATCTGATTTGGGTTTTAGAGGACGCGTAATCCAACTAGATATTTACTATAAATTCATCTTTTAACGATATACAAAGACAGAAAAAAATTAATATTCGGAAACAAGCCTTATAGAAATCATTAGACTTTATAATCGAAAAGTTTAACTTGCTTCTATTTGAATATTTGAGGTGTTGCAGCCTACAAACCAATAACATTTACTGCAGTTTGTTGAGAAGATTTAACAGTTTTTAATTTTACAATGTTAAAACATTTTTTGAATATCTTATCCTTTACTTTACGTTTTAAAATTTGTTGTTTCTTTAAAAAAAAAAAGTATTATTAATATAGCTTAAGAAGATAAAGTTATGAATGAATTGTGATCGTAACATTGCATAGAAAATTATTACAAAATTTAAAGAAGGTGTACGAAATGTTCTTCTTTAGACTGTTACTCCCCTTATAGAAAACAGAAGTGTGATATTCCTTTGTGTCAAAGTAAATTGGACTAAACATCCCTTTCATTTGAATTTAGTTAAATTTATTAACTAAATAGTTTATGGGAGTAACAGTCTAAAGAAGTACCCCGTTGTATACAAACTTACTACTCTTTTAAGCTCCTCTCTTTTAAGTTCTCCTCTTTCAATATCTTTTAGACTTTTAGGTTTCTGTACAAAGTACAAAAAGAAACCTTATATAACAGCTCTGTCTGTCTGTCCGTTGCTTGTTTCAATTCATAAACTACTATAGCTAGGAACATGAAATTCGGCACACAGGTGCATCTCGGCATTTGAGAGAACTGGACAAATTTTGGATTTTTCACACTTAATATTTTTAAGATGGAGGCCAATATGGCGGGTGACTAAAAAAAGTTCTTAGAAACTATGACATGTTATACATCAATTTAATGGTCTTGAAGTGTAGAAAAAGAATATGCAATTATGATAATTTTACACTAAAAAGCTTCAAGATGGCGGCCAATAAGAACATGGTGAATAAAAACAAGTTTTTTTGTCACCATGACATGTTACATTTATATAAATTTAAAGGTCTTGAAATAAAGAAAAAGAATATGCAACTATTAAAATTTCACACTTAATATTTTAAAGACGGCGGGCATTATGGCGGGCGACTAAAAATAGTTTTTAGTAACTATGACATGTTATACATCAACTTCAAGATCTTGAAGTGTAGAAAAAGAATATGCAATTATTAAAATTTTCATGATGGCGGCCAATATGGCGGGTGACTAAACATTGTTTTAGTTACCATAACATGTTATACATCAATTTAAAGGTCTTAAAGAGTAGAAAAAGAATATTACTATTAAAATTAGTGTAATTATATTACATTTAATCATTTTAACTTTAATGTACAGAAACCGGCGATTATCGCCCCACGTACTTACGTGAAGCGCGTCTAATTTGTTTATATTTATAACTTAATCTCAAAGTTCATTAAATTGTTAACATTTAAATATGCTGTGTTATTTTTAAAACTTCACTTTCAATATTATGACTTTTAAATTGACGAATGTAATTCAATATCAGTTGGAACCAATCAAAGGTAGAGCCTTTTAACAAAATGGCCCCCTGTATTGATTTAAGGTGGTTCAAAGCACCAAGGAAAGGACCAGGTTGCGGTTAGACCTGGTAAGAGCCAACCGTGCTTGAACCTACAATTATTTATAGAGGTTATTTGTAGAACTTACTTGTAGATTGTAGATCGGGTCAAGAAGGTTAGACCTTTCTTCTTCTGAGTGATACTCCTTCAAGTTTTCTTTTTCTCTGAATTTGACCCTTTTAGGTCTGAAGCTTTACGACCTACAAAAAAATCCAGGGCTTTCCTTCTTTTTATTTTTTCCTAAAGGAAACTCATTCTATTAGATTTTCTTATACTTAAATGGTTTCGCATTGACAAAAAAAAATCCTTTAAGCTTTCCCAAAAATGTCATTCCTTATTCTATAAATATAGATATTTGTACATCCAAGAGACTAGAATATCCTGCAGATACTATACAGAAATCTTATATATGCTTTAGTATTTTATATAGGTAACATAATATGAAGAAAAGCATTGCTTGCTATTATATTATAATATTTACTCTTGGAGATGAAATAAAGGTCCGAGAGAAAAAAATTGTCTCCCAAATAGTGTGGCACATAGCTTCCTCGCGTACTTTAATGACGTTACGATTTAATAACCTGTAATTTTCTAATTGACATTTTCATGTTTAGGCTATGGAACATAAGTCAAAAACGTTACGTTACTTTTAGCTTAAAAACTCAGAAAAGTATAACAGGAAGTTAAAAAGCTATAGGAGGTGTGTAATCCAGTCTCCAGCTGTTGGGCTTCCCTCCAACGCACGTCATAGGGCCGAAGAAAGTCGAAAAGATTTATACGTGTGACAGGAAGTTAGGAAAGTACAGGAGGTTGCCATCAACTCCCAGCCCTCTCGGACCTACCTAGTATGAAGGCATATTAACAATTCGTAGAAGGCGCGCCGGCGCCTTTGAATTCAGTCGTTTGTAATCAAGCCGCGGCAGTGCCGGTGTGGAGATAAGAATAAAAATTATCTTCCATCTACTTTTATCAATTACTTGAATAAACTGCCAATTTTATTTCATTTTATGTCGGTAGTTTACGCAGAGCGAAAACATGAAAATGTCTCACTGTCTTGCGGACTCGTATGCAAGAAGTATTTACTTAAGTTTTTCCCTTTTTTTTCCTTCTGAGCTTACCAAAGGTAGCGAAAGCTATGTGATCGTTAATGACGGTTAAAATTAATCTGGGGGTATCTTCGGGTTACTTTCGATAAACTATAAAAGTTTCGTACAAATCAGATGAGTACTTTTTAAGTTATAGGTGTAAATAAATGTTTGTTTGAACCCATTTGGAAGAGAAACAAATGGGCGCAGAAAGATAAAACTTTTAGGAGACCAACAATGGGCTAATTATGACATTCTATCTAAATTTAATTAAAATCGGACGAGTTGTAGACAGACCGACAGACAGACACGGAATCGAAAATTTTCCCTGATGTCTAAAATGGATTACTGTCTTGGAATTTTTGAGAACGATCGAATAGTTTCTGTTACTTTCGGTGAGCTCGGGAGCAGAAAACATTTGATTTAAGAATCGTTTAAAATTTGAAGGATTTTAAATACTCTAAGTACCTAGTTATTCAGAAGATCGAAGATCTTTGATTTAATATATAATCCGAGTACTTAATTTCATTATAAACTTGACTTAAACTAATAGGGTTTAAACTATAGTGTGATAGTTATTTGTCTTTCTGGCCAATATTCAGTTACATATTGCATGAAGAAACTATGGGAAAACCAAATTAATGTGCATAAATGTTGAGAATGAAAACTTTTGATCAGAAGGAAATGTCATAGAAAGTGTAGAAAATTTCATATATCTGGGACACAAAGTAAGCAAAGAAGAAGAAGGAAAGGAAATAGAAAGAATAAT
Organism: Gerris lacustris; assembly: GCA_951217055.1. Lineage (NCBI taxonomy): Eukaryota > Metazoa > Arthropoda > Insecta > Hemiptera > Gerridae > Gerris > Gerris lacustris. The sequence goes on along the minus strand of OX578277.1, from coordinate 101,988,374 downwards.
TGCATTGTCCTGGAATGCTTACAACAAATACAGCCATCTATTTCGAGCAGACCTAGATATAAAGAAAAATACAAAATTATGGAAAAGCTGTGTCCTTCCAGTCATGATATACGCCTGCGAAACCTGGACTCTCCTTAAGAAAGTAATTCTTAAATTAAGAGTATGGCAAAGGAGTATGGAGAGAAGAATGCTGGGGATATCAAGATAAAAAAGAAAATGCAATACATGGATTAAGGCGCGTCCACACTATGCCAAGTGGCAAAGCCGTCTGGCCGACTTACGACTTCTTGCCGTCTGGCTTTCTTTGATCCGGACCGACAATCATCGGGTTCGGCTTGGCATGTCAAGTGGCACGTTTTGTGCCAAGCTTGGCAAATAGCAAATGCCAAGGGAGACGTCCACATTACACTTGGCAATGCCATTTGGCCTTGCCATTCCTTGCCGCTTGGCATAGTGTGGACGCGCCTTTAGAGAGAGAACTGGTTTAGAAGACATAGCATCAACCATCATAAAAAGAAAATGGAACTGGACAGGCCATATCTTAAGAACAAAGGGCAGCTGATGGAGTAAGGTTATGATGTACTGGTGCCCAATGGAAGAGAAAAGAAAGGTGGGAAGACCTCCACATAGTTGGGATCACGAGATGACTATAAGTTGTGGAGGGAAGGCATGGCAGAGGATGGCATGGTACAGAATGGATTGGAACAGAATGAGAGACATTTATATTGACGAATGGTTAGATAAAAAAGATTATCAATATTTAAATTAAATGTATGTATGTGTGTGTATGTATATGTATGTATGTGTATATAATGCATGTATGTGTGAGAAAAATATATTTATTTTTATATAACATAAAGAAAATTTTTAAAATGAGTTGAGCAACTCAGAAACCCTCCAAGGGTACCACGGCTAAGTGCCCTCCAAGGGTACCACGGCTAAGTGCCCTCCAAGGGTACCACGGCTAAGTGCCCTCCAAGGGTACCACGGCTAAGTGCCCTCCAAGGGTACCACGGCTAAGTGCCCTCCAAGGGTACCACGGCTAAGTGCCCTCCAAGGGTACCACGGCTAAGTGCCCTCCAAGGGTACCACGGCTAAGTGCCGATTTGTAAAATTACAGCCAATGTTATTTTTATTATTTAAAAAAAGTATGATTACTGTTAGACCACAGGCCACCATAAGAAGTGAGTCGCTGATTGATAAAGTTTTCTTACCTTATGGAATCGCTTATTTATGCCTTGACCACCGATGAATTGGGTATATGGCAACTGGGCGCTGGGCCATTTCTTTTTTGTTGACATGCCAAACTTGCCCTTCTGCGGGAACATTGAAAAGAGATAGATAAAGTTTTGATATTCACAGGATCGTTTAATTAAATTATTTCAAAAACAGTGGTAAAGGTGGCCACCGATAAGAGTGGGCCGTTTTCTTTTCAACGTCCTCGCAGAGCGATATGTTTGGGGCGGTGGCCACCCCAAACGGCCCACTATTATCGGTGGCCACGTGTACCACTGTTTTTGAAATAATTTAATTAAACGATCCTGTGAAAATCAAAACTTTATCTATCTCTTTTCAATGTTCCCGCAGAAGGGCAAGTTTGGCATGTCAACAAAAAAGAAAGGCCCAGCCCCCAGTTGCCATATACCCAATTCATCGGTGGACACGGCATAAATATGCGATTCCATAAGGTAAGAAAACTTTATCAATCAGCGACTCACATCTTATGGTGGCCTGTGGACTATGTATTTATATGTAATTTACAATAAATGGTTATTATTATTATTATTATCATTGCATGAAGAATTAATAGAAATTTAATAGTTCCGTTATTAACTAACTGTGAGTAACTTAAACCGGAGAAATATACTTCGTCTACCAAAATCCTATGAAATTTAAGTGAATTTACTGTGAATTTCTCAAAGCTTCAGTAATCCTCTGAAGATAGTTTAATTACATAAGACAACAAACAGTTAAAGGGTTTCCTACCAACAACTAATTAATTAGTAATTATTTTAGCACAAGTTCTGTAGGGAAGGAATCTAATTCTATTCCCAAACTTAGTATAGCTTATAAGATTAGGAATAATTTGAAGATTTATAAATTAAAGAGTGATAAAAATTATAAATTTATAAATAAAAGCTTTATATAAATAATTTATCATTTTTTACGTATACTATTGCTTCCGAGCTTACCTAAGGTAACAGAAACTATATGTCTTCGTTATAAAGAACAAAATAATTTTATGTCTCCGATTTCAAAAATTCCAAGACATAAATCCATTTTAGACATCAGGGAACATTTTTGGTTCTGTATCTGTCAATCGCTCTGTCACTCAATTTCTGTAAACCAACATAACATATTAAAAAGTTCTTGTTCAATTTTAATGAAATTGGGATGGTAGGTTATAATTAGCCCATTGTTGGTCCAATATACGTGTACGTTTCGACATCCTACGCCCACTTGTTTATCTTCCACATGCGCTAACACATTTATTTACACCTATATCTTGATAAGTACTTATCTGATTATTATTAATATATAATAATAACAATTAGATGTAATTTAATTTATAATATAATCTGTAAATTGTATTTATGAACTCTTATAAATTATATGTTTCTTTCAACCAAGAGTGTACCGTCCTCGGGATCGTCACGGGCATGCGCAATAGGTAAAAGCTGTTCCAACCCGACTTGTGACAGTGTTTCGTACCGTCCTCCTAACTGTTCCAACCCGGGCAGGGATCGTTTGCGAACCGTTTACTGTACGATCCCAACGATCCTCTGACAATACCAAGTACTGGTTTGTTGTAAGTACTGGTTTATATCAACAGGAAGGTTCTTTAACTGTTAGGTTTTCTTGAATGTTTTTAATAAGGTGCGAATTATAGTCCCAAACCCATTCCAACCTGACATGATTTTATTACAGTACAATGTTAGCGCATGCGTATAAAACCAGCCCTAAACAATTCCTAAACGTTCCTTGGGACGATACAAATAGGACGGTACAAATAAGGGAGGTTGGAACAAACCTTATAAAAATAATATTTTAAAGGTTGTTAATAATTTAACAGTTAATGATAGATTCTGTTTGTAAACAGATGACTTTTAATAAAAAGAATTTAATTTTTGATAGAACATACAAATTCATGTAATATTAAATTGATTCCACTATTGTTTTGGGATTATAATAACAATAATGAAGGCCAAATCTTACTTAATTTTAACAAAATGAATTATAAATTAGATTTTTCTTTTATTTCTTCTATTTCCTATAATGAAGGCCGTTACAATAGGATCGATTTTATTTATTTATTTATATTTGCTTTAATGTTGAAATGGTTAGAACGTTTCTCAGAATCATAAAAGTTAATATTGATCTAACATTTAATTAAGTGCGTAGGCTTCCGCGGGTTAACTCGTAATCAACAACTTGGTTTTCCGCTGAAATCGACGTCGTGAAGGGTTTGAATTCCGACATCTCGCTTCCACTTCTGGAAGCATCTTCAGGGGTGTTGTGCATCGTGATGTAGCGGCTTGAAGCAAACTCAAGATATACTGACGACTGGAGAGAAGAACGGCGTATTTACACTGGTTTTCTAGACCGTAGATTGTATTTGGATTTCCTGGGGGTTCCTTTACTAGGGGTAATCCTTCGTCGGGATGATGCAATCACGAAGGTTGCTGCCTTTGTCAGAATATCTTGTGTTTCCTTCGAGTCAACATCACGAACGCTCCCAGTAGTGGAAGCAAAACGTCGGACTTACACACCTTCATAACATTTAATGTTAACTTTCTTACAAAGAATGTTTAACCATTTATTTGGTACTTTTTTACATTAGCACCCCCTATATCCCATTGTGTTAAAGTTATTTAGACAAAGGAACATTATACAGAGTAGCATATATTCCTTAGTCTAAATTACTATTAAGACGAAGGGATATTTATTCCAATGTACCTTGGGACAAAGGAATATCACACTTGTGTATATAATTGAGATCATATCCCTTAGTTTAATTAACTATTAAGATAAAGGAATATTAAATATAAAACTTCCCCAGGAGTCTCAATGTTTTGGGGAGACCAACACACAAACCTTTGTGACTTTTGTAGGGCAGACTATTGTTTAGAACCAAGGGTGCTAAAGTACAAAAGTGCCATTCATTTTTGTACAATTAGATAGTAAAATATAATTTTTTCTACAACATGAAATAACCAAGTAGAATTCTGAACCATAAGATATAATACATTAAACAAGATTAGTGTAAAAATTATCATTTTATTTAGGGACTTGTTTAATTAAGCACTCCTCCCTCATATTACTTTGTCTTAATAGTTATTTAAAGGAACATCTACAGAGAAGTATATATTCTTTAGCCTAAATTACTATTAAGTCAAAGAGATATTTAGTCCAATGTATCTTGGGACAAAGGAATGTCACACTTCTGCATATAAAAGTGATAGTATCCCTTAGACTAATTAACTATTAAGACAAAGGAATATTAAATATACGCTAAGAAAGCTGTAACACTCATTGTCCTAGAGTTATCCGTGTAAGATTTAGTCTTACACACGATAAGACTCAATCTTTAAATAGTGTAATGAAACTCCCCCAGGAGTATCAATGCCTTCGGGAGACAAAAACACAAACCTTTGAGACTTTGGTAGGGCAGACTATTGTTTAAAACCAAGGGGGGTTATTAAAGTAAAGAAGTTCCTTTATTTATGAGTATAAATTTCAAGATTAGCCGAAAATACCTTTCAATTATTACGATTATTGAGCTATGAATTTAATCGATTTCAATTATATCTTACTAATTACCATGGCCAAGAAGATGCAAAACAGGAAGAGAAGATCTTCCTGCTAGATTGAGATTGAGTAACACTCTAGCAAAATCTGCAACACACTTCGGGATCGATTAGCGTTTAACAGGAAAGCCTTGGATAAGTTGTCAAAATTCAGCCTTTAGCTGAAAATGCAAATTAAATTGATAAATTGAGCCACTTTTTAGGGTTTTGTAGATTCTTCTCAAAACCCTTATGCCGAGGGTGATGTGTCCGTCTGTCCGGCGCTCTTTGGTTCATAGGGCCCGAACCGTTTAAGCTAAGGAGCTGAAATTTGAAATACTGGTGCAAAGTTTTTACCCAACCACAGGAAAAATATACAGAAGTTCAAAATTAAATATGCGCATGCGCAATTCGCAAAAATGTTGTAAACTCAATAATTTATATTTTTTTTAATTTTCGAGTGGGGTATCAAATTAAAGCTGCTGAAGAGTAGGACGCAAATATATATAAGCTTTTGTAAATTTTGCATTCCTTATTGGGTAAAAAAATCAAAATATACCCAAAAAAAATCCCCCCCCCAACCACTATACTTCGGCTGGTCTTGCTAATGCCTTATTGTGGGGCGATGAAAATTCCGGGAGTTCATCCCAAATTTTAAAAAATTGCCAATTTTGGGCGCGAAAATTTGAAGTGCGCCAAAAAATTTATTTTTTTAAAATTTTGAGTTGGGTATCATATGAAAGCTGGTGAAGAGTAGGATTCAAATATATATTTGCTTTTTTAAATTTTTCATTCTTTATTAATTTTATAAGTCAATATATACCCCCAAAAATTTCCCCCCTCCCCAACCACGGTGGTCCTAAAATTTCGAAATAATTCATGGTTATACCTTATGGTGAAGCGATGAAAATGGTCTGAAAAAATGATTTTTTTGACCCCTTTTTCTAGTCGTTATTACCGATGAAAAACATTGTGACCCCCCGGGGGATCGAACCCGGACCCTTGAGATCGAAGAATAAAATCATAATTACATAACGGGCATGCTTAATCTTCTACAAAACCCTAAAGAGTACTTGGACGCAAGTACTTCCCTGTGATTTTTTATTTTTATTTTATTATCAATTTTTTGTTAATTAATGAAATTGTAATAGTTATTTGTGCAACAAGTGTGGAAAGTGACACTTTGCTTCACTCGAGAGAATTTTTTAAGCACGAGCCGCAGGTGAGGGTGAAGAATGGTATCTTGAGTGCAGCAAAAACACTTTAAACTGGAGTTCTACATTAAATTTTTCCTACAGTTAGTTTCTAATCTCTAAATAAAATATAAAAGTACAATGAACAACTACTGACACTTGACAACAATAAAAACTACACCAGCTGTTCTATTTATAGCCAGTCTCGTCAAAACATATTCTTCAAGTGTATACAATGATACCTGACTAGTAAAGGCATATAATTTATGTTCTTAAGTAGGAACACTGGAGTGCGGGAAAGTAAATGATAGAATCTGCTGCATTGCATACTATTTTGAGTGCAAGAACAACAACTTTACCGAAAAACTTTTGGACAAAGCACATTTAACACGGGTACACATCAAGGCGCAGGGCAGCACAGTTTTTTTTCAACCGCTGAAATATACAAAACAACTCGAATTGAGACCCAGACAGGCCAGGGCAGTGAAACTAGTAAATGATGTCTCAATTCACGCGATCACGTATATTCAATGAGGTTGAAAAAATGTGCTATTCTGCCTGCGTCTTAAAAATGCTCCCATCCTTAAAGACGTTTGTTTCACGTAATTTATAATAAACATTTCAAAAGTTATGGCTTAACCAAACTTTTGAATGGTAGCCATCTTGAAATGGGTGTGCCGATTATGCTGTTTAACGTACTTACCTACGTACCCTGTCTGTGTACTGAAAGCACATACTTTCCAAGTTAGTTTCGTTTGTCTTGGGCTTCTTTATTTTCATTCTTAACTCCATAGATTTACAATGTCTCAAATTATTATAAAATTTTACTTCTGTCGCAGCACTCCTATTATATAAGATATTCCTGCTGTTATTGTATATTTCTGTAATACATTTTTTATTTATAGGACATTTATATGACTATTGTATGTTTCTGTAATACAAGAGGGAGTCAAAAAGTTTCCGGAAATTATTTTTCAAAATCAATTTTAATGGATACAAATACAAAAGAGGACTTTAGTATTTGAACCCACCCCCATTTCTCAACGCACTTTGCCCGTTCCGGAAGTGCCTGTACCCCTCATAAAATAAATGAGTTTGGCTGAAATATAATCCAATATCACACCGCTTTTTTTAAGTTACTCATCGCTGTTGATAAGTTGAACTTTGTCACTCTGAAAAAAGTCCTTCAGTGGTCCAAAATGTGGTAAGCACTTGAAGCCAGAGCAGGACTATTGAGTGGGTGTGGAAGAACCTCAATGTTTAGCTTTTCAAACATCTCCATGGCCCATGGTTATTACGGCTGTATAAGGTCCGTTAATGAGGCTGTAGGGGTGAATCGTCATAATGGATAATGATGACGTTCGATAACAACCTACGTCATTTCATTCGAATTGATGGTTTCAAGTTTCAGGTTCCTCCACACCCACATTCTCCCAGCCAAGAGCCCTGACTTGGCTCAGAGTGATTACACATTTTTGGACCACTCAAGTATTTTCTCAACGTTTGTGCGACAATGGATTAGGACTCAATAATTTTCTTTGCGAAGGATACAGGTACTTCCGGTACGTTGGACAATGTGCGTTAAAAAGGGGGTAATTATATAGCAAAATAAGTCCTTTTCGTAAATCTCCTAGAAACCCTTATGCTAAAGGGTGATGTGTCTTACTGGCGTAAATTTTACTATGCGCATGTGTAAAGTTCATTTTTTTTCATTTCTAATGAAAGTTATTAGAAAGTAGATTACAAATATATGTATATTTATGACTATTGTGCTTTTTATCGTCAATATTGCGTTTTTAATGCCAAAAATTTACCCCCAAAAAATTTCCCTCCAACCACTGTTATAACGCCTAGTCCTAAAATTATGAAATAATTCCCACTAGGGGGGGTTGAAAATAACGGAAGGGAATGTTTTTGTATTTTTATCCATTATAATAGATAAATAGTTATTTATGCACCTAGGGAGTAAAGTAAGCCATTATTCCCTCAGCGAAAAAGTTTGTTCTTGAGGCGAAGCCGAAGGAACCATGGTCTTTAAATCCCGAGGTGAAGCCGAGGGAGATAATTATAGCAAGCGGAATTATGGCACTTTACTCACGAGGTACATACAATATTTTATCTCCTGTAGGAAGAAAATACACATTTTCATCCATTGCACAGTTTTTATTTATTATTTTAATAAATAACAATAATTATTAGCACTTTTAATAGCAGATATAAGAGATTCAATATTAAAAACAAATAAGAATTGGAATTAAACTCAAATAGAAGGTTATTTAGATGCAGGTTATAAACAAGGTCGAAAAAGCAGTGTCGCCAACCTGATTTCAACAACTTCATTATATTAGCCATTGATTTTCTACTTCATATTTATAAAATAATTAAGTTGGCAAACTTTACTTCTTTGCCCTACTTTTACTTTTTCGCCCTACTTTTACTTTTTCTCCCTACTTTTGAGTTCAGGGAAAAAATGACTTACTTTAGTCCCTCTAAACTAATCCAAAATCTTAACTTTTTCTCCTTACTGGAGATAAATGTATTTTTTTTTAACTGTAACTACTTTATCTGAAACTTTTTGACTCCCCTCGTACATTCCTCTGCGTAAGGTATCTTAGTATAACAAATTGTATATTTCTATTATAGATAACTATCGTTATGTGTGAGGCAAAACAGAGTGGTTGAAATAGGCGTTAGGTGAGTAGGGTGTCCCTAAAATAGTTATTTGTGCAAGTAGTACGCAAAGTGGCACTTTGCTGCACTCGAGAGAAATATTTACGCACGAGCCGCATACGAGGGCGGAAAGGATTCTCGAGTGAAGCAAAGACACTTTAGGCTCGAGTTGCACATTCAATTTTTCCTACAGTTAGTTTTCAATCTGTAAATAAAACATAAAATAATAGAGTTGATTTCATCAACATGTAAAAGGTTTTACAATATTAACTAAACCAGCTGTTCAATTTATAGCCAGTGTTGCCTTTTTTGCCTGATTCAGCAAACCTGAGCAAGCACTGCTAATATTTTTCATCATAACACTTACTCATCACATTTGAATCTTTTCTTAGATTGTCTATCTTTACTTTTTTATATTTTAACATTTTTATATTAGATATATAGTGTTTAAATCGTGTAGTTAGTTAAAAAATAATAATTAGTTGTCATTGTTATTACAACCACTTTATCGGTCAACAGTAGGAAAACTCACTACAGTCACATCACTTAATAGTTATTCGTGCAACTAGTGTGCAAAGTGGCACTTTGCTGCACTCGAGAGAAATATTTACGTACGAGCCGCAGGCGAGGGCGGAAAGGTTTCTCGAGTGCAGCAAAGACACTTTAGGCTTGACTTACCCATTAAATTTGTCCTACCGTTAGTTTTTAATCTGTATATAAAATATGAAATAATAGAGTGTTCATCAACATGTAAAAGGTTTAACAATATCAACTAAACCAGCTGTTCTATTTATAGCCAGTGTTGCCTTTTTTTGCCTGATTCAGCAAACCTGACCAAGCGCTGTTAATATTTTTTATCTAAACACTTATTCAACACATTTGATTCTTTTTTTAGATTGTCTATCATTACTTTTTTATATTTTAACATTTTTATATTTGATATATAATGTTTAAATCATGTAGTTAGTTAAAAAATAATAATTAGTTGTCATTGTTATTATTATAATTTGGATTATTTAATCTTTGATTAGATTTAAGTTCTTTATGTTCGTAAGTTGGAATACTGGAGTGCGGTGAAGTAAAATGAGTGCGGTAAAGTAAAACGAGTGCGGTAAAGTAGTTAGTGCAGGAATCTGATGTTTTGCGTACTTTTGAGTGCGACAACAACCATTTTTATCGGTCAACTGTTACTTAGGAAAACTATTTTATGTCAACGTAAAGAAATTTTACGAATACTTCGTTTTTTTTTATTCGTTCAAAATTCAAGTGAATGGTATTTTTAAAACCTAGGGAAAACAATAAAAATTCGACCACTGCGTAAAAAAAATTGAAGCTTTTCTTTTATTTTATACTAGAACGACCAAAACCAAGATGGATAGGAGAAAGAAGCAACAATTCAGCCCGAGTTTTTTACGAGATTAACTGCTCCTAAAACGGATTTCAAAGTATCTCGAGACTTTGGTCTAACTCTGTTAAGGCTAGTTTGTCTTGTGCCCGCAACACTGTTAATGCATTTTACAAACAAGAACCCCAACTCCAATAAAACTCAATATTCTTTCTAAAAAGATGTCTTAAAAGAGTACAATATGATTTTTTGTTTCTCTTTTGAACAATATTTTACAACTCTAACTAAATTGATAGTATTTGCAATGTGACACAAATTTAATCAAATGTTTAACTCCTTTTTTTTATGGTCTTATACCTTTTAAAATTAATATTCTCTATAACTTTATATAATACCAGCCTTCGCCCAGCATTTTGAGCGGCTGTATGCTGAATGCTAACGTCAAATTAGGCTGTATCGTATATTAGGCTAACGTATTGCATTATTATATCATGCCTTTAAATATAATACTTTATTGTTAATTATTTTCTGATTAGTTAATAACAGAAAATAGCACTACCTAGCATGAGATACATTTTTTTGGACAGAAAAACATTTTTCCTTTGACATAATATTTTTCTGAGAGTTTGAAGCTGCCGCTGCCTTACACCAGCAATATTTATTATAAATTCAAATTTTAAGCTTTTGGTAGTATTCATACTACGAAAAGATTTAATTTTACTTTAAATCAAATTATAATTATCAATAACTACAGGAGACATGCAGAGAAAAATAGACCCCCGCACCGGGACTTGAACCACGGGTCCTTCTATTTATCCGTTACAGGTGCTCTTACCATCTGAACTATACGGGAGAATGATTTTTCTCTGTCGTTACCGATACAAATTCCCCGAATCCAAGCTTTCAATCTTTTCTACAAATCTAGTCAAGTCCCGGTGCGGGTCTATTTTTCTCTGTATGTCTCCCGTAGTTATTGATAATTATAATTTGATTTAAAGTAAAATTTAATCTTTCCGTAGTATGAATACTACCAACAACTTAAAATTTGAATTTCTAATAGATTCTACTAGGTACAGGTACTAATTGAGTACTTTATAATTATAAGCGTTAATTCTCGATCTAGTTCTATTGCCGTGAATATTTGGCTTGCTAGATTTGTAGAAAAGATTGAAAGCTTGGATTCGGGGAATTTGTTGTAAAACTGTTGGCATATTCAATTGAAAAAAAAAAAAAAAAAAAAAATTTAAATATGTAAACATTAAATCTTTTCATAAATTATAACCTTACTTAGCTATCAGTGGTCTTCGTTATTTAAAATATTTAATATTTGACTGCCAAAATTTTTCCATTATAAACTTAAAAATATATTGATTTATCAGCTAATAGGTACAGATGATTTTATAAAACTGATGACTGATTATAATCAATAATTAATGTCATGCTGACTTTATAATTATTGTCATGATTTGCATTACTTCAAAATATAAAATTTTGTGCAAATTCCACTTTCTAGGTACTCGGGAAGTAGGTCAAATATAGATTTCAAGATTTGTCTCTGACTGACAACCGTAGGTAAAAGCGTGTAATAAAACACAAAAATTGCCAAAAATTTATGCGCCGAAATCATTGTTACAACATTAAAAGTAGAAGGTACTTCACTAACAACAAAGCTTAACGAATTATTAAAGTTGAATTTTAAATAAAACTAATAATTGCGAAAGGTGTCAATGAATCACGAATCCTCCTTAAGGGGCCCACACACTTACAGTTTAACTGCAGGCCGTTATCGTATACGATTATCGTAAGGCCAAAATCTCAGACCACCACACATTACCCGTCCACCGCCTGCAGGCAATCGTAAAGAACTACAGATCTGTGCCTGTATGCACCATACACTGTGCGATGAATGCCTGCAGGCCGATATCTATCGATTTTTAACTGCAGTCCGACGAAGGGAAATAAACAAAATAAAGACGAATCACTCTACACGCCTGTAGGCCGACTGATAGTGTAGGGCGGCATTGATCTTGAGGCACAGGCCGGACAGTCCACGGACTGTCATCTCTCCTTCCATCCGATCCTTGCCTCTACCCTCCACACACCTACAGTCCACCTCCGACTGCAGTCCGTCATCTTAAGGAAAACTGACGAGTGTGTGGCCAAGCTCCGTGGACGGACAGATCGTTATCTTCAGTTAAACTGTTAGTGTGTGGGCCGCTTTAGTCTTTCCATGAGGAGGACATCAAATTGAGGATTTTAATTTAATTATTTTGCACCGAAATCATTGTCACATCATTAAAAGTCGATGGTAGTTCAAGGACTACAAACTTTAACAAATTATCAAAGTCGAACTCTAAATAAAACTGCTTATTGCGAAAGGTACCAATGAATACACATTGGTCATTCCATGAACAGGTCATCAAATTAGGGATTTTTAATAGTTTAATTGAATAATTTTATTTTATATGTTGTTATTTGATATTTTATAATCATCATGTCTAATTAAGCAAACGAATATTTAAACTTAAAAACAGATTTTAGCTGCCTTGATTAATCGGTTGAAGTTTGTTTGAACACTTGTACTAAATGAGTCAGGAGACCTTATCTTGCAGGTCCAAAGTTTCGTTTCTCAAACGGAACCGTGGCAAAGTTTGATATCTGTGTTGTACCCGAACTCGGTTGCGGGAATCTTCCTCCAACAGCTTCGAGGTAAATGGAATTGATTCATTAATTCTAGTGCCTTTCCAAACAGAGTATCCTTACAGCATGAATACATGAATTCACAATTTAGGACTGCATTCCTACGAATCCTGACCCAACCCTTCTACTGAATAAATTCAACATGGTAAATTTGAGTGGTGGAAAGTAAAACTTTTTTTGAAAGAAAAATAAAGCAATTGCAAAAGGGTAAATGGCTTTACGTAAAAGTTACATCACAAGATGGGAAGGGATATATCTTTGACTTTAGAAAAAACTTTTAGACTTTAAGATAATTTTAATATTGTAATTTTTGGGCGAGCTATTTCCATGCTATTAAGATTTCAGAGCACAATTTTCTCATTTATGCAGTACTACTTAAATTACGTCTTTATTACTTAAAGAAGTAATTAAGAATTATTTACTTACTTCTTTCTTGGATTACTTACTTACTCCTTTCTTACTTGCTTTACTTACTTCTTTCTTGGATTACTTACTTACTCCTTTCTTACTTGCTTTACTTATTTCTTTCTTGGATTACTTACTTACTCCTTTCTTACTTGCTTTACTTACTTCTTTCTTGGATTACTTACTTACTCCTTTCTTACTTGCTTTACTTACTTCTTTCTTGGATTACCTACTTACTCCTTTCTTACTTGCTTTACTTACTTCTTTCTTGGATTACTTACTTACTCCTTTCTTACTTGCTTTACTTACTTCTTTCTTGGATTACTTACTTACTCCTTTCTTACTTGCTTTACTTACTTCTTTCTTGGATTACCTACTTACTCCTTTCTTACTTGCTTTACTTACTTCTTTCTTGGATTACTTACTTACTCCTTTCTTACTTGCTTTACTTACTTCTTTCTTGGATTACTTACTTACTCCTTTCTTACTTGCTTTACTTACTTCTTTCTTGGAGATGTTTTAAGGGCAGTATATTATAATGAATAAAGATTTTTATCTCCAATAGGGAGAAAAAGTTATGATTTTGTTAGAGGGACTAAAGTAAGTCTTTTCATCCCTGAACTCAAAAAGTAGGAAGGAAAAGTAAAAATAGGGCGAAAAAGTAAAGATTGCAACTTAATTATTTTATAAATAGTAGAATATGAATGGCTAATGTAATAAAGTTGACGAAATCAGGTTGGTGACACTGCTTTTTCAACCATGTTTATCTTTGTTTATAACCTGCATCTAAATAACCTTCTACTTGAGTTTTATTCCAATTATTATTTGTTTTTAATATTGAATCTCTTATATCTGCTATTAAAAGTGCTAATAATTATTGTTATTTATTAAAATAATAAATAAAAACTGTGCAATGGACGAAAGTGTATTTTCTTTCTACTGGAGATAAAATATTGTATGTACCTCGTGAGTAAAGTGCCATTATTCCACTTGAAATAATTATCTCCCTCGGCTGCGCTTCGGGAATTAAAGAGTCTGATTCCCTCGGCTTCACCTCAAGATTTAGGAACCAACTTTTTCGCTCAGGGAATTATGGCTTACTTTACTCCATAGCATAAATAACTATTAAAAAAATTAAAATCATTATTGTCACATTCATTGAGTTAATCATAGTCCAGGAGATAGCGTGCAAAAAAAGTGTCTGACTAACATCAAGCTAGAACTTTGTGTTTAAGTTAATTTTTTAGTGCTTTTTAAGAATATGTGGTCGGCTAAGTTCGTCTACGGGAAAAAACCCGTCATGTCGCGCTGATTTGGTGGACAATATGATTTTCATGATCATGAGAACAAAATTAATTTGTAAACCGAAAATCAAGTTGATGTTAGTTTGTCCCTTAATAAGTGACCAGTTTGATTTGGAGTAATATTTAATAACTAACCTATAAAGGGACAAACTAACATCAACTTTATTTTTGGTCTACTAACTAATTTTGTACTCAGGATTTTGAAAATCACAATGTCCACTATAATTGGCGGGACGTAACCGCTCTCCATCGGTTTGTTTTGTTCAAATGCCTATTGCCAAGCCATGTCCTACGGACGAACTTAGCCGACCACATATTCTTAAATGACAATAAAAGATTAGCTGCTACACAAAAATTCTAGCTTGATGTTAGTAAGACACTTTTTTGCACGCTATCTCCTGGACTAAATGTAAATTTAAAAGATATTGTGTTCAGTATAGTTAACTAATGGAAACTGATAGAAATGTACATAAATATGTTCAGTCACATACATTTGTAATTACATATCACATTCTTGATGTACATTTAATTTATCCATACATAAATTAATACGAATAACGTAATACTATATTTACAATTTCCATTTTAATGTTTTACATTAATTGTTTGAAAATAAAACCTCGCTAATCCGGACGACCCTGTGCCTGAATTGGTGTGGATTACGAGGTCCTACACGTAGTTGTTAAAATAGACGTAAATTGTCTCTATTTATTAAGGACATAATGCATGTGACTCACACACACACACAGGAATTTGACTATTCAAATCAATGTTGTCACATTCATACAATATTCATATTGTAATGGAATTGTGTTTTGACATTGAAATATTACCATTTGAGTAAATTTACTCTTCGTCTTTTTAAAACTATATCACAGTTTTGGTTTCGGTTTTTTTTTATTGAAACATTACTGACTTAAATAGTCGGTATAATAAACACCTCTGATATTGTGTTGGTCTTCATGTGAAATAAAAAGCAGAGAATATTATAAATTAAAATATTTACCGAAATTTAATAAATGGGACGAGTTCGTTAACCTGCATAATGGGCTCATTTGTATCAAACTTTCGGCCGTTTAAAGATTTGTTCTAGCCATAGCTTTTTGAACATCTATATTCTTTTGGAGCAATAAGTGTTTTTTAAGAGCAAAGGTACACGATCTTAAAATAGTCATAACATTTTGACCTTGTGGGAAGAACGGTTAAGATTTGACCAATGGTTTATACAGCGTTTTTGTAGGCCCTGAGGCGTAGAATAAACTACTTAATTTTTTCAATTATATCGCCAATCACCATGTATATTATAAATTCAGTTTTTAGGTTTTTGGTAGTATTCATACTGCGGAACGTTTAAATTTTAATTTAAATCAAATTATAATTACTATTTTCAAAGGGAGACAGATGGAGAAAAATAGAATTCAGCACCGGGATTCGAACCACGGGCCTCCTTTATTTCCAATAAAGACACTCTAGCCAACTAAGCTATACTGAAGAATAATTTCCTCTGTCAATAACGATACCTAGTCCCGAATTATGCTTTCAAATTTTTTCACTAGTCTAGAAGTAAACTTCTATAAAATTTGAAAGCTTAATTCGGGACTAGGTATTGTTATTGACAGAGGAAATTATTCTTCAGTAAAGCTTAGTTGGCTAGACCGTCTTTACTGGAAATTAAGGAGGCTCGTGGTTCGAATCCCGGTGCTGAAGTCTATTTTTCTCTGTCTGTCTCCCGTAGAAAATAGTAATTATAATTTGATTTAAACTAGGCATCGCGTGGCTCTATCATTGAAGCGAGCGTATTGCAATGAAATACTGAATATTGAAATTTATTAATCACGATGAATGTCATAGTTGAAGATAATTGGAAGAGGGTAGTGTGGGAAGAGTGGGGGTACTCGGTACAAAGCTTTACTTCCTAAACAAACCTATACACTATACGACTATAACAATCTTCACCACCCGCGGTAGCTTTTAAACAATTATTATAAATGTATCTCGTCACTACGCAAAGAATTTTGCTTGTATCAAGTTGAAATTTCGCATACCTGTTTCAATTGTGCATTAGATGGTGTATATGAAGTTTTATTAAAATCGTTTCGTTAGAACGTAAGATATCGGTAAAAAGGTTGTTTTCTCTATTATAAACGTTTAGGTCCGCTTTAATAGTTTTAGCGATCTTTATTAAGTCATAGCGGTGTCGCTGTTGGTTTTAGTAAAAAATGTTATTTGAAAAAAATGTTCGTCTCATCGAATAGATGATGATAGAATCTTTTCCCGTCCTGAAATTCCAATTTAATTTTTGTACCTCTCGTTTACGCGAGCGTTGCGCGTGAACTCATGGACGGATCACGCTGTCCAACGAACTTAGCCTGAGTATTAGTAAGAGGAACATGTATACCAAATTTCAACTAAATCGGTCAACTTTTACTCAAGTTATCGTCACACGCGTGAACGTTACTGACAGACAGACAGACAGACAGACAGACAGACACGGAGCATATTTCGTTGAATGTAGGAAGCGAGCGTAGCGAGCTTACCTGTACATAAAATGGTCTTAGATACTTTTGTATGGTAAAATCTAGAAATGAAATGAACTCCCTTACATAACATGCTGTGTTTTATATCGATGTTATGGAATCGATACCCTAGTTTCCATGTATGTCTTTAAGTGATTCATAGTGGCCTATTGTTATAAGTGCTCTTACCACATCTGAGTTTTCTAGTTGGGAAAAATGACGGCTTTTTACTTTATTCGCCATCAATCTAAATAATACAATGAACAATGCTATATGACTTCAACTGGAAATGTCTAGTAAAGTAAGTCACGAGAGTTTACATTATCCTTTGGCTTTTCTGTTAAAATAAAATGGTTCAATACATTTGTAAACTAAGGTATCGTTTACATACTAAATACATAATTGAGCGAGCGAAGTGAGTTATCTGTTTCAATTTGGTCTTTTGGCATTTCGTCTGTCTATGCTAAATTTGAAGAAAATCGTACAACACGTTTGATCCAAACTGCATAACAAACATTTGCAGACGAAATGCCAAACGGTTACATTTGCAGACGAAATGCCAAATGGTCATGTGCATAACAAACATTTGCAGACGAAATGTCAAACGGTCTTGTGCAAAACAAACATATGCAGACAAAATCCCAAACGGTCTTGTGCATAACTAACATTTGCAGACGAAATCCCAAATGGTCTTGCTCGGAGAAAAGATTTGTTAACCTATCTTCACCAAAGTTTGGCATTTCGTCTGCAAATGTTTGTTATGCACTGAGAGCAAGGAAGGGGTAGAGGGAACAATACTATATAATCCGGTATCAAAAAGTGGTTCATTATGCTCTCCCCCGATACTAACACTTTCAAGCGGCAATTTGGTAAAACAATATCGATATCACGATAAAAACTCGAAATTTATCTGATATCAGCTGATAAGAATAAGTGATATTTTCTTACGACATTTAATATTTTTATTTTTAATACAGTTTTCTTTATAAATATGTACTTTAATGTTTGTTGTTTATCTTATTAATTATCTAAAAGCAGTAACGTCGTTAATAAACGTATAACAGTTCCTAGATAACCATTAGAAATCTTCTTTGAGTGGGGTATCAAATAAATGCTACTGATAAGGATTTGTTGACAAGCGTCTGTGGGAATGGAAGGAATAGACCAATAGACAAGGATCAGGGACCACGTGATCGTGCTGTTGTCACTTTAGTTCGGATTGAGCTCGCTTGGGAGGTTTAGTATCGGGGGAGAGAATAATGAACCACTTTTCAAATCGGATTGTCCCTTCTAACCCTTCCTTGCTCTGAGGTTATGCAGTTTCAACCAAACGCGTTATACCATTTTCTTCAAATTTGGCATAGATGATCCTTGAAAATGTGTATGTTTTTTAATTAATTTATTTATATTTTATGTTATTTTGGAAGCGAGGTCTACTGTTCCCAGAACAACTAAATAAATATATATATTATTTTAAAAATTGTGCTATAAATTAATCCCAAGTATTAATACTAAGGTTAGACCGATTTTTTTTTTTTATCCTAAAAAACTCATTTCGCTTTTTATTAGAAAAAAAAGTTCCTCCAAATAGTTAACCTCTCATTTATAAAAATCGATTTTCAATAAGACGGCTATCAATGGGAAAAGACTTTGGGTTCGTGATAAGCCCAAGTATAACAATATATCAAGATTATACCCCCCACTCTGTTATAATCATATATCAAAACAAATAAAAAATAATCTTATATCTAAAAAAATAAAATTATATACATAAAAAGAACACTCTAATAATAAGTCTATTATTATATTTAATAACATAGTATAGTGTAGTAGGTATAATTTAATAGGTTTATATAGGGCTTGAAAAAGGGCATAGAAGGACTTAATGGTGCGAACCAATAAATCTAATCTGCTTACCAGACTATCCAATAGGCTATAACTCAGCTGTTATATTGTAAACCATAAAATATTACATGGATAGATATGATTTGTTTATCCTACATCAGCCCTCCTATATATATTTTTTTTTTATTACAGTGATTTGTACCATCAGATTAAAATGGATTACTCTGATCTGAAAGGGAAGAATAACATCAAAATTTTAACACGTGAAAAATTATGCGCTGGTAACATATAAGCACATATTTTTCGACCTCTTCGAATACTATTGTTTATTTGAAAAAATATCGTTGTTTTGTTTTATTTTTTCATATTCTCATATAAGTATTATTGAGAGAAAGATTGATTGATTTACACGTTTAGAGGTCCCCTGAATTCAAAAAAAGTAGTTTTAAAAATTATTTGTAGACCATCTGTTGTAAGCGTAGAATTTACTGGGCCGATTTTAATTAAAGTTGATAAGAAATTAATTTCAACTCTAAGTTTGCGGGGAAAACCTCATAAAAACTCGTTTATTCCTAAAAAAAAAAAAAAAAAAAAAAAAAAAAAAAAAAAAAAAAAAAAATCTTGTGAACGTCTCCGGCGATTTTAATTTAATAATTCTAAAATTAAGTAAATTTAAATACGAATTTAACCATATAAGTATTTATTCCGTGAAAAATCTACTTCCTGAGCTTAAAAAACGGACTGTAAGAGGTAAGGGTTCTATTCTCCGCTGAAGATAAATTATTTTTATAGTAATTGTAAATATTTAAATAAAAATAATAATAATAAGAATAATAAATAAATAAATAAATAAAAAACTATAAACCATTCATATAGGTTTTAATAACTTAAAGGAATATTTATCTCAAATTTCAAGAAAATATATATTTTTAAAAAACTATAGATTTCAATGACTAAAAGGAATATATGTTTTACCAACTGTAGAGAACTTTTAAAATACATATTTTTAAAAATAAATCAATGAGATTTATGAAATTTAAATATTGTATCAAAGTAATATAACTGTAATAAATAATATAAAGTTTTTTTATTTTATTTTATGATAATTTACTTCTTATGAGGTTAGCTGTTAATTTTATTTATATCTATTATTATAATAACAGGTTTCCCCTTTGCATTGTATTTGTAGCTCTCTATTTAATTATTCAAGGTGATTCTAGAGATATTTCTTATTGGATTGCGTTTCTTTTTTTCTACTATCAGCAATTGTTAATTGACTTTTGAAACCTTCTTTCTGTTATTATTATAATGAGGTGTTGTATTCTTAAATATCTCAATTAGCATTTAATTTTCTCTCTGATATTTTAGGTGTTTCTCTTTTCATGTTTAGTTTTTCTTTTGATGTAGTTTTATTTTAATTACTATATTGTATTTCAGAACTTATCCGGTATTCATTGTTTTATATGTATTTTGTATTTTCTTTCTTTGCTTTCAAGCTTACCAAAGTAACGGAAGCTATGTGATCGTTTTGAAGAACGCGAATGTTTTGTCTTTTCTATTTAAAGATTCCAAGACAGAAATTCGTTTTTCAGGAACATTTTTGGTTCCGTGTTTGTCTGTCTGTCTGTCAGTCTGACTGTTGCAAACTTTTTGTGAACCAATACATCTTAAAAACTACATGTCTGATTTTAATGACATTTTTATGGTAGATCATAATTATCCAATTGTTGGTCCCATATAAGTTTCAATCTTCTGCGCCCATTTATTTCTCTTCCACGTAAGTACAAACATACATTTATTTACACCTATATCTTCAAAAGTACACATCTAATTTCTATGATATTTGGATAGTGTGTCGAAAGTAGATCGCAGATGGTCCCAGATTAATTTCAGCCGTCAGTGCTCTTAAAATTTTTACTGAATTGATACTTTTATTCATGTACAAAATCAAAATAATTTTGACAGATTTGAAAAAAACGGGGGAAAATTAAATAAATTCGACAATAATAGTTTGTAAAAGCATAAAATCATTAAAGTATACGAAATAAGACGCGAGGAAGCTATGTGCCTCACTAATTTGCCGACTATTTTGCGAACTTCCAACATTTGAAAACTATAATAGTCCGATTTTGATGAATAATCGAAGTTAATCTAGAGATGGTCCCATATTAATTAGTCTGGGAGGAAGTTATGGGCCTTACTAATTCCCGTTCTTCCTTTTCTTATTCCTTTTACGTATCTGCTCAATCATAAAATTTATTTTTCATCTTTTTATCTCTTGTACATTTATATTTTCCTCGGGTTCCCCGGTAGCTCATTGCTATCGCATTCGCCTGCCATGCAGGAGTTTCCGAGTTCGATTCCCGACTCCGTCAATGAATCCCACGCTCGGTGTTCACCCTACATCACCATATAAATGGGTAGCTGCTTTTGTCAAATAGCCATTAACTGTTTGCGCATGTCAATTTTAAGGTTTATACAGGTAATGGAGTTAAAGAGAGCTCCTAACCCCGTGTCATCCATTGCATATTATATAGTCGTGCAAGCGCTTTGACAATTAAGGCCCTCTTCGGGATGCTGCGCCACTGATTAAGTTAGATGTTCCTCGACTATTAATAATGGGTTTTGACTTTCTGGAGAAGGTTACTTGAATTATTTTAGGTTTGTTTGGTAGTCTATTTAATTCATCTATAAACTGTGCTTCGCCTTTGATCTTGATAGAAGTGATCGCAGTGACATCGCATAAATGTAGCCTTTGTTTATTTTGACTTTATATTTCGTCGACTATTGCCACAAACAGTCACTACCTTGTTAATGCCAGTGTTAGTCATCACAGTTGCAGTAGAAGCGAAACGATGGTAACTCATACAATACGAGTATAAAGCAATTTATTGCATGGGTTTCAAACACCAAGAAAGAAGTCAGTAAGGCCTTGTCCCAGTATTTTATGAGTCGGGTCGACTTTATGCTCTACCCCAAAACTATTCGACTGGTTGTTGCCTCTGATATGTCTTTTTTCGAGAAAGGCTAAAAAAAGAAAAATAAGTTTATTCAAATCTAGCCGTTCGTGTTTCATAAAATATATTTATAGAGTATAATGTCGGGTGATTGAGTTTTAAAAGCAATGCATTTTTGTAAAATGTTTTTTGGAATAATACAACATCCCATGAGGTCACATGGGTTTACCAAACGGCTCTTTACTACTAATGAATTGGTAGGATTAGGTGATTCGGAGTCAACTCATTTATTTAATGATCATAACTAAAAATCCTATAAAAACTAATTTCTCCAATGTGTGATTGGAGAAACTCATGATTGGCGCCTCATCATAAAAGAGGTTTAGTTCAATGACCAAACAACGGCTTCTCACAAAATGAATTGCATTTGAAAACAAATTTCCGGGTTTTTGGCTGTTCTAATGCAACCTTCTTTAGGCAAACTGATGGTTGTTGAGTGACTTTAAAAGTACAAGAGTACTTTGTCTGAAGCAAGCTGCATTAGAGCAGCCGAAACCGGTCAAATTAAATTCATTTTGAGTGAAGCCGTTGTATGGCTATTGAACTAACACTTTTATACGTCGCTATCACACGTTGGAGAAATTACATATTTAGTTTTTAAAGGATTTCTAGTCAGTAATTTCTACTGAGGAACTTCTATTGGGGACATACTTTGATGATTTATTATTTGAGGCCTAGCCCAAGCTATAAGAAAAGAAAGCTAAAGAATGGTAATTGGATTTAAAGCATTCCCTGGGAGTTGTGAATGATGGTGGCAGGGGTTCCATTCCTGGGTTTGATCATCTTCTGGTCCACTGACTAGAGTCAGCTGTTTGTAAAGGATATTAAGAACAACTTCTTGAGCTCGACTGACCATGGTTTCTTAGATGGATCAAACTGGCGTTGCCATAGCAACATGATTATCATTCGTGTTTACATTGTTGATCACATGGGCCTACAGTCAGCTGACACACACATTTTTAAATCTGAGAAAGTATTTGAATTCAATTAACCCTCATCAATAATCATTCTCAAATTTGAAACAATTTATCATACTCATAGAGAATAAAACTCAAGAAGTAAAAATTGAAGCAAAAACAGAAAAATGTTTATGTCACAAAATCCTACGAAGACCTTGGGATTACCAAACAGATCTTACTATTGTTGCATTGATAGGTGAATCGGAGTCAGCACATTGACTCTTGAAAATTTTAAAAATCAGTAAACTGACGACAAATTAAAATATCTATAAAACAGATGTTAAGGAAACAACAAATTATTTTTATATATGGTTGTTTTTAATATAACTGATGTTGCCACTTTAGGGGGGTGACACACTTCGCCACCTGGGTTGCGCCACCTGGGTGGCACCCACCTGGTTGATGCCACTTGCTCCCGCCACCTGACTTGCGACCCACTTATATGAGGGATGCAGTCAGCCCCAGATTTGATTTCCCCTATATTTGATTGAAGGAGTGGGGGCTGAGTGGCAGGAACTTGGGTGGTACCGTGTGACAGGCTCAATTGAAAACAATGGGTTGACCGGGTGGCGCCACCTGTGGGTGGCGGCTAGACCGTCGGACGGTCGACCGTGTAGTGCCACCCGGCAGGTGGCGCTACCTCGTGTGACAGGTTTCATCTATTCTCATAGACGACCGGGTAGCGAAGTGTGTCACCCCCCTTATTTTAAATTTATTAAATTTCTTAAAGCCTGCAGTCGCACCCCAGTTCTGACTCCATTCAGTTTCCCTGCCTTTAGCCTCGGCCTCTTTCTTCATATCGCTGATTTATGGCATGTTACTTTTTGTTCAAATAATTAGTAGTAGCAAGTAAATTTTAGTTCTTTAACCTTCAAATAATCAGTATACATTCTATTTTATAATGTTAAGTAATACAGACCATATTTTGTTAGATATAGTGAAGTTGCTTCATCTATTTTTAAATTGATTGAATTATGAAGACTGTATTTTGTCAGATACCGTTAGACAAACAAACACAAACTCAGTCAAGTTTCTTGAATTATGGGATTTATAGGATGATGACAGCATGATGATGAAATGATAGTAACTTAGAAAATTAGAGTGTCCAGGTTATGAATGATAATTAGCTTTTAAGAAATATTTCCAAGGAATGTAGCTCAAATCCTAATCCTCTAAAATTAGCGTGTTAGAGGTACTAAAATTACCCTTAATTTACATCATATTATGTAAATTCTGTAATCGATAATAGTTTGAGATAATGGGAAGCATATGTAGTGATAATTTATTACTTGTACTTATGTATTTTGATTTACCGCGTAAACAAACGTTTGCAAGTGAAATAGGTGATGAAAGCCGTTTGTTAAAATTTAACTTCTATTCTATGACTGCAATGCGTCACTGAATATTTTTCTAGCTAATTTAAAAGTTTTATAAAACAGGAAGATGTCTTTTTATTTTTTATTCAGTTCATATAGAATTCATATTAAAATGGACTTTACTTGTAAGTTATCCACGTAGAAGATAGCTAAAACAAATACAGACATGCTACAGTGGGATTAGGGCCAACTGGACAAAAGCCAAAACAAGTTAAGGACCCATTTACTTACAGGGTCCTTCTTGTCCTACCGGTGGAAAGAAATTGGTTCTGAGTCGGCCCTTATCCAAAAACCCTCTCTGACGACCGAAGGTATCCTTTTTAGAATTGGTCCCTTTGCTCTTTAATATCTAGTGGCTATGCGGGTTCTTCTAGACCCTCGGAAAAAAACCTTAAGGTTTTCAGAGACCCTAATATCCTTTTTTTAAAGCTTTATTGGAGACCTTTCAGTATGCTATTCCTTAGGATAAACTAACCAACATCCCTTTTAAGGAAGAGGTAAACGTCGAAGTTAATAGAAAAAAACTCTTCCCGGACTCGGAACAATGTAATGGAATAATTTAGTGACAATCAGCGGTAGACAAAAGATATAAAGATTTCCATTACTTTCAAATTGATCATAATAACACTCTTATGTATGATTAAATAAATTACTGTCCTTAGCATATTATTGTGCATTACGCGTCTAGTGCGTAATGTATTATTTTGTGAGTGCGGAGTTTGCACCCGAGCGACAGCGAGGGTGGTAAAACCACACGAGCAAAGCAAAATGCAGTTTTCTCACGAGTTGCGTACCGTACTTTATCTACGATTCTTCGATTTTAATAATAAATACAGAAAAAATCAATAAACTTCCTGTATGTAAGTTCGTATTTCTCATTTGGTAAAGATGACATTAATTGTAATTTGTGCCGAATGTTGTTGTGTGCTTGTTTGTAATTATTTTGGGAGGCGTATTATTCTCCTCATTTTCGTCATAATCACTTAATTCACTCATTATTTTTCACGAAACACTCGATATAAACAGTTACTTTGATTAAAAAAACAGCAAATTAGATTTGTTAAATGTAAACAAACTCGGTAATCGTGCGTTAAGGAAGAATTCTTCTTTCTTACCGCAATGAATACAACTGCGTAAAGTAGTATCGCTTTCTACGCATCTAAACAAAGTTATAATGTTTATATTTCGTATCAATCGTAGATCAAATTAATTATCTGCTAACTTATTTAGAAGAATACAATAAAATACAATGATAGTTATCACCGTGCTAGAGAGTTTTATAAAAAAAAATCTCTTTATAAACACTGTTCATTAATTAAATTAATTGAAACATTAATTATCATTATTAATTATAATTAATAATTGATTTCTATAGAGAGTTATAACATGTTCCACTTTTCATTATTATTCTGCAAATTATTGTGGCACATAGCTTCCTCGCTTCCTCGTTCGTATGGTTCAGTGATTTTATGCTTTTATAACCTATTATTGTCTAATTTATTTAATCCCCCCCCCCCCCATTTTAAATTTGTTATAATTGTTTTGATTTTTTACATGAATTTAAGTAAATATTCAGCAAAATTTAAAGAGCACAGACAGTTGAAATTAATCCGGGGCTATTTGGTAGTTACTTTCGACAAACCATCCAAATTTCATAAAAATCAGATGAGTACTTTTAAAGATATAGGTATAAATAAATGTATGTTTGTGCGCATGAGGATAAGGAAAAATGGGACGCGAGAAAGCTATGTGCCACACTAATTGGCGGACTAGTTACTTTACCTTCCCTGGTCTTTTCCCCTTACATCTAGCTTGTAGGGTTCTGCATGGTAAACGTTCACTTTCTCCACCCTAATCTTTTCCCCTAACACCTGGCTTGTAGGGTTCTGCATGGTAAACGTTCACTTTCTCCACCCTAATCTTTTCCCCTAACACCTGGCTTGTAGGGTTCTGCATAGTAAACGTTCACTTTCTCCACCCTAATCTTTTCCCCTAACACCTGGCAACGCAACTGGTAAACGCATACCGTTCGTATTATGCAACTCAACTCAAAGATTTGTCCTTTTATATATTAAAGCTATTTAACCATTTCGTGATCATTTAAAAAAATGGGAGAATGCAATGTCTCTAGTCAGTTAATTTCTCATAGTATTTAAATGTTATGAATGTATCTAGACAATTTAAAATTGATTAACAACAAGTAATAAGTTCTATTCTATCACGGTTTTAGACCAAAAGGTGAGAAGTTTATGGGTCGGTAATAAAACGTCCCTTGTTCAATAGAGAAGTCGTTTCCTACCAAACGACTTCCCGCATTGTAGCAAGTATCTCTGTAGTCATTAAAATGTAAATTTAACAGCCCGAAGATTTGCCACTAACAATTTTACTGAGGCGAACAAGAATGAAAAGTAACTCCATTATTAAATAGTCTTAAAAGAATAAGATTGAGAGGCCTATAAAAAAAAGTACTCTATCGCTGGAAAAACGAACACGGATAACTGAGTTTAGCCCCTATTGCTTTAATGACTGAGTGAGTTGCAGTGGAAGAATTCCTCCTTAATTTTTAACTTCTTCATTCTTAATCAAATACCCTTGTTCAATTAAATTTAAATCATTTTGTATCAATTCTCGCTTCCAACCCTATCGAAGGTAACGATAGCTATGTGGTCGTTCTGAAGAACGACCATATTCTATGTCTCCGATTTCAAAAATTCCGAGACAGAAATCCGATTCAGACACAAGGGAATATTTTTGATACCGTTTCTGTCTGTCTGTCGCTCAATTTTTGCGAACCAACATATCATATAAACTACACGTCCGTTTTTAATTAAATTTGTATGGTAGGTCATAATTATTAGCTCATTGTTCGTCCTTTATAAGTTTCAACCAGGGGTATCCAACTTCAGTATTCTAGAGGTGTAAGGCCACTTGCGCTGGTCGAGCTGTTTGGTGGTTAAAATTGTAAACTACTTATGATCTTTTGACATTCCTCGAATTATAAGACATGAACAAATACTGGTTGCCAGACATTTGTACTATTTTGTAAATAAAGAAAAGAAAAATAAAAGAGCCACGGTGACGGTAAGAGAATCGCGATTGCTTCGAGTGCAAGAGATCTCGGGTTCGAATCTAGCAAACTGACATATTAATTTATTTCTTTGAATTAAGAAGCTCGAAATCATTTTAAGGGTGTAAAAGATATAGTTACAATTTTAACCGCCAAATAGCTCGACCAGCGGTAGTAGTCTTAACACAGGTAGATAAAGAGGGGAGTTGGAAATCTTTCTGTTTAAAGCCACGTCCAGACTGCCGAACCGAACAGAGGAAACGAGCCGATTATTGTTCTCTGCGCATGCCCAGTCTAAAGTGCGCATGCGTATCTCAGACTGGGCATGCGCAGAGACCAATGCTCGGATCGTTTCCTCTGTTCGGTTCGGCTGTCTGGACGAGGCTTAACCCTTTAAGGATTGGTGGTTTGCCAGGCAAACCGCCCCCTTTTGCTCCGAATGGCGCAGTACTGTTTTTTTCTAATTTCTAAAATTAGAGTTGCAAATCTCATCTGTGGGATCAAGAATGGCCTCAGAAAAATATTTTTGAAAAAATTCTAGCCCCCCTTCCATGAAAAAAAAAACAAAAAAACTTACAATATTATTTTCCTATCACAATAATTTTACTTTTTGTGTGAAGTGTTTTTGAGGATGTAAAAATAAATAAATAAAAGCTTACTCGAGTAAATAAAAATACCTAATTCTAAATCTAAAGCCGGCCTTACACCTTGCAATTTTTCGGATATATTGTAAGGTGTAAATGGAAATTGTATAACGATGTCGGGGTTGGGGTTGGGTTGTAGATCGAAGCAAAACCTATTCAATCTGTGAGATCGGTGATGACAAGTCGGTGCGTGTAAAGGGAGGTTGTACAACCTGCGGGCCAACCCCGATCTCTTCCTTCCTTCCACTACATATATTTTACTAAATTTAATGCCTAGGCAGCAAAAATTGGTTTGCTGAGGATTTGTTTCAGGCTAAGCCGCGGCCACATTCCCCGCTACAAATAAAAAAACTTTTTTTTGTTTTATATATAATCTTAAACCTAAATTATTTGAGCATTTTACCTTAAAAATATTACGAATTTATAAAATAGGGTATAAAATAAATAATAATTTATAAAATAAATGAGTATTACTAAAATAAGGTTTATTAATACTCATAATAGATTATATTTATAAAAAGAATGCAGTAAAAAGATAAAAGATAAATAAAAATATTACAGAAAATATTAGGTCTTAAAATAATCATAAATAAATTAATTTAGTGGCAACACTGTAGCTCGTCTATTAAGGAAGATTGGGTCAGAGATTGGGGTAGAAATCGGTGTGGTGTAAACGCTCCCAGGTTGCAACGATATATCGTGCGATTTATTTTCCTTCAGATTGTACCGACAAATCGCAAGGTGTAAGGCCGGCTTTACATCAGTTTGTATTGGATTTAAAATAAAAATGTTTTACACCTTTTTATAAGAAAACGACATGTACATGAGAAAGGGTAACGCAGATAATAATAAAATAAGGTTTTATTTGATAGCCTGATGTAAGGATATTTATTAGCTTTGTTGAAAGGCTGTATACGATAGGAAATGATGCGTTCTCTCGCTTCCCAGAGTGATATATTATCGGTGATGTCTATTTTATTAGACTAATAAATTATTCTACATGTCTCTCTTCCTCGTACAGCTGAGTTTAATGAAAATCTTTACTCCTTCTATCGACATGCTTTCACCAGTATCACCAGTATCACCAGCATCAATCACACCAGGAATCTTATCAATGAAAATCCTATCAATTACTATACCAGAATCAATTGATTAGAAATTATAGAATAACTTAAACAGCATTAAGAGCTCGTGTTGAAAAATTGTCATTTTGGTCATTTACCGGCAATTAAAAAACAATTTTCGGGGTAAAACTTACATATATTCTATCAGAAATGATTTTTTACAATTATTTGTAGTATAAAATGTTTTTCCAAAATACCGAATAAAAAAATTGAGAATAGTTATGTCTACATTCTTTTTCCACTCTTCAAATCCTTTAAAATTATGTCACGGTGTCAACTTTTTTTTAGTCGTTAGCCATCTTTAAAATATTAAGTGAAAAGTTTCCAAAAAAAAACAATGTTTTTACAATTGATAAGATGCATCTC
Source organism: Gerris lacustris (assembly GCA_951217055.1). Taxonomy (NCBI): domain Eukaryota; kingdom Metazoa; phylum Arthropoda; class Insecta; order Hemiptera; family Gerridae; genus Gerris; species Gerris lacustris. The sequence goes on along the minus strand of OX578277.1, from coordinate 101,959,056 downwards.
TCTGCCAAATTTCGTTCAATTTTTACTCCAGTTATCGTTAGACAAAGAAAGAACTCACTACGATCATTTAAATTTAGAGCCGGCGTGGCCGTGTGGATAAAATTATTTGCCACGTCTGCCCGTCCATCAATGAATCAAGGGCGGCATGAGGTCGTGGGTTCGATCCCTCGCCGTGATGCTCTGATTTATATAGCTCACTAATGATGATCACATCATACTCGCTTCGGTGGTACATTTACAGAGGTATGATGTGTGAAGTGGCTGGAATTCTCTACCACGGGGCTAGTAAAATGGGCTTAAAGGCCTAGTAAATGGGCCTAATTACTAGGTTCGAACAAGTGGTTCGTCCTACCCGTTTAGTACCTGTACTAGGACCTTAATATACTACTACTACATACTACGTTCGTTTAAAAATATTAAATAGGTAAAAATAAATTATTTAATTAATCTTTCTAAAACGATTTTCCGTTATTATTAATATTTACACATTTCCATGTAACATAAAAATAATACGTATTCGTGTTCCACAAATTCATAATACATTTTATATTCATAGTGACTATAAAAAGAATGGCAAATCCTTATTAAACATAAGTGGCGACTAAACCTGCAGACCGTGTGTGTATTGTACTAATTCGATTTTGTAACTTTCTCGCAATAGAGTGGAACACGACATGTGAATCGAGTACAATTTTCCGTTTTGAGATTCCAAAGATTTTACACGTTTTAGACATTACTAATATCTGTCCGTCCAAATTTCATGTCAAGCCGACGGTAAAGTTCTAAGAAATAAAGTTTATTCTTTAATAATATTTTAGTGACCGTAATATGTTATATATCGTTTTAATGGTCTTGAAGAGTAGTAAAAGAATATGTAACTATTATTATATTTCTTTCATTTTTGCGGAATTATGTAAATAACGTTGTTTAATAGTATATTACGCGCCGAGTGCGGAAAGTAGCAAAAAATAAACTTGCTGTATGTAAGTTCGTATCCTCTCTCTTGATAAAGATGGCATTAATTCTTGAGTTGTATTTTTTGCCGAATTTATTATTTCTGGAGGAGTATTATTCTCCACATTTTCGTCAAAGTCACTTGATTCACTCATTGTTTTTCACTAAAATCTGGATATAAACAGTTATTACTTTAATAAAAGAACAGCAAATTAGTTTTGTTAAATGTAAACAAACTCGCTAATCGCGCTAGCGTGGTAAAGAAGAGGAATTCTTCAGAACTATGAGACGCGCATGCGCAATGAATGCAAGTACGTAAATAATCACTTTCTACGCATCTAAACAGAGATACAATGTTTATATTTCGTATCAATCATAGATAAAAACAATTTAATGCTTATATGTTACATGTTGTATATCATTTCATAGCTTTTGATAAGTGGAGAAAGAAAATATACATATTATGCCATTATTTTTAAAGTGGCCGCCACAAATAACTGAAAAAACCAAAATTAAGGGTATTCAAGTCGTGTCATGATGTATGATCAAATTAAAGTTCTTTTTGAGCAGGTAATGAACATAATTTCCCCGAATTTACTGAAATGAGCGGAAGCTCAGATCCAGCAAGTACCAACAGTAAGTATCTCTTCATATGCTTACATACTAATAATTGGTTGTGAGTGAGATTTTGTGGTAGCACTTCATAATTATGACTAGAGAGGTTAATAAAAAGTAACACACCAATATTGACACCATCAATTTTTTCCATTAAAACTCACAAACGCGTTTCGACGTATTATAATATAATCTTCAGTGAGAGTGTTAACTTTGTAAGAGTAAATTTTGTACTAAGGTAACTATTTTAACAAATGTTTGCGACAAACTATCAGTACAAGAAGGAAGTAGACTAGGGCTGTGTGGGTTGAAGGATTACGGAAACAACAAGTTACGGGATATGGAGTTGAGATCCAAGGCGGAACCCAGTAAAGGTAAGGAAGGTTCAGGTAAAACATTTTTATCTACGATTGATACGAAATATAAACATTATATCTCTGTTTAGATGCGTAGAAAGTGATTATTTACGTACTTGTATTCATCACGCATGCGCGTCTCATAGTTCTGAAGAATTCCTCTTCTTTACCACGCTAGCGCGGTAAAGAAGAGGAATTCTTCAGCTTTACGCACAATTAGCGAGTTTGTTTACATTTAACATAACTAATTTGCTATTCTTTTACTAAAGTAACTGTTTATATCGAGTTTTAAGTGAAAAACAATGAATGAATCAAGTGACTTTGACGAAAATGTAGAGAATAATACTCCTCCAGAAATAATTAATTCGGCAAAATATACAACTCAAGATTAATGCCATCTGTATCAAGAGAAGAGATACGAACTTACATATAGCAAGTTTATTTTTTTCTGTATTTATTATTTAAATCTAACAATCGTAGATAAAGTACGGTACGCAACTCGTGCGAAAACGGCATTTTGCATTGCTCGTGTGGTTTTACTACCCTCGCTGTCGCTCGGGTGCAAACTCCGCACTCGCATGCAAAATGCTACTTTCCGCACTCGACGCGTAATGTACTATTGTTTTTCACCTACTTATAGCTAAACAACAATTCCTTATATTACTATAAATAAAATATCTCACTACTACCAGACATTATTTAAAAAAAAACTTTTTTTATTTTTTTTTCAAGAGCAGAGTAGTTAAGATTAGATTTTTCATTAAAACATGCTATATTTGTATCTTGGATAGCTCTTTGAATTTTCAAGAGGTCCAATTTTTTACTTTCTCATATAAAGAGAACGTATTGTGATGGCGCGAAAATTCGATTTTGAGATATTGATGGATTTACACGTTTTGAGGTCCCCTGAGTCCAAAAAACCGTTTTTTTTGTTTTTTTAAGAAATGTCTGTCTGTGCAGACGCCTGGAGCCTAAACTATTGGGCCGATTTTGACGAAATTTGGCATACATGTTCAGAAAAACCCGAGGTGAAATCGAGAAAAAAAATTTAGCTCCAAATTTGGGGGCGCTAGAGATTAGATTCCCCGCCCAAGAGATGTTATTTTTTTGATAAATTTTGATAAAATTTTCACTAATAATTAAATGTACATAAGAAAACTAATAAATGGAAAACACTGGCTAAATAATTATGAACTCGTATATGAGAAAGTTTGTCTGAGTTGTCTCGGACCGATTTTTATTTTTTTGGCACAAGTGTGGAACGAGCGAAATGCGTTTGTGAGTTATAATATAAATTGAGGTGACAATATTGCTGTGTTACTTTCTACCAACCTCTCCAGTTATAATTATGCTGACTTACTAATTATCGATAATATCCCTTTATTTAAATGCTATTTATTTTATTTTTTTTTAAATCCTTCGTGATAAATAGATTCATTTACGTAATACTTAATCAAACAATATTGAGATTGACTGTTCTTGTTTGGGGGATCAATTATGAAATGTATTGTTACGTTGGCATTGAAACGATCAATAGCTTACTCAGTGATCACATAATCACCCGGCCTCCGAGCTTTTGAATAAACAATTAGTTAAATACATCAATATTTGCCGTTTACCAAGCCTTGATTAATTCATTTGACACGTCGACCTGAGTGAATCCGAACAAAACAGAACCTGACAATGTCCCGTATTAGCAAACATGTTTGTCGCAATTTTCACTTTTGATTGGTTTTTTGTGTTATAGGATTGGAATGTTTTGGGGGGTAGAATGAATTAATATGTTTTTATTTAGTTGATTGGTTTTATACGGAAATAAATTTTTATGATTAAAACAAAGTGGCAGAATGCTATTAATAATTTTTAATATATCTTCAATTTATTTTTAACACCAGTTATTTTTACTTTTACGTAATATATATAAAGGCACGTGGTTGAAGTCCCGGCGCTGGAGTCTATTTTTCTCTGTCTGTCTCCCTTTGTTAATAATAATTATAATTTGATTTAAATTAAAATATTTGTTATTTTTATCTTTACCTAATATATTAAGTGCTTCTAGTGTTCATACAAATACTTTTTAGTGTTCAAGCAAATCACCTTATTCTAATTATTTCAGTTTCACCAGATAACTAACCTATTAGGAACATTAAACTGCCTCTATCAGCTCTTCACCATAATATTTCTAATGAAGAGATCGTGAATAATAAAATTAATTAAGAACAATTATTTTTATTTTTGCTTTCTCATACAAAGAGAAAGTATTGTGATGGAGCGAAGATTTTGATGGATGTACACGTTTTGACGTCCCCTGATTCCAAAAAGTTTTGTTTTTTTTGTTTTTTTTTTTTAAGTCAGTCTGTCATCTGTTGTCTATGCAAACGTGCGGAGCCTAAACTACTGGGCTGATTTTGACGATTTTTAGCATTCATGTTTAGAAATATACCCCATGGTGAAATTAAGAAATTATTTCTAGCTCGAAAAAAAAAAAAAAAAAACGTGAAAATAATTATCTCTCGAAATCGGTTCCGATGATTTTGATTAAAAAAATCTAAAATGTATCGATATAAACCATTTTGCGGGGAAAAATCTAGTTTTCGAGTTATTGATGAAAATAGAATCTGATTTTGTTGAAAATCGAAAACAAAAAGTAAAAAACCACCTGTTAAAAATATTTTAAATATTATATTAACTAGGCATCGCGTGGCTTTATCATTGAAGTGAGCTTAATGCGATAAATATTTAATATTAAGCAAATTAATAGCATGATGAGTTTATAGTTTAAAAGGGTGATTGGAGTTTACGGGAGTCCTCTTTTGGATCGTTCTATAGGTAGGTTCCTAAAGGTGGGTTCACAGTCACAGCTATCAGCTGATCGACCCGCTTATCCTTCTGTATAGATAACAATTTATTTTATGTTTTCTGGGATCTGGGACCGAGATTATATGAGAGAGATAGTCTGAGTTGTCTCGGATCAATTATTTAGTAAAAGGATCTATGACATGTTTACATAATAGTTATAGTTAATAACCCAAAGCAACTTCTGATAACAGTATTATCAACATATCTCTGAGTAATTGCTTTATGCAAAAGTTTCGAGGTTGGATTCTAAATGGACAATTAAGAGAGCAAGTATTATGCAATTGCAATCAAAGCTAAATATTCCATCTACTTTTACGTACCACTGGATGGGTGACTAGTCCGTAAAAATCCGAACAATTAATTATTATACACTATTAAACAATTAATCTACATGTACTTAACTACATTGTTAATAGCATCCCTGTCGTACAGGGTGTATACTAAACATGAAACATGTGTCACAAATTGAGGGAGTTATTCCTTGGACTATTTTAAGAATAATTATACTTTGGAAGATTTTTCGAAAATCATTTCATTTCGAAGATACAGAGCAAGATTTAAAAAAAAAAAAAAAAAAAAAAAAAAAAAAAAGAGATCAGGAACTTTCATAATTTCCATGGGTGGTTTGATGAAAATCCGCATAGGGTGCCTGATAATTGTTTCAACATCAAGTTAAAATAATAAAAAGTCCAGTCATGCACCATGACTTAATGAGCGAATTTTCAAAGAAATCTGCGTATTATTGGCTTATGATAATATAGGAAAATTTTGGTGTAGAATTTGCATGGGTGAAAAAATAAAATTGGTACACAGGGGTACGGGGTACAAAAGTCAAAATTGTATTTACCCTTCAAGATGCATGTCGTTGGAAAGCTCTTTAAGAGTACAGTAATTGTTGCTATGTACACTTTTATCAAATTTTCATATAAAAGGGGGGTAAAATGGAAAAAACACGTTTTATGCTATTTTTGACCCTAAATTGTAAAAATGTGACCCCTAAATGAACTCCAAAAATTCTGGCCAACGAACTCATCCTTTCTTTTGATATTATTGATATTTTAAAATTTGTTTGAAATTTTTAAGTGCATCCTAAGGGGAGATATCGTCTGGAGTGACACATATATACATACATATATACATACATATATACATACTTATATACATACATATATACAATACATACATATATACATACATATATACATACATATATACATACATATATACATACATATATACATACATATATACATACATATATACATACATATATACATACATACATAAAAAAAAGTGTTACATTTTAGGAATCGATTCAGAATGGTCTAAAACGGATTTCCATGGAAAAAATTTTCAAAAATTCGCATCACAAAAATTTTGAAGCCATTGCAATAGCGTAATTTTCTTTGAAAATCCGCTAAAAATATATATATAAACATTAAGTTTATGAATACCTTCTATGTATATTTTATGACGATTTTTGTGATGAACCAATAAGAAATGCAAAATTTAAAAAAGCATATATATATTTGTGTCCTACTGTTCAGCAGCTTTCATTTGATACCCCACTCAAAAATTAAAAAAATTAAAAATTAGAATTGCGCATGCGCAAATCTAATTTTGAACTTCTATATAATTTTCCTGTGGTTGGGTCAAAAAGTTGCACCAGTGTTTCAAATTTCAGCACTTTCACTTAAACGGTTCGGGCCCTATGAACCAATGAGCGACGGACAGACGGACACATCACCCTCGGCATAAGGGTTTTGAGAAGTATCTACAAAACCCTAAAAAGAGATTTAAGAGCAAGTAGGAGTTTTTATATAAAACAACAATTTTGCGCAAACACAAAATTAAGAAAATATTTCCTCTCGGATACTCTATCTTGGGATACACCGTACATTATCCTAGGCATATTTTAAAATTACAGTTTCATCTCAGAACAAATATGAAGTATAAACGTGCTGACCCGAATCTCAAAACCACTGAGGTTATTTTTAGTAGTGAGTATAAATAAAACATCGGACTTCATTTGCTTCAAGTTGTGGTTTTAAGCGGAAAACGAGGTTATTTCGAGAGTTCTAACCGCGGAAGCCTACTCTACAGTCCTCATAATTTATAACCATTCACATTTAATGTTAATGGTTTTAAGAAATATAATCTATCTTATTCTCTACTCGGCGCAATCCATAGATATTTCATCTCCTCTTTTACGTACCTATCTATTCCTTTATCTATTCTGTACTTTTTTGGCTCTAGAGGCAGAAAGCCGGGTTTAAAATGGTATTACGATTGTTGAGAGGAATTTGTTTTTATTTCACTATTAATATCAACTGCTGGAGCATCTATTCAACTAATAAAATTATCATAATTATCATTGCGTTCAAAATGCCCATAATGTTAATCATATTATGGCTGTTTTTGGTTCAAACCGACTCTTGCCAAGTAAACATTAATATTAAAACTTAATTACTCGTACTTTTGGTTGTCAGCACTGATGTTTAACATGGATATGTTTAGCTTTGAACTACAGATGAAATTTCCATCACGCAAGAAACCACATGAAAAATGTGACGCTCTTAAATATCGTGACAAGGAGTTAGATTGGGTTTCACTCGTATTATTTTTTAGTACCATATTTCGCCGATAGAAGATCTAAATTTTATATAAAATGATATCAGAGCTCCTAGCGGACCTATTGGTAATCACAATGGATTAAAGTTTCATAATTTCGCACCTTATCCATCTACTATATCAATTAGACAAATGTATACTGGTTTTCTCCACTTTACAGGAAAGCATTGAAATGTTGATATGTGGATTCAACGTATTTATGATTCAATGTTTTCTAATGAAATGAAAAAAAATTGAGTATTTTTTTTTAAACGTTTATCAGAAAAATGTTTGCCAATTTTGTATTCGTGTTCGACAAAGGATCGAGACCCGGCGTGGCATAGATTACATTAGCTAAAATTGTTGGCTGAATTGATAAAGAATACATGCTCATCATCAATTCTTAGACATAGTGAATGTGTTGCACATTGATTAATTAAAATAATGATATTTTTATCAATAATAGTCTAGGAAAACTAAGAGTAAATACCCTTCAACCTGAGCAAAATTGCTTCACGAGCGATTGAAGTGGTTTTCAACTATACTAACCTTGCTTTATAACATATCCAAAATCAGACAAAATCCAATCATGGGAAAGCTCCTAAAAATCCAATTCAAAATGGCGTCTGTTTTTATTAAGGGTAATGAAAGCCCAGCCATTCTCTAAATGTTAGTTTATATAATTCAAACAATGTAGAAAAATAAATTTTGAGTTTGGTTGTAAGTTTAAATTCATTTATTTTTCTTATAGTTATAGGCTAGTCAAAACATATATTAAGATTACATTACATACATTATTAGTTAAAATTGTTTCTTTTGATTTCCAAACACTGATCCGGTAGTATCCACGAAAGCTATTTTTGCCTAATGCCCAATAAAAATTGTTAAAAAAAAAGTGGTTTATATTAATTCCTTAAAAATTACAATTTACCTTTTTTTGTTCATTTTACTATTGCAACAGAACTGTTTTGTCTACAGGCTTCATTTTATGCTTGCATAAAAGCCAGAGAGAAACATAATATATTTACAAAAAAAACATACATGAGGCTGCTCATTTATAATGAGTTGCTAAATACACAGCTTACTAAATCAATCTTTTAACAGACAATAACTTATTAAATAGTGCAAAATTTACAAGAAATTAAAGTATATAATCATCATTATACATTTGTCAAAATAGTAACTTTTAAAAATTAACTTATATAGTCAAATAATTGTTTTGTCAAAAAAATAAATAAACAAAATGTCAAAAATAAAATTAAGTTTAGCCGTAGTATATAAGTATATGATGATTTATAATTATATAATATAATTTAAATTTAATTATAATATATTTATAATTAAAATTTACTACAACTTATTTATTTTTTTTTTTTTTGACTTTTCTCGTAGGGGAGAGTTTTTTGAAACAAGAGCAATACTTAAAATTTCATTTTTTGGAAAATTATAGTAATTTTTGAAGTGTCATATCTCGGTAACTTTTAGACGTACAGAGTTGCCAATGGTCTTTAAAGAAAGCCAATTATATTTACTTCAACTTCAATCCGTATGACTTTTCTCGCAGGTTAACAGTTATACGCCGATATTCGCCCCGAAACGAGAGCAATAGTTTTTGGGGAAAAAAATTCCAATTTTCGAAGTGCCATATCTCGGAACTTATTGGTCGAAAAGTGCTCGGGTTGAGCTTATGCTGCTGGAAATTTACTGTACTTTTAAAATTATAACAACTAATACCGAACAACCTTATAGTGTACGAGCTATATGGCAAAAACTGAAATAAGTCCGATTTTTTTTTTCAGTTTTTCGCGTATTGCGCAGCTAGCACAGGTTTTTTGAAGCTGCAAACTTAGGATCACACTACCCTAACCGGTCCGAACAACATATAAAAAAAATCAAAACTACATCAAGCTTTGCGAATTTCGATATTTTTTATGCATATTTTGACTAGCCTATAACTATAAGAAAAGTAAATTAATTTAAACTTATAACCACACTCAAAATTTATTTTTCTACAATTTTTGAATCATATCAAATAACACTTATTGGATGGCTGGGCTTTCATTACCCTTAATATAAAAAAAAACGCCATTTTGAATTCGATTTTTAGGTGCTTTTTTTTTTTTATAGACACTTCCATGTAAGCTGTGGTGGTGCCCGTTCGCCTACATGTCCTATTCTTGCGGGTGTACCGCAAGGAAGTATTCTTGGTCCTTTATTATACTCCTTTTATACATCCGATATCCCTCAACTTCCGACTACCCTATTAGCTACCTTCGCTGATGATAAGTGTATATTCTCCATATCCTCTGATCCCAATACAGCATCCACCAACATCCAAAACCACCTTAATCTCCTTGAACCTTGGTTAAGGAAATGGAGAATAAAAATTAATGAGCAGAAAAGTGTCCATGTCACTTTTACTCTCAGACATTCAACTTGTCCTCCAGTCATCCTCAACCAAGGAGTCATCCCTCAATCCTCTTCCGTAAGATACCTAGGTCTCCATCTTGACCGACGATTGACTTGGGCTCTGCACACCAAAACTAAACGTACGGACACTAACAGACGGTACAAACTCTTACTGCGACTCCTCGACCAAAGATCCCACCTATCCCTTTCTAATAAACTCCTTATCTACAATTCAATACTCAAACCTATTTGGACCTATGGAATTGAGCTATGGGGTTGCACCAAACGCTCCAATTCTTATAGGATCCAATCCCTTCAGTCTAAGATCCTTCGAAAAATCACTAACTCTCCCGCATACGTTTCCAATCTCACAATCCACAACGACCTCAAAGTTCCTTATGTACAAGACCTCGCTTCTTCCCGCTACATAAAATTCCATGAAAACCTAAACCATCATCCTAATCCTTTAGTTGAATCCATGGCTTCCATCCATATCCCCGACCGCCCTCCCCGTCGGCTGAAGAGGTGTTGGCCAAGAGATTTATTACAATAATAAAATAATGTACAATACCTGTTAGGAGTGCTGCCACTGGGTAGCCTCTCCTCTCACGACACAACACGCTAATTAATCTTTGTAATAGCTATGTTACTAATAGCAATCTTTTGCAAGTAACTTAAAATAAAAAATTAAAAAAAAAAAAAAAAAAAAAGGTGCTTTCCCATGATCGGAATTTGTCTGATTTTGGATATGTTACAAAGCAGGGTTAGTTTAGTTGAATACCACTGGAATCGCTCGTGAAGCAATTTTGCGCAGGTCAAATCGTATTTTCCCTAGACTATAATAATTGTAGATAATAAATTACAGCCCAAACAAATATCCCAATGTTGTTTTTTACTAGGTTGCATAATTGCAGTGATTGTTCTGTTCTATACTGAGAAAGAACTTTTTTGTTATCGTAATTGATTTACAATTCGTTTATACCTATTGTATTATTTGAATAGATCCACTACATTTGACCTTTTAATTATTTTTTTTTTTTCGTTGAAAAGTAAATTCAGAGATGATTTGCTAAAGGTTTTTTCTAGGTTTAAAATGTTTGAAAAAATATATTGATGCTAATGTTCGTACAGGGTCACGTGGATCGAGACCAGGTTCTAAGGGCAGCGCTGGTTCCGCCAAATCTCCAACACCCTCAGCCAAAAATCAGGCTAACTTGGATCCAGCTCAAAGCACGGTAACCAAAGAAACAAAAACAAGCAATCAAGCATGATCGCAAGCAACTTGAAGCACTCTTCTTTCCCCCTTTATATCAAAGCCTTTGCAAAAAAGGCCAAGCGCTGTAGATAGCATTCAGCTGTGATTTTTGTTCTCATTTATTTTTCTTTTTGCCTACTTGTATCTTTTATTTGACAGATCAGGACTTGCTGCTATTCTCTCCTCTAAGTGGCGCTGCTGAATGATAAATGTCCGTCATTAACTCATTGCTAATCTTTGCGCTCATTCATTTCAATATCATTGAATCCTAATTGCCATTGTCCAATATATTTTACCTATTTTATGTTAAGCTATGCTTTATGTGAAGATATGAACTATGCAGCTGTACAATTATAACAAATATATATATATATATATATATATATATATATATATATATATATATATATATATATATATATATATATATATATTTCATATTTATATACATCAATAATATTTTATTAAATGAAACAGATATAATTTTTATAATCATGTTAAACTTTTATAATAAATGCTCTTAAATTTGGGTTAAAGATTTCTTCGTTGTCTCTATCATTATTTCGGATAAAATAAAATATAACTATATATATATATATATATGAGTGAGATGTAATTCTTGCTATTATTTTAGCAGCAATTGCAAGAAACACTTCAAAAATATACTCTTACAATTAGATCATTGACACTTGTGGAATACGACTTACACTGTATGAACTATATGGAAGCGAACTTACCTTTGAATATTGTCTGCTACCTACAATAGTTGTGCTGGTTGAAATTTAGTACAGGGTGACCCAGTTTTAATGGGACGAAAATGAATTCCTGATTCTATGGCCCAAGATGAACAGAAAAAAGGTATGTATGCCTTACGCAATTCTCAATAGTATTCGAGATATTTCGATGTATAGATTTTTTTATACATAGTTGTTTTCTCAAATAAAATGTGTAATAACTCAAAAACAAAAACAATTATAGATTTGCTGTTTTTACCATTAGAAAGAGCATTAAATTTGCAATAAAATGAATTAAAATATAACCCACGTATTACATTTAAAACTAATTTACCACTAATTTACCATGTAAAATTAGAGTAGTTTAAAAAAAAATGAGTGATATTGAAAACCACCATAACTTCGTTAATACCATAGTCACCATTTAAGTCTGAAGAGCTTAAAAACTGGCCCATTTCATTACCTTTAAAATGATATAACATAACCTAAACAATGTTAAACTTTCACTGAAATATGCTTAAAAAACTTCTATTAAGTAGCTACAATTTTCTATAAAACAAAACAAATACAAATAAAACACTTCCTAAAATAAATAGAATTCAAAGTTAATCTAATACAAAGAAATGTTTTGTTTACATTTGTACTGCAAATTTTAGCTACCTTATTGAAGATTTTTTAAGCATATTTCAGTGAAAGTTTAAACAATGTTTAGGTTATGTTATATCATTTTAAAGGTAATGAAGTGAGCCAGTTTTTAAGCTCTTCAGACTTCAATGGTGACTATGGTGTTAACAAAGTTTTGGTGGTTTTCAGTATCACTCAATTTTTAGATTGTAAATAAGTGTAAGTTCCTTTTTAAATGTAATACGCGGGTTATATTGCAAATTTAATGCTATTTCTAATGGTAAAAACCAGAACTCTAGAACTTTTTTTTTTTTTTAGATATTACGCATTTTATTTGAGAAAACAACTATGGATAAAAAATCTATATATCGAAATATCTCGAATACTATTGAGAATTGCATAAGGCATATATACCTTTTCCTGATCATCTTGGGCCATAGAATCAGGATTTCTTTTTTGTCCTATTAAAACTGGGTCACCCTGTATATGGCAGCTAAAATTTGCTTGCAGTGGACAAGTTTTGCTATTGATGTAAAATACATATTTTGTTATTCGTCAGGTGTATACGCTCTTATACGTGGAAACGTGTTTAATGCTACGCTTTATCTATTTTATTTATTTGTGAGTTTTTAGGTGTGATAATTTTATTGTTAAAATAATATGACAATTATTCGAAGGATTTTACTGCTTGGTTGGAACATTGCTGCTTGGTTGGTTCATTACTTTTAGAAGATTTAAACCCTCTACCTTTGATTCCATTAGGGTCTTGTTTACCTTTAAATTTACTTGTGTGTTCAATCTGTCGTCCTCCATCTGTTCACGGTTGAGTTCCTGTCAGTAATCTATCTATAGTTGGTCAAAAGAAATTTCTCAACAACCCACACAAATTCTTCCTTTAAATGAAAATACCCGAAATTCTGTAAAAGAGGAAATAATTTAAGGGAGCTTCATACATTCAACAAAACAATGCATCCTGTCTGTGTTTGTGTAGGAAACGTGTGGCGATAACTTGAGTAAAACTTGACAGATTTTGGTGAAATTTGGTGAACATGTTTATTTTACCAATACCCAGGAAGAGTTCGCTGGATAACATTATCCGGCCAAGTGTTCACGCACAACGCATGTGCAAACATTTTAAATTGGAATTTTAGGACGGGAAAAATTCCAACTTCATCTATTTGACAAACATTTATAGTAAAACCAACAGTGACACCGCTATGAAGTGTTAAAGATCGCTAAAACTATTGAAGTGATCCTAAACGATTAGAATAGAGAAAACAAGTTTTCACCTTATACGTTCTAACGTAACGATTTTAATAAACTTATACGTTCTAACGCTAACGTAACGATTTGAATAAAACTTCATATTCATCTTGTACAGGCATGTAAAATTTCAACGTGATACAAGCAGAAGATTTTGTGTAGTAAAGTGATACATTTTATAACAGTTTAAACGGAGTAGGCCTTGTCGTTAGGGTTTAAGGAATAGTCCTGTTCTCTCACTACAAGGCTCTTTACTTCAATCATCCTCTTTAACTATTAACTCATCATGGTTAACTGTTTCTAATTGTACCACGCTCGCTTCAACGAATGAGCCACGTGTTGTGAAGGACGTATCAGATTATTTTTTTATAATTATTTGGTAAAAATACACTTTCATGATAATCCAAAGCAAGATTTATCACCAGCAAACAAAACCAATATTTAAAATTATTAAATCTCTGTGCATTGCGCATGTACATACATATCACACACTTACATATCATAGATGTATGATTAAATAAATTTAATGGTATGGGCATAATATTTAAATGTTAAATATGGCTAGGTTTTGACTATATATTCGTAATGATAGAAACCTAACCTTGAGTACACCTGTATTGCTGCGATTAAATTGATTTAATAATTCAAAATTTATCTTTCAAATTAAACAATTTAGTCTAATTAAAGAAAAAAACTTTAATATATAAATATGTGCAGTATTTCTCCCTCCACGAATATTAATAAAGAAAGTTTTTACCCTGCAAACTTTTAGAATATACATTTCATAATCTATTTTTAGTAACCTATAAAATTAAAGTTGTGTTTATATTAGTATATTTTATAGAACGTGACTGAAAAGTTTTTTCTAAGCTGTCATATTTACTCGTTAGTGATATGATGCTCAAACTTACGCGTTCTAAATTTTTCTGACGTTACAAAACAGATCAAGAGGCATTAAGGCTAATAACATGGTAATGGACGTCAAATAGCGTAAATTAAACGGAAACCGATTAACGTGCTGTGCATAGTTTATATATATATATATATATATATATATATATATATATATATATATATATATATATATATATTTCCTCAAGTTAGATAATGTATTATATTGTCTACGTAAAATTATTGTTTAAGAATTTTTAGTGTAGGCCTAGAACACACTTCTATTCAAAGTCAGGCGATTGTCTATAGGACATGTGTAGGGACTATCTATAGACATCTCTATAGACAAATTATTTTGACAGTCTAGAGACTTTGTCGCGTGAACCTCAGAGCAAGGAAGGGGTAGAGGGAACAATACTATAGAATCTGGGTCAAAAAGTGCTTCATTATGCTACACCCCTATACTAAACCTCCCAAGCGGCAGTTTGGTGAAACAGTATCGATATCTCGATAAAAACTCGAAATTTATCTGATATCAGCTGATAAGAATAAGTGATATTTTCTTACGACATTTAATATTTTTATTTTTAATACAGTTTTCTTTATAAATATGTACTTTAATGTTTGTTGTTTATCTTATTAATTATCTAAAAGCAGTAACGTCGTTAATAAACGTGTAACAGTTCCTAGATAACCAATAGCAATCTTCTTTGAGTGGGGTATCAAATAAATGGCTCCTGATAAGGATTTGTTGACAAGCGTCTGTGAGGACGGAAGGATAAGGAATTGACCAATAAGACAAGGATCAATGACCACATGATCACTTTAGTTCATATTGAGCTCGCTTGGGAGGTTTAGTATAGGGGTGTAGCATAATGAACCACTTTTCAAATCGCATTGCTTCCTCTACCCCTTCCTTGCTCTGAGGCGTGAACACACTTAAATGTCTTGTTCCTCGTTTTTGTACGTCACAGTTGCTAAATATGGCTGAACTTGTAGGGATCGCTGCTTGCGCAGCTCCAATTATGGAGAATCAAGAGAGGTGTGAAAGAGAAGATGTTGGGGGAGATGTGTAATTTTTGCAGAGGGGTCTCTTTACGGTTGCAATATACTGTCAACACAATGTGGCTGACCTTGTAGGGATCGCTGCTTGCGCAGTGCCAATTATGGAGAATCAAAAGAGGTGTGAAAGAGAAGACGGTTGCAATTTACTGTCAACACTGAAATTAGAAGACAAGCATGGGTGTCCCAAATTTTGCTCATTTGAACCTAAGTGACTTCGAAGTATTGCTTCAGCCTATAAGCTCTTTTGTTTGAGTCATGTCATCACCTATTTTCGGCACTGATGATGGCCTTATTGAGGCCGAAAGCTGTTTTTATTAATAAATACATAAAGTTACGTGGAGAGACTTTGCCTTTTACCTTTACTTATGACTTTCTCTAACGCTCCTTATCCTACCCTAAGTAAATGAGTGTTTATAGTAAAAATTCTCAGCAGCGACTCATTATTATTGTTTATTAATTTTCGCTGCATATTTTGAGGATATTTTCCTCAAATTTGTTTAAATTCTACAATATAGTAAATCCTGAAATTTATCATTGCATTCCATACGTTCATTTTCTCCTATTTATATACCGCTTATAGATAACATGTCAGTAAATCTGTTTTCTTTTTTTTACGTCAAACTATAAAATTAGTGAAAACAAATCATTTCCTCTATTAAGTAACCATTAGAACAAAAGACATGTTTAGAAATTAAAGTATTGTATAAGAACAAGGCTAGTTACAGTACTAAATTTAAAATGAAGCACTTTAGTTTGCACCTGATCAAAAATAACAATTAAAAGAAAAGAAAAAAAAAAAATGTTCGACAACTTTCAAACTAACTTAGTTACACTTAATACGAAGTAAATTATTTATTAATGGTACGTAATCTAAGTTTGAATGGCTTTAGACGCAGCAAAACTTCGCTGCTAAAACACTATACGTTACATCATTTGCACTTATGAAGTTTTAAATTATTAAACTTAATTTAAAAAGCTATCTATTATCTTAATTCAAGAATAATTTTTTATAAACTCAAAGTATTCGATAAGGCACTTTTGTAAAACGTAGTAATGCTTTCTCTCTCTTACCATTATACTAATGGCTTAAATCTTAAATTTAAACTGTTGGTAAGAGTATCAGAACACAATTCTGCGAAAGGTATACATGGATTGGATAAAACAAAATAAACAGCCAATCAGTGTGGCACATAGCTTCCTCGCATCCTATGACGTACTTTATTGATTTTATGCCTTTACAACCTATGATTGTCTAATTTATTTAATTCTCCCCCCCCCCTTTTTTTAAATCTTTCAAAATTCTTTTGATTTTTAATATGAATTAAAGTATCAATTAAAAAAATGTTAGAGAGCATAGACGGTTGAAATTAAACTGGTGCTATCTGCAGTTTACTTTCGTTAACCATCTAAATTTCATAAAAATCAGATGAGTACTTTTGAAGATATAGGTGTAAATAAATGTATGTTTGTGCGCATATTGAAGAGAATCAAATGGGCGCAGAAGGTTAAAACCAAGGACTAACAATGGGCTAATTATGACCTACCATCTTAATTTTATTAAAATCGGACGTAATTTAGTTTGACAAAAGGTAGAGTATATATTCATTACGTGAAAATAGGAAACAATTTACATAAATAATTGGAGGTTTTGGTTTAACACTTGATATTTTAAGAATTTTAATAAAACCACAAATTTGTGAAGTTTACCCAACAATATAAACTTTATAATGTTACTAAATCATATAGACACTAATATTACATTATTAGCTTATAGTGTTCAAGAAAACATATAACATAAATCAGGTTTGTATAAACAAATGTAAGCATATCAAATTTAAAGTTAAAAAGTGATAAAATGCGACATATATTCGTATATTACTCAAAGTATCTTGTTCACTTATGCATTAAGGACACCTACCTAAATCATCGAGATTCCGTTATATTTTACGGTACCTCGAAAAATATGATATACGAATCTAAACAAGTAATATTTTGTTATACGTAGATATCTAAAAGTCAATTGGTTAGTGCAAGAGTTGTTATCATAACTCAAACTGGCATTTTTACAATATGAGACGCTTTCTTCTGTAACCCTATATCTAGAAGATCTTTCTATTGTTATATTATATGTGTTTTTTCTCTTCTGTTTCTTCTTATTACAACCATCTTCTCTTTCTTCTTCAAAAATTGTATCTTTAAAATATATACGTGTGATAACATATCATCTCTCATATCAAAGTTTTTCTAGCTGTGAGCACTGTTCCTCTTGCCTTCTGCTATATTACTGCGTTTGTAATCCTTTTTATTTATTAATTTTTGTTATTTATTTGTTTCCATTATTATTTATTGCAGTTGTTTTTCATCTATTTTTGGGCATTTGCAAA
This sequence comes from Gerris lacustris, assembly GCA_951217055.1. Classification (NCBI taxonomy): domain Eukaryota; kingdom Metazoa; phylum Arthropoda; class Insecta; order Hemiptera; family Gerridae; genus Gerris; species Gerris lacustris. Next base: position 101,941,037 of record OX578277.1, on the reverse strand, counting down.
CAATTTATCTTCTTACTAAAATTAAAGATTGAACCAATAACGGAATTGAACTATTTATTAAAATAAAATACAATTTTTTCACGTTAAGTCTAGCTGGCGCCTGGCAATAATCCAAATTTTTTGCCTACCTTTAATGTACTTTTTTCTACTTCTTTTGTGTGTTCTTAACCCGCATGAATTTCGCCTTTACTTACAATTTTTCATATTTTTATTGCATTATATTTTTTATTGCAGTATTTTTCTTGAGTTTTTTTTATACATTTTACAAATTGTTTATAAATAAAAGTCAGCACTCAATTAAAATTTAATTTAATTTACTAATTTTTAAATAATTACACTGTTCTATAAAATTTAACGAAATTATATCTGAATTTTATGTTTCCGAGGTTGTTTAATCTGAAGTCAAAATCCTTTACGTACAGTTTTTCCGGAAAATCCGCCTAAAGGGTGGACAAATTTGTGGACAACATTTCGTTGATACATTTTTATTGGGGGGGGGGGGGGGGTTGAATATCTCCGTACCATACCAAACGAATCTAAAGCCAAAAAAACCTGGTGACCTTTTTTTTATAAAAATTGAAAAATAAATAATTAAAAATTCCTCTTTCTTTGAATTTTTACTAATTTTTCACTTTTATAACAAATGTTTTGCGACATTTCTCTGATATTTAAAGACATTTTTCTAGAGGATTGCATTTCATGTGAACAGCAAAAAATCAGAAATAGTCACAAAACATTTTAGAACAAAAATAGAAAAAAATTCAAAAGCCATAAGAGGAAAACTCGATTTTTTCAATTTTTCTTAAAAATGTAAGGCCAACAGATTTTTGTGACTTTAGAATCGTGTTCAGGATGGGTTGAAGTTATTCAAACTCCTAATATTTTCTTTTTGACGAAATTAGTGTGGGCGAAAAAGTTATCATGAAAATTAAGCGTAAATTTTATCAGTATTGAAGTCATTTTTAGTATTATAACCTTGCGTTCAGTTTATCCATTTAATCGCAAGATTGCAAAGAAAGAATTAATTTAAAGCTTATAAAGCGGCTGTTATACAATCAAATTAACAGACTGTGTTGTTGGACGACCCCAAAATAATTTGGTACTTCTATAAATTGTTACTCCCCTATGTTTTTTTAAAAAATATAAATGAATTTGATTAAATAACTATTAAGACAAAGGGATGTTTAGTCCAATGTGTCAGGGACAAAGGGATGTTTAGTCCAATGTGTCAGGGACAAAGGAATGTTTAGTCCAATGTGTCAGGGACAAAGGGATGTTTAGTCCAATGTATCAGGGACAAAGGGATGTTTAGTCCAATGTGTCAGGGGCAAAGGAAATATCACACTTCTGTTTTTATAAGGGGAGTAACTGTCTAAAGAAGAACACTCCGTACACCTTATTTAGACTGTTACTCCCTTCTGTTTTTTTTATAAGGGGAGTAACTGTCTAAAGAAGAACATTCCGTACACCTTATTTAGATTGTTACTCCCCCTCTGTTTTTTTTTTATAAGGGAAGTAACTGTCTAAAGAAGAACACTCCGTACACCTTATTTAGATTGTTACTCCCCCTCTGGTTTCTTTATAAGGGGAGTAACTGTCTAAAGAAGAACACTCCGTACACCTTATTTAGACTGTTACTCCCCCTCTGGTTTTTTTTATAAGGGGAGTAACAGTCTTATAAAGAAGAACATTCCGTAAACCCTTATTTAGATTGTTACTCCCCTCTGGTTTTTATTTATTAGGGGAGTAACAGTCTGTAAAGAAGAACATTCCGTACACCTTATTCAGATTGTTACTTTTTTGTTTTTTAATAAGAGGAGTAACAATCTAAAGAAGTGCCCATCGTTTATTAGGTACTTATTCTTTATTTCTCGATTTAATGACCTAATATTTTTTTTTTTTTTACAGAATTAACCAGGGTTAGTACAGCTACAAAAGCATTAATTATGATTTAAGCTGTTTAAAACAGTGCAGCCGGGGTTATAAGTTACATAATTTAAAAACTGGTCTATACATAATTTAAATATAACTCGTATATTTCTTTTTAAGGGGATAACAAATTTCTCGATTTTTTTTATATTTCTGAATTTTATCGGCTTACCACAGGCGATATAATAGAAGTATATAATAGAGAAGGCTATAAATAAGAAGTAATATCTTATAAAAGGCGGGAGACAAAGGGTCAAGATTTATTTTCAGTAAGATGAATTTCCTCAAAATCGAAGCAATCTTGTCCACTGAATTAGTATAATCTACAAACATCTACTTCCTTTACGGACTTAATAAAAATAAACTGCTAAAAAAAAAATAATCTAGTCTATTAGTGTGGCACATTGCTTCTTCGTGTCTTATGTATGTACTTTAAATGGTATGCTTTTACAAACCATTATTCTTTTATAAACATATTATGATATGTATAATTTTTCCCCATTTTGCTTCCAAGCTTACCGAAGTTAACGGAAGCTATGTGACCGTTCTGATGAACAAAAAATTGTTTATCTCCAGTAGGGAAAAAAAGTTATGCTTTTGAATTAGTTTAGAGGGACTAAAACAGGTCTTTTCATCCCTCTTTTCAACTCAAAAAGTAGGGAGAAAAAGTAAAAGTAGGGCGAAAAAGTAAAGATTGCAACTAAATTATTGTTTAGAATAAACAAAAAAATAAATTATTAGAAGAATTATTGCGTCCAAGTACTTTTTAGGGTTTTGTAGATGATAAGCATACCGCATACCCGTTATATAATTAATTTTTACCGTAATATATTTTTTTCTCTGACCTCAAGGGTCCCTAGTTCGATCCCCCGTGGGGTCACAATGTTATTTATCGGTAATAGCGACAAGATAAATTACATTTTTTCGGAAATTTTCATCGCCCCACCATAAGGTATAACCATGAATTATTTTGAAATTTTGGGACCAGGCGTTATATAGTGGTTGGGGGGATATCTTTGGGTATATTTTGATTTATTTAACCAAAGAACGCAAAATTTAAAAAAGCAAATATATATTTGTAACTTAAGATTCAGCAGCTTTCATTTGATACCTACTCGAAACATTAATAAAATATACATTTCTGAGTTTACCAATATTTGCGACTTGCGCATATTTAATTTGTAAGTTCTGTATATTTTTCCTGTGTTTGGGTCAAAAAGTTGCATCAGTGTTTTAAATTTCAGCACTTTAGCTAAAACGGTTTGAGCCCTATGAACCATAGAGCGACGGACGGATGGATACATCACCCCCGGCATTAGGGTTTGAAGAAGTATCTACAAAACCCTAAAAAATAAGATTGGGTTTATCGAGACGCTACAACGGAAATCGTTTTTGTAATGTAAAAACGAGCAGTCTGAAAATAAAAAACCGAATTAAATCGGATATTTAGAAATAGGTGGGGAATATAATGCAAATTTACCCCATGCAATAAATAGCATATTCGTAATCATTTTGAAAAGAGGAGGGGGAGGAAACACTAGGTCTTCACACAAAATATTTGTAATAACTGGTAACAGGTTTTGGCTACTAAATAGCCATCTTCAGGTTCTAAACTTGTTGTTCACCGTTCACCGCAACATATATTGTATGCAACAGCAACAAGGCAACAAAGGAAACATTACTGCCTCGTTTATACACTAGACGTTAGGGAGCACAAAACAAAGTCGCCGAAGACAGTCACTCGGAAGTACTCGGGAATCATCGGGTACGCTCCACAGCCTACCTCAACCCCCTTACGCTTACTCCTCTTGAACTTTAAACACGCACTCTTTCTTAACTCTTCCCTTTACTTATACATATAATGTTTTACGAGATCATAGATTAAAAGAATGCTAATTACGTGGAAATACTAATCCTCTTTAATTATTATAAACCAAAATAAAGACATCTTAAATAAAATAATTAATCTTTTACAAAATTGATAATAATTAGGTCGCTTTTATTAGATATTTTAATGCATATTCCATTTTATGCATTACATTATTCTTAATACATATTTTATACTGCCAATTATTAATATAATGTTTATTAATATGATAAATAATAAACTGAATATCTTACATATTTAGCATATTATTTATTATTTAAATATTTAATTAAAAAAAATAGTTGTTGCAAAAATCAAACCAACCTTCTTAAATTAAAATAATACTCAGATTATGTTCTAGATTTTATAATATTCTACGTAAATATATTAACATAATAATTTTTTTAATTTAAATCGATTAGTAAGAAATGGTAATATGACCACCGGTGGATCATGTTATGATATTATAATATTTATTAAGAATATTAAAAGAAAAGGGTTTTTATTAATATCTAATAATAATGTTATATGTTATGTTTATATTTTAAACTGCTAGGAATTCTTAGAATACGTGGTGTCACACCAAAGAAGAAACTCTCTCCTAATCAGTTCTACATTATACTTTCTTGAAAAAAAAAAATAGATTGACTTCTTGGAGGGGGTTCTTATAGCATTTTTATCTAAAATATTTTAGTTGCGTCTCGTAAAGAGAAGATAGGGTTGAATGCACTGCACAGTATAGACACTAGTGGTGGGCGGGGCTAGACCCGATCGTATTTGACTGCCTTTGCTTCGGCTTTCTTCGGCGACTTTTTTTTGTGCTCCCTAACGTCTAGTCGTTTATACATAGCCTGTCCTCGCCATCAGCTCGGAGGCTAATCAGTACTTCGGAGGCTAAAAATAATAATAATTAAAAAAATAAAAAAATATTTCTTAAAAAAAAAAATAAAGGTGGACTACTTTTCTTTCGGGGGCTAATTTTCTTCCAGGGGGGGCTAATTTTCTCCCAGGGGGGGGCTATAGCCCCCCCTGCCCCCCCCTAGGATCGCCACTGTGTGGCACACCAATTGGCAAACTATGATTCTTATTTGATTTTTCTTTTACTTTTAATTTTTGAGCCTTATCAGATGCTTTCGATAGTTAACGTGGCCTAAAAAAATTACTAAAACTGAGAAAAAAATTGGTTTGAGATAAAAATTTAGTACAAAGTACAATGCTGAATTATAACGGGAGGATAAATCGATTAAAAATATATAAGCCAGAGCTTTCAATTAATTGTAAGAGCGTGTGTTTTTCTGTTGTCCAATTCTCTCTTTAAAATGTTTCACGGGCGAATTCGGGCAGACCAGCTAATGTATAGAGTATTATATATACACTTAACGTTGTTATTAAACTCATAAAATGTGGCTTAGATAATCTTTGTAATTTGCCAATTCTGATCCCGTGACCTCTTAAGAGATAATATAAGAGATAAGCTTATTATAGAAACTTTACTTAAGGAATAGTAATGTGTTGATTCTACTCAAGCAACTGTTTAGTATTCTGCCGGGTCCTTAATTAAAGATTCTCCTGCTAGGAAACGTACAAGGTCAACACAAGGATTCCATTACACACTAATATAATCAAATCATTAGTGTGTGTAATTAATCATTAAGACTAATCTCCTGTATACTAACGTCTTCTTTTAATCTCTTGACGTCATTCAACGCTAAAATCTTTTTAATTAAACTAAATCTCATTTCACTTTCAACTGTTTGTTTAAATTTTCACTTTTGATTCCGAGCTTAGCGAGGATAAATATCGGTCCGAGACAACTTAGACAAACTTTCTCATATAAGAGTTTATAATTACTTAGCCCAGTGTTTACCATTTATTATTTTATGACTTTTCGTAGGTACATTTAATTATTATTTCCTTTCTAGTTTAATAATTTATTATTTTTATATAGAGGCCCGTGGTTCAAATCCCGGCGCTGGAGTGTATTTTTCTCTGTCTGTTTCCCGTAGTTAATAATAATTATAATTTGATTTAAATTTCCGTTGTATGAATACTACCAAAATCGTAAAATATTAATTTCTAATTGATTGTACTAAGTACAGGTACTAATTGGGTACTTAATAATTATAAGCGTAATTTCTCGGTCTAGTTCTATGTCATTAATGTTGACTTCTCAGACTTGTGGAAAAATTGAAAGCTTTAAATTCGGGTCAAGGTATCATTAACGTCAGAGAAACTCATTCTCCTGCGTAGCTTAGTTGGTTAGAGCGCTATACTGGAAATATAGAGGCCCGTGGTTCTAATCCCGGCGCTGGAGTCTATTGCTTCCGAGCTTACCGAAGGTAACGGAAGCATTGTGTTCACTTTTGAGAACGAAAAAGTTTTATGCCTCCGATTTTAAAAATTCCAAGACAGAAATCCGTTTCAAACATCAGGGAACATTTTTGGTCTCGTGTCTGTCTGTCTGTCTGTCTGTCTGTCGGTCTGTGTGTCCGCGAATTATGAAACGTGCGACGATAACTTGAGTAAATGTCGACCGATTTTGATGAAATTTGGTATACATGTTCGTTTTACCAATGCCCAGGACGAGTTAGTTGGACAACGTTATCCGTCCAAGCGTTAACGAGCAACGCTCGCGTAAACGTGAACTTCAAATTTAAAATTTGAATTTTAGGTCGGGAAAAAAATCTAACTTCATCTATTCAATGAGACAAACATTTTTTTCAAATACAATTTTTTAGTAAAACCAACAGCGACACCGCTATGAAGTGTTAAAGACCGCTAAAACTATTAATAGTTTTTATACAATTAACAATATAACAATAGTTTTAATGTTAATATAATAATAAAGTACATGATAGGATGCGACGAAGCTATGTGCCACACTAATTGGCAGTCTATTTTTCTCTGTCTATTTCCCGTAGTTAATAATAATTATAATTTGAATTAAATTAATTATTATTGTTGGTTTTTTTCAAAATGTATCATAGAAATAACTTCTTCTCGACGGGGACTTGAATCCGGCCTCTCTCCGTCCGCATGTAATGCTATTTTCTCAGGAACTAGCTTTTATTCCGGGAAAACGCCTTATATTGTTAAAGATTCGCATTTAAATGGACAACATTTTAGAATATTTTAATCAAAATCGTCGGAACCGTTTTCGAGAAATATTTTTTTTCACATTCTCTCAGAGTTTTTGGAGGTTATCGTCCATAAATTTGGAGCTAAAATTCATTTCTCGATTAGCCTCGGGGTATGATATTTCTGAAAATGTAATCCAAATTTCGTCAAAATCGGTCCAGTAGTTTAGGCTCCAGGCGTCTGCACAGACGACAGACGGATGATAGACGACAAACTAAAGACAGACCTGGTTTAAAAACCACTTTTTGGACTAAGGGGATCTCAAAATTACATATAATCTATTACAAAATTTAGAAAATGATCTTATGAAATAGTATGTATATATATGCATTATAATAAATAAATAAGCATTATAAGAAAAAATGTACAGTTTTTATTTAAAGAGGGAAAAATTAAATGAATTATGCGATAATGTGTCGTAACAGCAAAACATCTTCTAAGTACGCTATAGGGAATGAGGAAGCTATGTACTACACTAATTGTCAGCCTATTTTCAAGTTTTCAAAATGTTAATGAAGATAAAAGTGTTGTCCTTTGTTGTTGTTTTATGTTAGGAAATATTTTAGATGGCCAACTCTTGTTTTGTCATTAATATTTCACTTGCACCTGAGGCTATTTGGGGTCTGCTCTTTATTCTTTTTCTTCTTATAAAGTGTAGTTACTCTTGGTAAGCTACTCTTGTTCAAGTACTAAGCTCTGTGTTGCAAAGTATCTTAAAAACTTTTGTTCGGTAAAGAGACTTTTCATAGGATTTATAAAGTTAGGTAAAAGTAAAACAATCTTCTTATTCTTTATATTGAACAATAAGCAACTCTTCAAAATTAACAGGCATGAATAAACTCACATTTCATTTGTTGTTCTATTTGTTTATAACTTTATTTATTTTATATTCCCTTCTGGCAACATTGTATTCATGAAAGAGGTATGAATAATTATATTCATCTCTTAGATCATTAGTGTGGAATGTACTGCCGAACCGAACAGAGGAAACGAGCCGAGTATTAGTCTCTGCGCATGCCCAGTCTGAGATGCGCAGGCGCACTTTAGACTGGGCATGCGCAGAGACCAATACTCGGCTCGTTTCCTCTGTTCGGTTCGGCTATCTGAACAAAGCTTAAAGGAACATTTAGATGGTTCGATTTCATCGCTGAATGAGATTATAACATGACTGAATCAAGAAATTAAACCATGTAAACAACAATTCAATGAAATTGTTCATTGCCATTGTTGGTGGAAAAGAAATTGAACTAGTTCAACATTTTAAGCAATCTGAATGGCTCTATGGGAACATCAAATTAAACTGTGTAAACAGTTCGCTTTCTTTTTGATGGAATGGAAGGTATCATTTGTATAGGTTATGTTTATATTTTTAGCTATATAGTTTTTTCCCCATTGGTGATTCAATTTGATTGCTTCGCTTCATCTAAACCTTATAGAGGCGTTCAAATAGATTGAAAGTTTGCCGTTCAGTTATATGGATCAATAAATTGAACTGTCCAAACCTACCTTAAAAATCTTGGACACACCGCAACCCTCTTTTAATACGAAAACGGCTTTAGACCTCAATTTGTTTACAGTAATTAGACTATATACAAATAGATATAGATTTATACTAGGAAATAACAGTGTTTGATGATAATAATTAGTAAGGCAATCATTAATTTTAATATAAAAAAGTAGAACATTTTAAATGGCTAATTATGACCTACCATCCAAATTTTATTAAAATCGAAAGAGTTGTTTTTATGATAATATGTTGGTTCGCAATTATGCTGTTATGGATTTTTTTTATCTTTTTCCAACCACAATACCTCGAAAACGGTTTGTCTCACTTCAACATGCATAGGACCTTTCTTGCGCAGAATTATGTGAAAAATATTTTTGGTAATAACACTTCTCTTCAAAAAATAAACCGTTTTGCGTAAAAAGAGTAAATTTTGGACTTTAAGGAGGGGGAGGGGACACCCCCCCCCCCCCCCCCCCCAAGAGGGGGAAACTTCACTGTTTCTAACTACTGCACCCCATAAGAGTGTTTTCACAAAGTTTCAAAACTTTATTAATTATTTCCCCTATTATTCCTAATTTTCCTGGACTATGACGAGTGAGGAGGTAAGCCTACGAAGCCGAGGCTGGCAATGAATTGCACGAGGCAGAAAAGTTGCCTTTGCTGTCTTGTTTCATACGCTATTATATCTACAGACGTCAGACGAATAAAACTGCTAAAATATCATCTTAATATATTTATTAACTATGTACGAGATATTAATAGGATAATAACACATCCAACTAAAATAAATAGTTTATTTAAAATAAGAAATCAAGAAACTTTGGAATAATAAAAATAAGTGAGAATAGCAAACTGAATCTATAACAACAATGAATCAACAACAAAATACAAAACACGGATTTATAGCGAACAAAACTTCTGAATAAATTAATGCATAAAACAATTAAACTAGTTATTTATTTTATTACTAAGAAAATGTCTTGAAAAAAATTAATAAATTAAGGAAAGAAGTAACTAGGATAAATCTAGAAAAGCTGCTGGTCTAATCTAGAATGACTACAATAATATGAATGTTCACTGGAAGCTGCAGGGTTGCCACTTACTCCGCAGTTTTTTTCTTTTTAGTCGAAGACCTACTTATTCCTTTTACTTATTAAACTGGAAAACAAATTATTATATAGATAAAAAGGTTATTAATTAAAGGTTACTTATTTAACTATATTATTATACTAGTATATAATATTGAAGGGAGTAAAAATAATACATAAACAGTTATTGCCAATATTATAACAGTAAAAGTTTTGCTGCCTAGGTCCTAGGTGGTAAAATGTTTCTGATTTTACTGTTTAGGCCGTAATGGAGCTCATCATGAAATGTTGAAAGAATAGTCTCCTCACGTAAAAAATATATTTAATAATTTTCAAAGCAGCTTTCAGCCATTATAGGGCTATCATCAGTCCCGATAAGTGAAAAAAATTTGATAAAAAAATAGAAAAGATGGGAGTGTAGTGAGTCATGTGGTCATTCCAAACCAGCAATCATCAGTGCCAAAAAGTAATAAAATAGAAAAGATGGGAGTGTAGTGAGTCATGCCAAACCAGCAACCGGTATAAGACTGTCTTATACCGGTTGCTAGTTTGGCATGAGTAATAAAATTGAAAAGATGGAAGTGTAGTGAGTCATGTGGTTGGCATGACTCACTACACTCCCATCTTTTCAATTTTATTACATTTTGGCATTGATGAGTGGCCTTACAGCAGCTGAAAATTATTAAACATATTTTTACGTGGAGAGAGTATTCTTTTAACATTAAATTATCATGTCGTTCTTTAAAATATTGAAAGAAACCTGGGTAATTCCATTTTAATTATGTAATATGCATGAAAGACAATCGAATATTGCATGATTCATTACAAAGGTAATTTATAAGTGGGTACTGCATATAGTAATAATAGACCATACACAGAGTAACTGACAGTCTTTAAATAAAGTATGTGCAGTACTCAACATAATGATAACACGGACGTGTTTGAATAAATTTACTATTTTTAAAAACTTAACGAAATCACGTTCTTTATTCAGGACTGGGCCCGCCAGTAATACTGCCATCTGAATCTGAGATAAGTTCTGCCAGGTATTTTATTCCAACGTCTAAGCTTATAAGACAGGAGCATATTATGTGTTTACATGCTCTCCATTTTACACAAGAGACCATAAGCGTGGTTTACATATTCAAAGTAGAGTCTTTATATTCGAAAGTTTTATATTATTTTGTTGATAATAATAATATTTTGCCTAAACCGTTCCAGAAGTCTTCAGATCAAGGTAGAATAGGCAGTAGGTACTTCAAAAATGTTGTTTTTAGAAGGGTTTTCATAATCGGTGGACTATAACGACGTATAAGCTACCTGTTATCAATTAATTTTAAATTGATTTAATGTTTTTGTTTTAAGAACATATTTTATTTTACTGAACAATATTTTTATTTCTTTATCCTTTTCTTATTTTTATCAAATACAGTCGATTAACATTTTTTATATTTTATCTTGACACCGTCAGCAAATTGCTTCCGGTATCTTAAAATATTTGAAAAAATAACTTAGACTCGGAGGTTTACGACACTGACACTTAAGTTCAACGACTCCACTCTTCCTACCTTCCACCGTCAACGTAAACGATTTTCTTCAATCAGAACTAATTCTCCAACTTGTGGGAATTTAATATTTTCTTTTAATATATTTTCATATTACCGATTGAATCAAAGGGACAAGAAATAGAAGAAGAAGAAATAAATAAAATCACAAAAGAAGCTCTGCGCACCGATATCCCTAGAGATCAGTGCATCAGAGTAAAGAAATCAAAAACTGTGCGAGGAGGGGGTATACTTCTAATTCTCGAAAATGAGGAGGACAAGAATAAAATAATGGAAAGTAACTTGGCAAAATCCGGGAAATTTAATATAACTGAGCCGAAAAAAAGAAGACCCAAAATAATAATCTATGATGTACCGGTGGAGATAAATGATAAAGAAATAGTGGAAATAATAAAATATAAAAATAGAGCCCTATTTAACAAAATTAACTGTAATGACGAGGAAGCGATAAAACCATTATTTAAAGTAGGGCCCAGAGATAGAGAAACCGTACATTGGGTAGTTGAGTGTGACCCAGCCATAAGAAAAGAAATAATAAATGCAAATAAGTTGTACATTGAGTGGTCATCATGTCGGGTAAAGGACTACGTTGTAGCCTCAAGATGCTATAACTGTAACCAATATTTTCACATAACGAAGTACTGCAGACAAGAAAAACCGAACTGCGCCCACTGTGCCAAAGACCATGACATCAAGCAGTGCCCCAACTTAAGCCGCAAGCCTGTCTGCATCAACTGCAAAAAACAAGGTAAGCCAACAGATCACAAAGCAAACGACCCTAAATGCCCATGCCACTATCAAGCTATACAGAAAGAGATAAACAGAACCAGTTATGAAACTAACTAAAATAATAAATATGATAAGCCGACTTACCAAAAAAGACCACTTACCAAATAAGAATAATAACATAAAGGAAGATATCCTAAAATTAGATATACTGCTAAATAAAATGAATAAATTAAAAGTAACAGAAGACACAGTTAAAAGTAGAACATCAATAATTTATAACTTTGGAGAACATACTGACATTAACATTAGTTTTGCCACTAAAAATGGATCCTCCTATAAATTGTCAAAAGGACTATCTACCGCTTTAAAAACAAAATATATTAAGGAAGATTATTGGTGCTTACTAAAAACCTATTCGTCTGAGACATTCTGTGTCAAAACGTCCGAGCTTTTAAAAAATAAAACCTTGATAATACAAGCAGAAAATGAAAATATATTTGAAAAATTTGCATCTATCATTCATTGTATTAACTTATGGGCAGAAAATAAGTACCCTCTTGTTATCGGGGTAGATATATTTAATGCTCTCAGCGATATTTCAAGCGTAGACATCCTAAGATTAGTAAAAGATACGACTAGCCTGAGATTTATATTCTACTACAAAGGTAATGATAACTTAAAGTTCTTAAATATACCATATCAGACACTAAGTAATAAAACCACTATACACGGACTATTGCCTGGAACAAACAAAATAGAATCCTATATTAACAGTATGCTTGAACTTCGTAACCTATTAACTCAACGCGACCTAAAAAACGCTGAAGAATATAAAAATATACTATCATCCGTTATAAATAAAAATATATTAGAATCAGCAAGAGCCATTAACGATATTAAAAGGAAAGAAATGAATATATATGATAACCAGGATAAGAAATTTCTCTGGCACACGATTACCAAGTACAGAATGGGCTATTGCTTACAGGGCGACGGTATCTATGTGCCATATAACGATAAAGAAAATAACTTTGAGACGACGGAAAGATATATATTAGTTACTAAAAATACAGAGCTAATGCTGGACGGAGAACTAATAACTAAAATAAATAAACTGAAGATAACTAACAGGACAATTCCAAATATTAGCTGGGTAGATGGTGTACCTGGATGTGGCAAGACTCGATATATAGTACAAGAACATAAACCAGGACGGGACTTAGTCCTCACGCAAACCAGAGCTAACCTAAAGGAAATTAGGGATTCAGTGGAAAAAAACTACCAAATCACAGACAAAAACAGGATATACAAAGACTATAGAACCGTATCCTCGTTTATAATAAATGGCTCGGATAAAAATTACAATAGGGTATTTATAGATGAAGCTGTTCTCATGCATGCCGGATACATTGGATTTATCTCTGAGCTGGCGAATTCGACTGAAATTATCTTACTTGGAGATGCGAACCAAATACCTTACATCGAAAGAACTTCTCTCCCCTCAACTTGGTCCAGTATCACTCGACTGTGCGACCCCAACCAGACCCTCTCGACTTCAAAAAGATGCCCGCAGGACGTGTGCTACCTTCTTTCTGCTTATTACAATGAAATTAAGACGACAAGTCATAAGGTACGATCGATTAAGCAAACCATATCGGACGGAACTTGTTTCCAACTAAAATCGGATACACTATTATTAACGTTTACACAGAGTGAAAAGAAAATGTTATGTGAATGTTTAGAAAATAAATGCAAAGAACCAATAAGAATACATACAGTGCATGAGGCGCAGGGACTGACTTCGAAAAGGGTAGTACTAGTAAGAACCAACACAAAATCTTTAAATATTTATAATAGCATTCCACATGTCATAGTCGCCCTAAGCAGACACACACACAGCTTCAGATACTTGACAATAGGTGAACCGGACCTCATTAGTTTATTAGTTAGTAAGATACAAACTGTCAGCGAGGACGCCATAAAAAATTACACAGATCTAAATGCAGAACATTAACACATTAGAAGATATTACGCTTACAAACATGATAAAAGTCCCACAGTCAGTTGACGATATCATGATTGACCCCAAAACTATCAAATGTATACACATGAATATAAGAAGCTTAAATAAGAACTTTGACGAATTTACCCTAAAATTAGAACAAATGAAAAGCAGTTTTGATTTGATAATACTAACCGAAGCTAGAATTAAGAACATTGATGTAAATTTATTTAATATTAACGGCTATAACTTAATTAAAACCTCCAATAATTTCAATCAGAATAGTGGAATCGTGATGTTCGTTAGGAAAGAAATAATGGATAACACAATATGGAAAGAAATAGAATTAACCCAGTGTAATTGTATTGAAGTTACAATACAAAACAGCAACATACAACTACTTACATTTTATAGATCACCTAATAGCGACGTAAAAGTATTCATTGATGAATTTAGAAATCTCTTAATGGAAAGAAAACATACGCAAGTTATAATAATAGGTGATATCAATATAGATATAAACCAACATAACGAACTAACAAAAAATGAAGAATTCTACTTGGACATCATGACTGAAAATAAACTTTTAAGTCTAATAAACGATTATACTAGAGTCACCCAATATAGCAAAACAACCATAGACCATTTATTTGTCACGGACAGACTGATAGAAAAGATTAAAGCAGTGGTTTTAAAAACGAGTATTACTGATCACTTTTCTATTATTTTTAGTATTAAAATAAATAATGAGAAATTAATAAATAACAATAAATTTAAACAACCGACTACTTATGAAACAATCAATTATGAGAATTTAAAGAAGTTACTTGCCTTGGAAAAATGGACTGATTGTACTATCGAAAATGACATTAATACCGCAACAAACAATTTTGTTTCTAAGCTAACAGAGAATATGCAAGTTGCCACTGAAATAAAAAAAATCCACCCACCATCGCGTAAATTCAGAAAATTACAACCATGGATCACCCACGGCCTTGTGGTTTCCATAAGAAAAAAAGAAAAACTTAGTAAAAAAGCTTCAAGACAAGTAAACAATAAAAAATTACAAACTTATTTTAAAAAATATACACAAAAGTTGAATTCCTTGATAAAAAAAACTAAAAAAGACTACTACGGCCAGAAAATAGAGAAATGTGAAAATGACATGTCTAAAATATGGAAGGAAGTTAATCAATTAACATTCAGAAAACAAAAAGAGAAAGTGGTATTCAAAGAAATAAAGGATATTGACGGTACAATAATCGACACCATACGTGAACCAATAAAAGGAGCCGATGCTATGTGTAAATATTTCACAACCATAGGGCAAGAAATGGCAAATTGTTTACCGAAAAAGACAAATGAAACGACAATAGGAGACAAAAAAATTGATGAGAGATGGAATAAGATAGACTTTATCACCGAAAAAGATGTAATAGAGGCTGTCAACCAGCTAAGAGGTGGCTCTTCACCGGGACATGACGGAATCACGGTTCCCATTATTAAAGAGAATATTAACTCACTAAAAACGCCATTATTACACATCGCTAAATTGAGCTTTGAGCAGGGCCTCTTTCCTGACATATTAAAAATTGCTGTAATTTATCCTATTCACAAAAATGGACCCTCTAATGAACCTGCAAATTACAGACCCATCTCGCTAGTATCAAACATTGCAAAAATTCTGGAAAAAATAGCGAAAAAACATCTTAACAAATTCATACAGACTTATAAAATATTATCCAATAACCAGTTCGGTTTTCAAAATGGTTTAAATACTCAAGACGCTATAAATAAAGTATCGACATTTATAACAGAAAGTTTGGACAGAAACAAAAAACCTATTGCAGTGTACATAGACCTTACGAAAGCTTTCGACAGTGTTTCACATAGTAAACTAATTAAAGCATTGAAAGACATAGGAATATATGGTACTATGCTAAGATGGTTCCGAAGTTATTTAAGTAACAGATTATACAGAGTTAAAATAAACAATACATTAGGAAATAGCTTTACATCCACTTATTCGATTCCACAAGGCACTGTCCTTGGTCCCTTATTGTTCATTATCTATATAAACTCCATTTTTAAAATAGTTACAAACTCTTCATTGATAGGATTTGCAGATGATCTAGTTTTACTATGTGAGTCTGAACAATATATACAAACGGCAACACTTATTCAAAATGACCTACAACGAATAATACAATGGTTTGAATTCAATGAATTAACTATAAGTGTAAAAAAAACATGTGCAATGACTTACTCGTTGCATAGAACTACATTACCTCAAATCCCAAAATTAATAGTACATAACAAAAATTGCCAATTACCACACTGCCAGTGCCCACGTATTGAGTGGGTCTCCACAGTTAAATATTTGGGAGTCACTATCGATAACTGTTTAAATTGGAAGGCTCATATTAATAAGTTGAATACAAAATTACGCGCGCTAACATTTATATTCATGAAACTAAAAATGTATCTAAGTATCTCACAGTTGAGAGTTTTGTATTATGGCATCGTTGACTCCATAATACAGTATGGACTTCTTACTTGGGGATCAGCTTGTGACACTATCAAGGAAACAATATTTTTAAAGCAAAAAGCAATTTTAAGAATAATTTTAAATAAAAAACGAATAGAACATTCAAAGCCACTATTTAAGCAGCTCTCGATACTGACTCTTAAACAGATGTATAATTATAAATGTATAACCCACCTTAAGGAAGAAAAACATAACATAAAAAGAATTGACCATGCAATTATGACTAGAGGTCAAATCAGAGGAAATTATATAGTACCAGCTCTCAGAACCTCTATGGCCCAAAGACACTGGACCTATTGCGCAATAATACTATTCAATCAACTGCCTGATGAGCTTAAAAACATAAAATCCTTGGTACTATTCAAAACTAAAATAAGAAAATATGTTGCCGACATACACTAGATTTATAAATATACTTTAGCTATTAAGATAAACTAAAAAAATAAAATAAATGAAATAAAATAAAATAAAAAAGTGTAAAAACTAAATGTATATAGTCATTATCATTACTATAAATAACTAAAACTATAAAAACTAAAATAATATATAATAATATAAATATATAATTAAAACTAAAATAAATATATAATTATGTAAAATAACTAATTAATCCTTTTAAAATAATTATTGTTGTACAATGTAATATACTTAACAAACTGTGTAAACTCTCTCTCCACAGCTCAGGACTCCATGTTCTCTAGTGGAGAGATAACCTAATGTAGTATTAAATTGTTAAATCAGCAAAAAAGATAACTCGATGTAATGAAATATTATTATGTATTAATATGTTGTATTTTTTCTTATTCAATAAAGGTAAATTAAATCCAAAAAATCCAAAAATATCTTGATCCTAGGTTCTGTAAGTAGCCTTCTTTTCAAAGATTCTAAAATTTGTCTAATATCTTTTGGCCCTTCTTCCAAATCTATAGAAATAAAAATTAATGTTTGTCTGTCTATCAGTCTCTTATGACTGCAAAAATGTGCATCTGATTGCGATGAAACTTTGGGAATTGGTTAGAAGCATGCCCGGGAAGGTTTCTGAGTAAAACTATGTTTAAATTTTGGTACCCAGGGTACGGGGTACAAATGTCAAAGTAATGATAACCTTTAATGATGCATATCGTTGAAAAGCTCTTTAAGAGTGCCAGTAAGTTTTATGTACATTTTTGTCATATTTTCCTGTAGGGGGGGGGGGGGGGGGGGGGGTAAAATGGAAAATATCTATGTAAATACAAATGAATGTTTGTTTATCTGAATGTCTCTTACGCCAATATTGTATATTATACAAGTTTATATTGCAAATTGTAATATACATTTTTCATAATAGGCAACATTATTTAATTAAATAAACTAGTTATAAGGTTTCTCAAAGGTAGCAGCTATACATTTCTTATGTTATTCATGTTTATTAGGCGGTACGAAGTTTCTAATAAATTTGCTTGAATTTTAGATATTTTTTATTTATTATAATAAGAAGTAATTTATTATCTAGAGATTGTAGATAAATCAAATTTAAGGGAGTAACTACCTCGTCCTCAACATCAGCTCATTTGCATATAACAATTCACTTTTTTTTAAATTTTATATAGACACCGTAAGCATAATACTTTCGGTATCTCAAAATATGTTTTAAAAATAGGTGTAGTGTCGCGGGACACCCGGTAGGATCCAAGTTGCTTACATTTTTCATTACATATATAAATTATAAAATCACACTACTAAGTACGTATACGTTGCTAACTACTTATTCATGGTGGAGTTAGAAAAGAGACAAAACTTACTTTATTTATTTATTAAGTAACTAACTGTTTGTACCTAGCGGAGTTAAGACAAAATTAAATGAAAAGCATTATTTGTATCATTAAAGCAAGCGTCTTACAATATATATGTATTGGCTATAGAGAAAAAAGTTAATCATGATGAGTTTATAGTTAACAGTATAATTTCAGTTGGTAGGAAATAGGAATGTTTTCTACCTACTCGGCCGACTAATTTTAAATATTATAAAATATATCTCTTCCCTGCTCAAAAACTTCTGTTTGTATCAGGTTGAAATTTTACGTCCCTGTTTCAATTGTACTTTAGACGACGTGTAAGAAGTTTTATTAAAATCGTTACGTTAGAACGTAAGATATCGGTAAAAACATTGTTTCCTTTATTTTAAGCGTTTAGGTCCACTTTAAAAAATTTAGCGATCTTTATCACTTCAAATCAGTAACGGTGTTCGTTTTACTAAACAAAATTATTTTAAAAAGTTGTTTGTCTTATTAAATAGATGAAGTTAGAATTTGTTCCCGTCCTATAATTCCAATTTTTAATTTGAAGCTTTCATTTCCACGAGTGTTGCGCGGATAACGTTGTCCAATGAACTCATCCTGGCAATTGGTAAAATGAACATGTGTACTAAATTTCAACTAACTCGGGCATCTTTTACTCAAGTTATCGTCATCGGTAGATTTAGTGACGCTTGGTTTTGTGATGGAGATTTAGTGATGGTCGTTTTTTTCGTATTCACTCCCGAGCACCAGAAAGTGCCATAAGGAACTTCGTTCCAAAAATACAAAAAGGTATCGTAGGTTTACGACACCTGTCTTTATATATACAATATTTACTATTTGCCTATTGTCATTAATAGATCATTTTTAGAACTTCTTTGAGTTTTGTTCGCTTGTAAGTTACACAAAATTGGGTTCGCACTTATTAAATTATAAAACATAAACTAGGCATCGCGTGGCTCTATCATTGAAGCGAGCCTATTGCAATAAAATACTGATTATTAAGGAATTTGTTAATCATGATGAATGTCATAGTTGAAGATAGTGGAAGAGGGTAGAGAGGGGTAGAGTGGGGGTACTTGGTACAAAGCTTTACTTCCTAACAAACCTACAAACAACACGACTATAAGAATCTTAACCATAGCTTTTAAACTAATATTATAAATGTATCACTTCATCACTCAAATACTACTGCTTGTATCAAGTTGAAATGTTACATACTTGTTTCAATTGTACTTTAGACGATGTACATGAAGTTTTATTAAGATCGTTACGTTAGAACGTAAGATATCGGTAAAAAGGTTGTTTTCTCTATTTTAAACGTTTAGGTCCGCTTTAATAGTTTTAGCGATCTTTATTAATTCATAGCAGAATCGTTGTTGGTTTTACTGAAAAATGTTATTTGAAAAAAATGTTCGTCTCATCGAGTAGGTGATGATAGAATTTTTTCCCGTCCTGAAATTCCAATTTTAAATTTGAAGCTCACGTTTACGCGAGCATTGCGCGCGAACTCTTGGACGGATCACGCTGTCCAACGAACTTAGCCTGAGTATTAGTAAGAAGATCATGTATACCAAATTTCAACTAAATCGGTCAATTTTTACTCAAGTTATCGTCACACGCGTAAACGTTACTGACAGACAGACAGACAGACAAGATGCATATTTCGTTGAATGTAAGAAGCTCGCTTACGCTCGCTTCAATTACCCTTGTATCTTTTTAAGTCTGTTTCATATAAAACTAGGCATCGCGTGGCTCTATCATTGAAGCGAGCGTATTGCAATGAAATACTGAATATTGAAATTTATTAATCATGATGAATGTCATAGTTAAAGATAAGTGGAAGAGGGTAGTGTGGGGAAGAGTGGGGGTACTCGGTACAAAGCTTTACTTCCTAAACATACCTATACACTATACGACTATAACAATCTTCACCACCCGCGGTAGCTTTTAAACAATTATTATAAATGTATCTCGTCACTACGCAAAGAATTTTGCTTGTATCAAGTTGAAATTTTGCATACCTGTTTCAATTGTGCATTAGATGGTGTATATGAAGTTTTATTAAAATCGTTACGTTAGAACGTAAGATATCGGTAAAAAGGTTGTTTTCTTTATTATAAACGTTTAGGTCCGCTTTAATAGTTTTAGCGATCTATATTAAGATTTTAATTGCATAGTTGATAAAAGGTTTAGGTTTCTCAGTATGTGATAAAAAAACAACAACATTGTACTCTATAAAAATTGGAAGAATATAAAATTGAGTTTCAAAGATAGAATGAATGGAAATTGGAGCCTTTTTTGTGTTACAAATTCCATCTCTCTTTATTTTAGTTTTATAGAGGTATTTGAACTGATGAGGAATGCTCTGCTCTAAAGCACTGGAATACTAACCGTGCACAGCGTGTATGGGGCAATTTTAAGTAAAACTCCAATTCATATTTTAAGATAAACTGGATTTTGTAGAGTTTTTATTTGGAAATATTAACTTCCTCTTTTATCATACCTATCATTATTTCTTACGGAAATAAAATGCTCCTCTAGTGTGTTGGGCTTAATTTTCATTTTTATATGTGTATTTTATTTTAAGAGGACGATAATAGTATATTATGTTAATAGGCTGTGAAGTGAGTTTTTTCTTTAACGCGGCAATCATATTTACTGTCGAGCGAAGGGAGACAGTAAATATTGCTAAGGTAAAGAAAAAACACTTCACAGTCGTGTAGCATATGCTATTTTTTCCGAGGTAGCATACAATGGAAAAACATTAAATATTAATTAATATAATTATAACAAATATTATAGTACATACGAAAGATTTTGAGAAAAAGAAACACAATAAAAGAGGTTACACTATAAAAAAAAGATAAGATAATAAATAAAACGGATTGACATCTAGTGGATTTTAATCGTACTAAGAAGCATTTCTACAAAGATTGCAGCGCTTAAACGGCACTTTTGATAACTACCCGTAGGACGTAAAAGATGTTTTACCTCCTAGGAGATAACACTTCTTTTTCTTTACAGCTAGGAGTAACGAAAAGATTTTTTAAGTCCATATAATTATAAAATGGATTTTAGCTATCTTTTTTAGGCTCTAAAGTTACTATTTCACAGCCTACCATGGAAAAAAATAATTACATCCACTCCAATATTTGATTTATAGTCCAGGAGATAGCGTGCAAAAAAGTGTCTGACTAACATCAAGCTAGAATTTTGTGTACAAGTTAATCTTTTGATGCCTTTTAAGAATGTGTGGTCGGTTAAGTTCGTCTGCGGGTAGTGGCTGTGGTAAGGCTTTGGAGCCCCCCCCCCCCGCAAACTTTTAGTTGAGCCCTCTATCTCCCTTCCTGGGGCCCCCAGTTCCTCGCCCCCCGTTTCGTTATTAGCGATAAAAAACATTGTGACCTCCCGGAGGATTGAACCAGGAACCCCATTCTCTAGTAACACGAGGAAATCGTTTAATCTTCTGCTGCTTCTAGAAATATATTTAAAAAAAAAAAAAAAAAAAAAAAACGTAGGAATCTAACATGGCGGATAATTCATGTGACGCAAAAAAAAAACAACAAATTGAAGGGGGTATCACATGAAAGGTATTAAAGAGTAGGTAAAAAATATATAACACTTTATTAGCCATTTTGCGTGCCCCCCCCCCCCCCCTTATACTAACTAATATTATGCTCACAATACCATCAAAACCCTTTTTTCGTGAGACTTCAGCCACAACCATTTCATTTTCTTTAATTATAATATGTTTTTGCTTCCGAGCTTACCAAAATTTTGTGAACGTTCTAAACATTTTTTTTTTTTTTTTTTTTTTTTTTTTTTGTGAGTTATCTAATTTATTTTTAATACTTTTGTTCTAGCACAAGCTTAATACAGTGGATTAAGATATCAGTGGGAAAAAAAAGATGTCTACTCTTTTCGGCTGCTCCGCTTTCAAATTCTTTCAAATTTTTAGCTACAGCCCCCCCCCCAAGGGACCAGAGCCTTCTAGCACTTCGGGCACACTTTCTTCTATACATCCTTTCTATAAAAAAAATGAAGCTTACATATTAAAACTAAATATATATATAATATAAATATATATATACACTATGTACTTTGTATTAATTAACTTTAAAAAGAAAAAATAAATTTTTACTTTCTTTTTTCTATTAAGTAAAAAAAAAAACCCTTTGCCAAAGTGATGTTTACTTTTTAGAGTCTTATAGACAAATATTAAGAAAGAATAAACACAAATAAAAGGGATTTATATATTTAATATATATATATTAAAGATCACATCGAATTTGTTTTTATTTTTATTTTCTGTCTTTGTATAAAACACAAGATTTATATTAAAATAAGTAATATATATATATATATATATATATATATATATATATATATATATATATATATATATATATATATATATATAATAAAAATGAACAATTGAGTTTATATATTAATTTAAGATGAAAAATATCATCTTGGAACAGATTCTTTCAAACCAAAAAATTTAGTATTTAAGTGATTAAAATAAATAAAATAATAATAAATAAGTAAAGTTACTACAAAAAATAAATAAAAAATGTATTATTTATTTTTTATTTTTTATTTGTGACTTACCTCTTTTATATTAATTAATACTTTTAATATAATTAATGTTAATTGCTGATAAATATGTATGCCTTTTCATTTTTATTCGACAAAAAAAAGGTCCATTCATAAAATAAGTTTTCAATATTTATATATAATATATAAAAGTGTACAAGATAAAAAAAAAATATATTAGGGAAATAGTGATGTAGTTTTTTTTATTAAGAAAAAAAAAATCATAATTAAATAAATTCTGAATTAAGAATGGACGTGGAAATGTAACATCATTCCAAAAAAACATTAAATTATTATTTTATTGATTTTTTTTTTTTTTCTAAATTTTTAATGCATTTATTTGGTAAAATAAATGTACAATAATTTATGAAGAAAAAAAAATAAAAATAAATATATTCAAATTGAATAAAATAAGGGAAAACTGATATGTCAATTTAGATTAATTCATAAATATGATAAGAGAAAGATATTATCAGTAGGTAGTGTGTAGGGCTCCTTGGATGACACCATTTATGTTTCAATGGTTAACATCTAAGATTGGTTAATTAAGTGTTTAAGTGGTGTCATTCAAGATTTAGCCCATTTGGTGGGACGTACCTAGTTAAATCTGGAAGTCAATAACAACAGTCCATTGATTTAACCATATTCAATCATTAAGTCATTTCTATATAAGGTCGGGATTTTTTTTAAAAAAAAAAAGAAATGTAGTTTGAATCTTTCGTGTGTCTATTAGAGTAAGACCTTTAATAAAACTGACTTAATGATTCTGATAATTCATTCGATTTTGATAATAAAAAGTTGATTGTGGAGTGACTTGAGGTTAATGTCTGTTCGTTGGATACCATTTTGAAAAAAAAAAAAAAAAAATTTCAAGATGGTATCCAACAATTTAATTTAATTTTTTTAATTATCTTGATCCCTCTTTGTTTCGATCTGAATTTGAATTTTTTTCATATTGGTTTAAGTTGTTGATTATATCATTAACTTAAAATAAAAAAAATAAAAAATTTTACCTTTAGACGACGAAACAAGAGGTCGATCGAATAATAATATAATTGGACATTTACCTAGAGTGGCTTGAAAGAGTCCATTGGTTGGATTTGATCTTAAAAATTGTGTCATTTAATTATTATCTTAAAAAAAATGAAGATCCAATTGTGGAAAAATCTGTCAATAAATTTTGATCCTTGTGAAAATGAATATAGAATTGGGATTCTATTAAAAAATGTTGTAGATCAATAAATTAATTAATTAATAAACAATTGTGGTTCTTTTCTAAATATAGATTTAGGAATCTTTTGAAATAAATAAAGATCAACAAATTAATTAATAAATTAAAAATTGTGGTTCTTCTGAAAATAAAGATCCAATTGGCAAAAAACCATCTATAAATATTTGATCCTTTTGAAAATAAATATTAAATTGGGATTCTTTTAAAATTTTAGAGATCAATAAATTAGAATTGTGATTCTTTTCTAAATATAGAATTATGATTCTTTTAAAAATATAGACCAATAAATTAATTAATTAATAAACAATTGTGGTTCATTTCTAAATTTAGAATTGGAATTCTTTTGAAAATAAAGATCAATAACTAAATAAAGAATCGTGGTTCTTTTGAAAATAAAAATCAATAAATAAATTAAGATTGTACATCTAAGGTGTATAAGGTATCAAAATTAAGAAAAAGATCTTATAATAAATAATATGTATTATGTATTTATCTTAATCAACTAATTATATACTAAGAAATATAACTAACTTAAGACAGTTAAAATCTAAAAAATTGTATTTTTCCGAAATTAAAAATGACATAATTTTAAAAGATCACCCCGTAAAACCATCAACCTTAAAACCTTCTGGTAAGCTCTACTCGTTTAAAAAAAAGAATAGTTTATAAAGAAATATATGTATTAAGAAAGATTATATATATATCTATTAAAATCACGTAAAATATAATTGATAAAAATATTTCTATGGTCTCTATTTACTTCGTTTTCTTACATTCTGTACATCGAAAAGCACAATTTCATATTTAACTATATTATTAAAAAAATATATATTAGGTTTTAAAAAAAAGAAAACAAAATAAAGCTTTTTGATATATCTATAAATTTCTTCCACATTTTTGGTTAAATTATTATTACAATCTATTTATATAATTTATAATTTTGTTTTATTTTTTTTCTATATATATATCTAATTAATTTCTTTGTTTAAAAAATGTTTTATTTCTGATGCCATGTAAAAATATTTTGTTTTTTTAATTTTTGAACAATATTTAAAAAAAAAATGAAATAATAAATTTAAAATCTGCATGACTTTTATTGTTGGCCTGGTGGATACATTTTAAAATGAACTTGATAAGAAAAAAAAAAATGAAAGGTGCAATCTTTAAAATTATTAATGTTGTTATATTATCTCTCAAGATACAGTCTTTAATACTGTATTTTGAGATATTACTGTAAATACTAAAATTATTATTTTTTTAAAGATTGTATTGATAATTGTTATCATATTAATGATATTAATATTTATGTTATCTTGAAGATATAAATCTGAAACATATTAACATTAAAGATTATGAATTTATTGCTATTTATATTTATCTTGTTAAAGATATAATATTAATTTCAATATCTTCAAAATTGCCCTTTTAATGTTACTAAGGTACAATCATAAAAACATTAATTTAATCACATCAAGATTAATTAATTATTAAAATATTAATATAATAATATTAATATTAAATAATAGACTATGTTCAAGATATCTATTTCTATGTGAATATGACAATGTTTGAAATTAAAATCTAAACATAATTCAAACTCTGTCAAATTTATAAGCATAACTATTCGAATAGTCTTCTATAAAGGCTTTATTAAAAATATGAATTAAAGATAAAGAACTAAAAAAATACTAAAGTAAAAATATTTCTTAGTGCCTATGCGTTTTTTAAGTACAATTTTTCGCTCATACTTTTATCTTAATATGTAATATTGATAAAAAATCAAAAAAAAATTCTATACTTATAAAAGAAATTTTAAAACTCTAAATTAAATTAATTTTAGTCAGCACCAAAAAAAAGAATAATATATTACAATACTTTTTTATTACTAAACAAATTATTGAATTTAAGCACTTAATATTTAAAAAAATAATAATAATAAAAAATAGATAGTTAAAAGGAAAAATTAAAAACAAAATGAATGACTTGGTGGTGATATTATGTGGTTTTTATAGAAAATTATTACCATTAAGTAAACAAAAAAATTTAATGATATACAAAAAAAATGAAATTTTTCGTCCCTTTTCTTATTGATGTAATTGTAACTTGCAAATGTTTTTGTTTTTTTCTCATATTTAAATTATTAAATAGATAGGATTTCTTGTCAATAATAATTATTAAGTGTAAGTTTTAATATTAATAAAATAATAATTTTTTTAAAAAAATTTAAAAAAAAATCACTTTTTTTTCGTTCTTATTTTTAAAGTAGCTAAAACAAAATTAGCTTTTATTTATGTCACAATTTTGAGTGGTTATTTTTTTAAAAACAATTTCGGAGCATTATTAGACATTGGGATATCATAAGTTCCAGGGTTATCCCTCTGATGATATCGCTCTGATATTTTTTTTAAAAAAAATACGATGTGGGCAACCGAAAAAATTCAGGGAAGATTTTTGTCGGTTGGCGATTGTTGTTTTTCATTTTTGAAATTTTATTATTTCAATAATGGTGCTTTGAATAAATATATAAATAATTCACTTTATTGTATATTTTTTTTTTCTCTCTCTACTTTTTTAAAATTTAATTTTTTGAACTTATTGATCCTTAAAAAAAGCATAAACACAATTAAACATTTTTTAGATCACATAAATACATGAATATATATGAATCTTAATTAGTAATTAAAATATATATATAATAAAAAAATTGGAAAACATTTTAATCAATTATAATAATTAATAAAAAAAAAAGGTAATTTTTAATTAAATAAGAATTATAAATTCTAATTTTTAAAAAAGCTTTTAATATCTGCTAATGCTTTCTACACCTTTTTCTTAATAAGCTTTGATTCTGTACTTATTAAAATAATATTAATTGTAGAAAAACTAATTAAATAACAAAATCTTTAGGTAGATTTTAGTGTTTAAAAATATGAAAAAAAAAAATATATCTGAACAAATTTTTAATAAGCCTTTATTCAAAGAAAAAATAGATAGTAATGTTAACGTATAAATAAGTTCATTCCACTAAAAAAAAAGGCCAATATCAATTATTTTACTTATTATAATGTTTTAAAATAAATTTATTTTTTATGTAATTTTATTTATTTTATAATTAGCTGTAATCACGATAAATTTAAATATTAATTAATTTCTGTCTCTTTTTTCTAATCCACTGAAAAAATATATCTATAAATGAGAAAAAATAAAATTCACTTTGTAACTCTATATTAGTGTTGTGTATAGCTCGAGCATTCATTATAGGCATTCTGAATATCTTCATATTTATTTATTATACTTTTAGATTATTATTTATTAAATATAATAAATTTATTATTAATTATATATCCTTACTTTTAATTATACATTTTTAGCGAAATTTTTATCAAAATTTAAAAAAAAATTAAGAATAATGGTTTTAAGTAATGCGATTTTATTTGTTGTGTGTTTCTTTTGTGAAATTTGTCGTTGTTCTTATTTTATTTGACTGTTTTCTTAATAAAATTTAATAAAAATAGGCGAACGGTTGCTCCTGAAAATAAATTTTATGGCTGGATTATTGACTTCTATCTTTTAATACTGCTTGTATGATCTAAAGACATTCTTAATAAAATACTTACTCTAAAATAGTTTTGTTTTATTTATTTTTCATTCCCCATGTATAAATGTATACCTTTATGATAAAATTATTCAATCAAAATATTTAAATAGTCCAGGAGATGGCGTGCAAAAAAGTGTCTGACTAACATCAAGCTAGAATTTTGTGTGTAAGATAATCTTTTAGTGCCTTTTAAAAATATGTGGTCAGCTAAGTTCGTCTGCGGGACATAGCTTGACAATAGGCATTTGAAAGAACAAACCGGTGGAGAGCGGCCGTGTCTCGCCCTTTATGGTGGACAATGTGATTTTCATGATCCTGAGTACGAAATTTCTTAGTAGACTAAATAATCAAGTTGATGGTAGTTTGACACTTAATAGGTGACCTCTTTGATTTGGAGTAATATTTGACTAACTAACATATTAAGTGACAAACTATTATCAGCTTAATTTTTGGGCTACTAACTAATTTCGTACTGAGGATCATAAAAATCACACTGTCCACCAAAAAGGGCGGGGCATGACCGCTCTCAACAGGTTTGTTTTTTTCAAATGCCTATTTCCAAGCTATGTCCCGCAGATAAACTTAGCCAACCACATTCTTAAAAGGCACGAAAAGATTTACTTATACTCACATTTTAGCTTGATGTTAGTCAGACACTTTTGTGCACGCTATCTCCTGGGCTAAAATGATTTAAAAATATATCAGTTTATTAAAACGGAGGACCTTATTGAGTAGTAAAACTGGATCAGTTTAGGGTAAAGGGCTTTGCAATGAGTCAAAATAAACCAGTTTATCAAAGCAGAGGACCTTATTGAGAAGTATAACTGGATCAGTTTAGTGTAAAGTGTATATTAATGAGTTATAATAAATCAGTTTATCAAAGCAGAGGACCTTATTGAGAAGTATAACTGGATCAGTTTAGTGTAAAGTGTATATTAATGAGTTATAATAAATCAGTTTATCAAAGCAGAGGACCTTATTGAGAAGTATAACTGGATCAGTTTAGTGTAAAGTGTATATTAATGAGTTATAATAAATCAGTTTATCAAAGCATAGAGGACCTTATTGAGAAGTATAACTGGATCAGTTTAGTGTAAAGTGTATATTAATGAGTTATAATAAATCAGTTTATCAAAGCATAGAGGACCTTATTGAGAAGTATAACTGGATCGGTTTAGTGTAAAGTGTATATTAATGAGTTATAATAAATCAGTTTATCAAAGCAGAGGACCTTATTGAGAAGTATAACTGGATCAGTTTAGTGTAAAGTGTATATTAATGAGTTATAATAAATCAGTTTATCAAAGCAGAGGACCTTATTGAGAAGTATAACTGGATCAGTTTAGTGTAAAGTGTATATTAATGAGTTATAATAAATCAGTTTATCAAAGCATAGAGGACCTTATTGAGAAGTATAACTGGATCAGTTTAGGGTAAAGTGTATATTAATGAGTTATAATAAATCAGTTTATCAAAGCAGAGGACCTTATTGAGAAGTATAACTGGATCAGTTTAGTGTAAAGTGTATATTAATGAGTTATAATAAATCAGTTTATCAAAGCAGAGGACCTTATTGAGAAGTATAACTGGATCAGTTTAGTGTAAAGTGTATATTAATGAGTTATAATAAATCAGTTTATCAAAGCATAGAGGACCTTATTGAGAAGTATAACTGGATCAGTTTAGTGTAAAGTGTATATTAATGAGTTATAATAAATCAGTTTATCAAAGCAGAGGACCTTATTGAGAAGTATAACTGGATCAGTTTAGTGTAAAGTGTATATTAATGAGTTATAATAAATCAGTTTATCAAAGCATAGGACCTTATTGAGAAGTATAACTGGATCAGTTTAGTGTAAAGTGTATATTAATGAGTTATAATAAATCAGTTTATCAAAGCAGAGGACCTTATTGAGAAGTATAACTGGATCAGTTTAGTGTAAAGTGTATATTAATGAGTTATAATAAATCAGTTTATCAAAGCAGAGGACCTTATTGAGAAGTATAACTGGATCAGTTTAGTGTAAAGTGTATATTAATGAGTTATAATAAATCAGTTTATCAAAGCATAGAGGACCTTATTGAGAAGTATAACTGGATCAGTTTAGTGTAAAGTGTATATTAATGAGTTATAATAAATCAGTTTATCAAAGCATAGAGGACCTTATTGAGAAGTATAACTGGATCAGTTTAGTGTAATGTGTATATTAATGAGTTATAATAAATCAGTTTATCAAAGCAGAGGACCTTATTGAGAAGTATAACTGGATCAGTTTAGTGTAAAGTGTATATTAATGAGTTATAATAAATCAGTTTATCAAAGCATAGAGGACCTTATTGAGAAGTATAACTGGATCAGTTTAGTGTAAAGTGTATATTAATGAGTTATAATAAATCAGTTTATCAAAGCATAGAGGACCTTATTGAGAAGTATAACTGGATCAGTTTAGTGTAAAGTGTATATTAATGAGTTATAATAAATCAGTTTATCAAAGCATAGAGGACCTTATTGAGAAGTATAACTGGATCAGTTTAGTGTAAAGTGTATATTAATGAGTTATAATAAATCAGTTTATCAAAGCATAGAGGACCTTATTGAGAAGTATAACTGGATCAGTTTAGTGTAAAGTGTATATTAATGAGTTATAATAAATCAGTTTATCAAAGCATAGAGGACCTTATTGAGAAGTATAACTGGATCAGTTTAGTGTAAAGTGTATATTAATGAGTTATAATAAATCAGTTTATCAAAGCATAGAGGACCTTATTGAGAAGTATAACTGGATCAGTTTAGTGTAAAGTGTATATTAATGAGTTATAATAAATCAGTTTATCAAAGCATAGAGGACCTTATTGAGAAGTATAACTGGATCAGTTTAGTGTAAAGTGTATATTAATGAGTTATAATAAATCAGTTTATCAAAGCATAGAGGACCTTATTGAGAAGTATAACTGGATCAGTTTAGTGTAAAGTGTATATTAATGAGTTATAATAAATCAGTTTATCAAAGCATAGAGGACCTTATTGAGAAGTATAACTGGATCAGTTTAGTGTAAAGTGTATATTAATGAGTTATAATAAATCAGTTTATCAAAGCATAGAGGACCTTATTGAGAAGTATAACTGGATCAGTTTAGTGTAAAGTGTATATTAATGAGTTATAATAAATCAGTTTATCAAAGCATAGAGGACCTTATTGAGAAGTATAACTGGATCAGTTTAGTGTAAAGTGTATATTAATGAGTTATAATAAATCAGTTTATCAAAGCAGAGGACCTTATTGAGAAGTATAACTGGATCAGTTTAGTGTAAAGTGTATATTAATGAGTTATAATAAATCAGTTTATCAAAGCATAGAGGACCTTATTGAGAAGTATAACTGGATCAGTTTAGTGTAAAGTGTATATTAATGAGTTATAATAAATCAGTTTATCAAAGCAGAGGACCTTATTGAGAAGTATAACTGGATCAGTTTAGTGTAAAGTGTATATTAATGAGTTATAATAAATCAGTTTATCAAAGCAGAGGACCTTATTGAGAAGTATAACTGGATCAGTTTAGTGTTAAGTGTATATTAATGAGTTATAATAAATCAGTTTATCAAAGTAGAGGACCTTATTGAGAAGTATAACTGGATCAGTTTAGTGTAAAGTGTATATTAATGAGTTATAATAAATCAGTTTATCAAAGTAGAGGACCTTATTGAGAAGTATAACTGGATCAGTTTAGTGTAAAGTGTATATTAATGAGTTCTAATAAATCAGTTTATCAAAGTAGAGGACCTTATTGAGAAGTATAACTGGATCAGTTTAGTGTAAAGTGTATTTTAATGAGTGAAAATTAATCAGTTTATCAAAGCAGAGGACCTTATTGATTAGTAAACTGAATCAGGTAGCGTAAAGTGAATTTCAATGAGTTGTTAATATAAATATTTTATTAACTTATTGAGTAGTGAACTTATTGATTAGTGAACTTATTGAGTAGTGGACCTTATTGAGTAGTGAAACTGAATCATTTTAGTGTAAGGAGTAAACAAAGCTGTAATGAATCGGTTATGTTGTACAGTGGACCTTAATGACTTAAAAAGTATACTTTTAATTGAGTGTATAACAATAAAGAATCAATTTTGTAAAATAAATATTGAATAAATTCGTTTTCTATTTATGAAGGGTTAAGGGTTAAATCTTTGAATAATAATTAAATAACAATAATAAATAAATAATAATAATAATTAAATAACAATAAATAATAAATAAATAATTAAATAACAATAATTATTAGCACTTTTAATAGCAGATATAAGAGAATTATTATTAAAAACAAAGAAGAATTGGAATTAAACTCAAATAGAAGGTTATTTAGATGCAGGTTATAAACAAGGTCGAAAAAGCAGTGTCACCATCCTGATTTCAACAACTTCATTACATTAGCCATTCATTTTCTATTATTTATAAAATAATTAAGTTGGCAATCCTTACTTTGTTGCCCTACTTTTACTTTTTCATCCTACTTTTAATTTTTCTCCTTATACTTTTGAGTTCAGGGAAGAAAAGACTTACTTTAGCCCCTCTAAACTAATCCAAAATCATAACTTTTTCTCCCTACTGGAAATAAAATAACTTTTTTTGTAAATTTTTAAGACATACTTGATTTTTCAACACATATTGTTTATTTTATTTATTTTCTTGATTTTTCAAAACTAAAATGATGACATAACTTAGTCTCCATTCAAACAGGGCTGAACCCCAGAAGATGAAATTTCAATTAAAACAATTTCAGTCTTTTCCACCTATTCATACGTCGATCCGGGTTGCAGTTATTATAGCATATGAGTCAAATTCTAAGATTTCTTCCCTATTTTAAATCTATTTGATCAGATTCTTTATTTATTGAATGCAGTTTGTTTAAGAGTTTAATCATTTAAATTCATTAAATAATTTTCAACTTGGATAAACACTGAAATTAGATTTTAACAATTTAACGAAAGATAATCACTTTGAAGTGGTTTAAGAAATTATATTGTCTATTAAATAACTGATGGAGAATCTGATTTCGCAATAAGATTCCATTAGCTTTTCAAGCCGTATTGGCTAAGTAAATTGTGAAGTGTATGAACTTGTAAAACTAAGTAAAATAAGTTAAATTTCTCTAATTAGAATTTGGCACCGTACAATGAGGGTCCTTGGGGAGCGAAGCAAACTTTTCAAAGCCCCCCACTCCTTCACGTTATCCCTTATCTCAGTTGTATTATTCAGCCCGAATAACTTTCTAAAGCAGATTTCCTTCAAGAGGTATTTCGGAATTGCTTAATTTTACAAATAGGATGTTTAAGACTTAAATTAAATTATATTGTCTCCTTTACTGTTATAGATTTGTAGACAATGTTTGGATGAAAATAAGAATAATATGTTGGAAATTGGACAACTAAGGTGAAAATTGAACATAAAACAGTGTTTTGAACATTCCATTCATCTAACTCAAGAATTGTTTTTGTAAAATAAACACAATATTGTCTAATATTGAATAGTTTGCTATTGCACTTTGTTATTGAACATTTTGGTTAGACTAGTCTATTTGGGGCATCATGTATAGAAATGCAAAAACTAACAAATATAATGCATACATAATTAAAGTGTTTCTGTATATTGATATAAATTGTATTATTTTTCATTTCATACTCTCTTGAAAAACCAGAAACGCTACTTTGAAGCCCAGGTAATCTACAACAGATACATACGCCCAAGATTCCTAAAATCGACCTGTACAGCTGTGTCTCAAAATAGAGGACTGAAGATGGAAATTGTATTAAGAGAAAACTTATGAAATGAAGAAGAATCCGTAATTGGTGTATTTTTTATCAATATACAGAAAAGACTTATATGTGCCA
Organism: Gerris lacustris; assembly: GCA_951217055.1. Taxonomy (NCBI): domain Eukaryota; kingdom Metazoa; phylum Arthropoda; class Insecta; order Hemiptera; family Gerridae; genus Gerris; species Gerris lacustris. Next base: position 101,907,573 of record OX578277.1, on the reverse strand, counting down.
GTTTTTTCAATTTCTATACATGATGCCCCATATAGGCTAGTTCAACCAACATTTTATCAAACATTATTATAATAAAAATAACTTCTCCTCGGGAGGGAACCGAACCCGGCCTCTCTCCGTCTGCGATTGAAGCTATTTTCTAAGGAACTAGATTTTTCTGAACAGGTATATGTTAAATTTCGTCAAAATCTGCCCTGCAGTTTGGGCTCCACGTTTCTGCACAGACGACGGACAGACATTTTTTAAAAACCACTTTTTTAGACATAGGGGACCTCGAAACGTGTAAATCCAACAAAATTAAATTTTCGCGCCATCACAATACTTTCTCTTTTTTATGAAAAAGTTAAAAAAAACTGCGTTCTTCAGAAGGAATTTTGAATTTTGGAGTGACAGGTGACAGGAGAAAAAAAATATCGTTTATTTTTTCTGCATAAAACTACCAAGTTTAAGGAGAGAAGGTAAGCGATAAACTCATTTTACCAGTTACTTCCTAACTCAGTACTTCCTGGTCGTCCTTATGGACACTTGCGAGCCCCCAGATTCTGGGGGGCAGACTTTACCCTTACAAACTGATTTTAAAAAAATTAATGTTTATCTACCAAAAATGACAACATCGAAACATGACAATTCCAGAGACACCTTTCCGAATAATAAAAGAAGAAAACCAGACTCACCCACACCAATACTCCCGACATTACCCAAAGAAAACCTGACTTTCCTTGTAATAAAAAGAACTAAAGGAGAATCTTTCTCCAAGGTCTCACCCTTCCTAATTGAGAAGATGTTATCCCAAATCTCAGGCGACGTTAGGTCCGCCAAGAAATTAAAGGATGGCTCTTTACTAGTAGAAACCGTTTCAAGAGTTCAGGCTGACAAATTAATATCGCAACTCCCTAAGAGTCCGTTTCTATCTGTATCTGTGGAGCCGCACAACTCGCTTAACAAAGTAAAAGGTGTGATAACATGTAACGACTTAGACTCGGAATCCTTAGAAGACATAAAAGAAAACTTAAAATATCAAGGAGTTGTCGATATTAGAAGAATTAATAGAAAACGAAATCAAATCCTAGAACCAACCCATAGCTATATCATAACATTCAATGTCCCATCTCTCCCTGACAAAATTAAAGTAGGATATCTGTCAGTCCCTGTAAGACCGTACATACCTTTACCCATAAAATGTTTCCAGTGCTTTAAATTCAACCACCTGAAGGTCCATTGCCAATCTGCACCTAAGTGTCCTGATTGTGGAGACCCACAACATGAGAACCTAACATGTCCCAATCCCAAAAAATGTATTAACTGTGATGGAAAACACTCGGCACTAGATAGGAATTGTCCTAGATGGATATTGGAGAAAAAAATTATAGAAATAAAAACATTAGAAAAAACTTCATACTTAGAGGCAAAGAAAAAAGTAATGATCGCACAACCAATGTCGAAACCATTTTCTTCTCTTTTTATCCCCAACATTAGTGTGTGTAATGAATGTGAATCTAAGAAAAAGAAAACTAGAGACCAGGGGACTCAATGCGGAGCTAACAATATATCAAAACAGGCCCCACAAATAATGACAAATACTAAGACACCAACTACCACAAAAATCACGACCATGCCACAAACAACTCAAACAGTCAGTACAGACACGACAAATATCAAAAAGATTATTAAACAGGATGAAGCCCAACCAGAAAAAGTTAAGGATAATAGGCAAAGCTCAAATATTAGCGTTAACACTCAGGCAGAGTATGAAATGATGTGGATCAACCAGTGGGACTCTGAAGAAACTAACTCCAGTAGCGAAACTGCAGGCGGAAAAACAAGATCACGAGGAAAGAAAAAGAACAAGAAACAAACAGGAAGCAATTAATAATTTTAAATGCACAACAGCCTTAGAATTTGCTCGTGGAATTGTAAAGGCTACAGATCACGCTTTGAAGACATCCGACTCCTAGTCCATGAAACCCAGCCCCATATCCTGATGCTTCAGGAAACACATTTACCATCCAAAAACAACCTTAGTGTACCAGGATATGTGACATATCGAAAGGACCCTCCGCAGGAAACAAGACAAGGAGGATTAGCTGTTCTCGCAAACACAACTCTTCCCTGCAGAGAAATAAAAATTAACACTCATCTTTCGGTAGTAGCTGTACGCATTGGAGCCACCTATCCAGTTACTGTCTGTAATCTGTATATAGGCCGTGAAGATGTAGTTACCGTGGCTCAACTTAATAACATTTTGAACCAACTTCCACCACCTTATATTATGGCAGGAGACTTCAATGCGCATAACCCACTATGGGGATCTCCCAAAGGCGACAGTAGGGGTAGGGAGATAGAACAATTCATTGACCAAAATGACCTCTTCTTATTTAATAACAAAGAAGCAACTTATTTTGATGCACGTACAGGAAAACTGGATTCTTTAGATTTGGCAATGGGAGTACCACGGCTCGGGCAAATTTCGGAATTTAGTGTATCGTCTCACATATATGGAAGCGATCATTTCCCATTATTCATAACCTTATTTCCAGCGAATCCACGAGCTAGACGAACAGCCCGCTGGTCTTTGAAAAACGCTGATTGGGAGGCTTACCAAAAATACTTGACGGAATTACCCGTATTTCGGTTATTAGATGAGCACAAAGAGTCTGAAGAACTGTTAAAATTCATAACTGCATCTATCATCAACGCAGCTAATACTTCAATCCCTCAAGTAAAATTAGACAGAAGTCGCCCCTTAGTTCCGTGGTGGAATGTTGAGTGCAGACGAGCCCTCAGGGACAGACGTAAAGCGCTATGGAAGTTTAAAAAATACCCTACTCACGAAAATTTAATTAAATACAAGAAAGCTAGGTCAGAAGGTAAGAAGATCTTTTCTCAAGCAAAAAATGAATCCTGGATAAAATTTACGTCTACTCTCAATCAGCATACCCAATCATCTGAAATTTGGAAAAAAGTGAAAGCACTCGGAGGTAGAAGACCAGCTTACATGCCACCATCACTGAAACTAGGAAATAATGACTTTGAAACAGACCCAACTAAAACTGCAGAAATACTAGCAAGACATTTTGCTAATGTCAGCTCAACCAAAAACTATTCCAAAAAATTCCAGGATATAAAACAAAAGGCTGAAAGCAAGGATATCTGCTTCGATACAAATATCTCAGAAGAGTACAACTCACCGTATAGTCGTTGGGAACTGGAATCAGCTCTTAAGTCACTAAAAAACACTGCCCCAGGGCCAGACCAGATTTACAACATCATGCTGCAAAACCTCCCAAATACATTCAAGACTTACATACTAAAACTCTACAACACCCTTTGGACAACAGATTCTTATCCCGAAAGCTGGCGGGAGGCAACTCTGATCCCAATCTCTAAACCAGGAAAAGATCCTGCTCTAGTGGAGTCATACAGACCAATAGCAATGACCAGTACCATAGGCAAGTTATTTGAGAAAATGGTTAATGCGAGGCTGATGTGGATCCTAGAATCTAAAAAGCTGTTATCCCCCCATCAAACTGGCTTCCGAAAAAATATGTCAACAATTGATAATCTCACAAGATTGGAAAGCTACGTATAAGATGGATTCGCAAAGGGTAAAACAACAGTTGGGGTATTTTTCGACCTTGAAAAAGCTTATGACCGAACGTGGAGGTATGGAATTCTTAGGCAGATGTCAGACATGGGATTTAGAGGACACCTACCCATGTATATAAGCAATTTTTTATCTGAGCGGAGATTTCGAGTACGGATAGGAGATACCTTCTCACATCTATATACACAGGAGAATGGAGTACCTCAGGGTTCTGTACTGAGTGTAACCCTTTTTATTTTGGCCATCAATAACGCAACAAAAGCCTTACCATCTTGTGTAGAACCCCTACTTTATGTCGACGACATTACCATCTTATTCCGATCAAAAAGTCTAGACACGGCCACCTCTATCGTGCAGCAAAGTATAAGTAGCCTTAATAATTGGGCCACTAATATCGGCTTCAATTTCTCGGCGAGCAAGACCACATGCTTAATTTTCACTCGGAAAACAAAATTAAACAATATACCAACACTAAAACTCTCTGGTGAAATTATACCATCTGTAAACAATATAAAATACTTAGGACTAACTCTAGACAGACGACTCACGTGGAAGCCTCATATCGAATCCCTAAGAACAAAATGTTTAAGAGATTTGAACTTATTAAGGATGGTACAAGCCCAAAAGTGGGGAGCAGACAGAAATACACTACTACTTCTCTACCGACAACTAATAAGGTCTAAGTTGGATTATGGTTGTATGGTTTACGGTTCGGCTAAGGAAAAAGACCTGAAACGATTAGACCCGGTACACCGGCATTCGCATCGCCCTTGGAGCATTTAGAACAAGCCCAGTAAAGAGCCTTCTTGTCGAGGCCAATGAACCACCTCTTGATTTAAGACGAGACCTCCTTCTGATGCGGTATAGTTACAGGGTACAGCAATTCAAGGAAAATCTAGTTACAAAACTAATTCTAGATCCAAAGAATTTTCTGTATGAAAATAAGCCAAACCTGCCCAAATCAATAGGAAAGAAATTTGTTGACCTGAAAAGTCAATACCAGTTAGAAGACTTACCGGAGATTGCAGGACTGGTATTAAGTACTAAACCACCGTGGCTATCCAAGCGCCCCTCTATCCAACGAACAGGTAGACAGAAGAAAGCTGAGGCACAACATGAACTCTACAGACAACAACACAACAGACATAGACACGACCACTCTGACGCTGCCTTCATATACACTGACGCCGCTAAGGACCAACATGGCAGTGGATGTGCTTTTATCCATGAGCAACACGTTCAACGGTTCACGCTTCCTAACTGGATCTCAATAGGTTCGGCTGAGCTGGAGGCTATCTACCAGGCTATCATCTACGCTGATTTGAAAAAAATCAGAAAAGTAGTTATATATTCAGATGCTTTAGGACCTTTGATGAGTTTGGACAAGTTGTTTTCTCAAAACCCTTATGTAATTAAAATCCGAGACACTATTTTTGATGTTGGTTTACAGCCCCTGTTTTGTTGGCTCCCAAGCCATATCGGCATAACTGGAAATGAAAAAGTAGACGGAGAAGCGAAAAAAGCAATTTTGAATGGACTATTTGTAAATGGACACATATTATCTAAAGATTTAAATAAATTTATCAAAAAGGCAATCAAAGATATTTGGCAATCAACATGGAACAACTGTACTGAAAACAAACTAAGAGCTATAAAACACTGCATAGGGTCTTGGAAATCAGCAGACAGGCAGAACAGACGGGAAGAGACAGCACTATGTAGACTAAGACTTGGACACACTCGGCTAACCCACAGTTACCTCTTCACTCGGGACAAAGAGCCACCAAAATGCAGACTCTGCAATGAAACAGTTACTGTGAAACACATACTTACTGACTGCCACAGACTACAAGATCTACGAGACAAACACAACCTACCTGAAACCTTATCTGAAATACTGGCAGACAATGAAGACTCCATAAGACAACTATTCTCCTACTTACAAGATGCCGACTTACTAGAAGAAATATAGATTTCAATCAAATTCAACTATTTAGAGGGGTATAGAAGAAGAGATACAAGGATGGCAACCATAGAAAAAAAAAAAAAAAAAAAAAAAAAAAAAAAAAAAAAAAAAATAGATACAAATAATTAATGAAAAAAATGTTTAGGGCGTTAATGAACAAATGTCAAACACCCTATAAATAAATAAATAAATAGAAGGAATTTTTCATAATCCGTTTCTTTCGGTAGCAAAAATATTTAAAACGTTCTTGATTTTATTCTAAAAATGAATGCATGTTTTTTTCTGAACCATAAAATTATATTATTATTTAGTTAAATTATTTAACTTCATATTTTGTTCCTTAAATAGAACTTAAAGCTCCAATTCTTCGTTTTCGGACCAATTTATATTGAAAATCCTATTCTTGGTTTATTTCTTTCTTTTCCTTTAATATTTATTATAATAAGGTTAATTTGTGTGCAAAGATACTACTGTAGAATAATGGGTAATACCTGGTAGAAATACGTAATGAAAAAATAAGGCGTGCTATTGGCTGTAGACTACCGTTGTAACAGATGTTAGTCAGGCTATGTAGGCGTGCATGCAGAGATAAAATCACGCACATTAGGATAAGGTTATATTAAAGTCAAAATTACCCACGGAGACTTCCACTAACAGGCCGTGCAGTTTGACTGTAACGTGTCTTAGAAATATTAATATTTAGGGTAAAATCACCTTTAGTTTTATATTTGCTCATAATATACGTAGTGTACAAAAAAAAAGTCCAGTCATGCACCATGACTGAATGAGCGATTTTTCAAAGAATTCTGCGTATTATTGGCTTATTATAATATAGAAAAATTTTGGTTTAGAATTTGGATAGTGAAAAAAAAAAAATTGGTACACAGAGGTACGGGGTACAAAAGTCAAAATAGTATTTACCCTTCAAGGTGCATATCGTTGGAAAGCTCTTTAAGAGTACAGTAATTGTTGTTATGTACACTTTTATCATATTTTCATATAAGAGGGGGGTAAAATGGAAAACACGTTTTTATGCTATTTTTGACCCTAAATTGTCAAAATTTGATCCCTTAAATGAACTCTAAAAATTCTGGCCACCGAACGCATCCTTTCTTTTAATATTATGGACATTTTAAATTTGTTTGAAATTTTTAAGTGCATCTTAAGGGGAGATATCGTCTGGAGTGACACATATATATACATATATACATACATACAAATATACATACATGCATAAAAAAGTGTTACATTTTAGGAATTGATTCAGAATGGTCTAAAACGGATTTCCTTTGAGAAAATTTTTCAATTTCGCATTACAAACATTTTGAAGCCATTGCAGTAGCTTAATTTTCTTCAAAAATTCGCTAAATGAAAGGGTATTATCATGGCATGAAAATTCTATTTTGAGATTTTGATGGAATTACACGGTTTGAGGTTCTTTAAAATCAAAAAAGTGATGGCCAATATCGATTACCAAATATTATGATCAGAAAAATCAAACCCCGAAGGAGACATCGATAAACTAATTTTATCTCCAAATTTAGAGACGCTACCAATTTTTTCTCCAAATTTAAAGGTGCTACACTCTAAAAAGACTTTGAAAATAACAAATTTCTCTAAAAAGGTTCCGACGACTATATATTATATATGAAAATATATTAAATATGCGGTTAAAATATAGTAGTTATATATTAAAATGTAGTCCATTTAAATAGAATCTAAAGATATAAGTCGTTTTGAAAAATCCGAGAATTTCCGAAATATTGTTTATAGTCCAGGAGATAGCCTGCAAAAAAGTGTCTGGCTACCAACCAAGCTAGAATTTCGAGTTTTGTGTTAATCTTTGGTGCCCTTTAAGAATTTATAGTCGGCTAAATTCTTTTGCGAGACATAGCTTGGCAATAATAGGCATTTGACAAAAATAAACCGGTGTAGAGCTGCCATGTCCCACCAATTATGACAGACAGTGTGATTTTCATGATCCTGAGTACAAAATTAGTTAGTGGACCAAATATCTAGTTATGTAGTTATTAGTGACATGATAGGTGTCCACTTTAATTTGGAGTACTTTTTTAAGAACAAACTTATCAAGTAACTAACTAAAATCAACTTGATTTTCGGCCTAACAACTACTTTTGTACTCAGGATCATGAAAATCACACTGTCCACCATAATGGGAGGGTCATGGCCCTCTCTGGTTGTTTTTATTAAATGCCTATTGCCAAGCTATGTCCCGCAGACGAACTTAGCCAACCACATATTTTTAAAGGCACTAAAAGATTTAATTTGTACACAAAATTGTAACTTGATGTTAATCAGATACTTTTTAAATAGGTAAAGAACAACCTGTTGTAAAAAAATTAATATATATATATATATATATATATATATATATATATATATATATATATATATATATATATATATATATATATATATATATATATATATATATATATGAAGAAGAGGTGTAAATTACTTCATATATATATATAGTTTAAAAATAAATCAATGAAATGAAATATTATGGGATTGAAATACAGTCATAATACTCGTACAGTAGAGTCTCGCTAATCCGGGTTTAACGGGACCGAACCTAGTCCGGATTACCGAAAGTCCGGATTAAACGGAATCAGTTTTAATGTGTCTGTAGAACAAGCTTTCTATCGAGGTTTTTATCGTAAAAATTACTTCTATTAGTCTCCAAAACATGCTTGTACAACATAGGTCCACTATTTAAGTTAATAGCTGTTCTGTCACCAGTCATGTCAAATATCAAATTAATTGAAATAGAATGACAATCTATTACGCAGGTGGCAGGTATAGATGGGACTTCCTGAGAAACAGGCTGAGTTTCAATATGAAATTGGAGGAGCGATAATCATTTTACAAAAAGTTGAGACATTAGACATTGTTGGCTTGGCAAAATTTCATGGAACTGGGTTGAGCCGTCGCTACATGTTTAAAACCCTTTCCCATCCTCAGTCACATGTAATTGTACTTCCTGGAATACACTTCCTTTATATCTTCCGCCCTACATTTCTATGGAACCGAAACAGATTTATCGATGTTCTTACTTATTCTTAAATCTGTTAATTTTTAACAAAATACCGGGTACTCCTCGTCGTGTTAGACTGTTTGAATATACACCAATAAACTATAATAGGGAACAATTTTATTCATTTTATAGACAATAAAAGCAGAAAATCCAATTATCTTAACAATTAATAAATCTTAACAGGCCCTGGTTCCAATTTGTACATAGTTTTTGGCCCGTCCGGATTATACGAATGTCCGGACTAGCGGGGTCCGGATAAACGAGAATCTACTGTATCTACATGAGGAAAGCTTAGTTCGATTTATAGGACCGTTTTTATTTGTTAAATGCAATACATTAGAGGTGTTATCAAAACAAGTCTATAATATAAACCAAAATAGAATGTCTAGAACGAAATGGAACCTATAACTATAAAATGAAAACAATGTTTAGAATCAACCATTACTGTCGACATATTTACAAGTGATTACTGATTATTTTAGATGTAGATATAGTCTGTTTTAAATATAGAAAATCAAACTTGCTAGAGGAGGCATAACTTTTACTGTAAAATGTACAAAATTTCAACGAATTCTCTAAGCCCCTTTTTGATCCAACTAAATTCATTACAATTTATTCACTGTATATATATATATATATATATATATATATATATATATATATATATATATATATATATATATATATATATATATATATATATATATATATATATATATATATATATATATATATATATATGAAGAAGAGGTGTAAATTACTTCATATATATATATAGTTTAAAAATAAATCAATGAAATGAAATATTATGGGATTGAAATACAGTCATAATACTCGTACAGTAGAGTCTCGCTAATCCGGGTTTAACGGGACCGAACCTAGTCCGGATTACCGAAAGTCCGGATTAAACGGAATCAGTTTTAATGTGTCTGTAGAACAAGCTTTCTATCGAGGTTTTTATCGTAAAAATTACTTCTATTAGTCTCCAAAACATGCTTGTACAACATAGGTCCACTATTTAAGTTAATAGCTGTTCTGTCACCAGTCATGTCAAATATCAAATTAATTGAAATAGAATGACAATCTATTACGCAGGTGGCAGGTATAGATGGGACTTCCTGAGAAACAGGCTGAGTTTCAATATGAAATTGGAGGAGCGATAATCATTTTACAAAAAGTTGAGACATTAGACATTGTTGGCTTGGCAAAATTTCATGGAACTGGGTTGAGCCGTCGCTACATGTTTAAAACCCTTTCCCATCCTCAGTCACATGTAATTGTACTTCCTGGAATACACTTCCTTTATATCTTCCGCCCTACATTTCTATGGAACCGAAACAGATTTATCGATGTTCTTACTTATTCTTAAATCTGTTAATTTTTAACAAAATACCGGGTACTCCTCGTCGTGTTAGACTGTTTGAATATACACCAATAAACTATAATAGGGAACAATTTTATTCATTTTATAGACAATAAAAGCAGAAAATCCAATTATCTTAACAATTAATAAATCTTAACAGGCCCTGGTTCCAATTTGTACATAGTTTTTGGCCCGTCCGGATTATACGAATGTCCGGACTAGCGGGGTCCGGATAAACGAGAATCTACTGTATCTACATGAGGAAAGCTTAGTTCGATTTATAGGACCGTTTTTATTTGTTAAATGCAATACATTAGAGGTGTTATCAAAACAAGTCTATAATATAAACCAAAATAGAATGTCTAGAACGAAATGGAACCTATAACTATAAAATGAAAACAATGTTTAGAATCAACCATTACTGTCGACATATTTACAAGTGATTACTGATTATTTTAGATGTAGATATAGTCTGTTTTAAATATAGAAAATCAAACTTGCTAGAGGAGGCATAACTTTTACTGTAAAATGTACAAAATTTCAACGAATTCTCTAAGCCCCTTTTTGATCCAACTAAATTCATTACAATTTATTCACTGTATATATATATATATATATATATATATATATATATATATATATATATATATATATATATATATATATATATATATATATATATATACCTATGTATAATGCAAATATATATAAAAAAAAGTGTTAACTCAATTTAAAAGAGAATTAAAAAAGTCTCTTTTCCTGTGACATTTGACTCCTCGAATAAGCGTGGGCGCCCCCATAGAGGTCATTTTCCTAACACCCTGGAGTCTTTCGCACACCAAATAAATATATTAAGAATAGAATAAGCCCAGAATATAAATTATAAAACATGTTAGTAAAAGTGAAAAATATAAAAAAATAATTTTTTGAGGTCTTTAAAAGGGGTTTCTAAAATGTTAAAAAAAATTATGGCCACCGGCTACAACTTAATTAAGCCAAATTATCAAAGTTATTTTAAGAACTCTAAAAATAGAAACTTGAATATAAAACTTTCTAAATTATTATATAACGTCGTTGAGTCTAACATTCTTGGGTTAGACTTTTTTTAAAAAATAATTTAGCAGCATTTTGAAGTGCATTAATTGTATATAAACTGGTTTTATAACCCTCCAACTCTTAAATACTTGTACCTATACAATATTATATATATATATATATATATATATATATATATATATATATATATATATATATATATATATATATATATATAATATATATATATATATATATATATATATATATATATATATATACCTATATAATATAAATTAAATTGTAATTATTATTAACAACGGGAGACAGACCGAGAAAAATAGACTCCAGCGCCGTGATTCGAACCTTGGGACTCCTATATTTCCTGTATAGACGCTCTAACCACTTTGATTTAAATTAAAATTGAAAATTTCCGTAGTATAAATACAACCAAAAACTTAAAAATTGAATGAAAGTTGGCTGTATGTGTACCCTTTACTAATTTTTGTATCTGGTAGTGGATCCTTTAAGGGTTTAAGTGAAATAAATTACTTCAATTCATTCTCATCGGCAACGTTTCGGCCTGACCGGCCATTATCAAGCCTAAAAATGTATATTTTAATCAATACAACTACAATAATTATCATTACTAATAAGTGTTCCGTGTTTAAGATTAGAGGTGTATTATTAGTTATTACGTGACGACGGAATTTAAGAATTCCTAAGACCATATTAAATTGTTTGACTACACTTAAATTAAGTTTGTTACTATCAGGGCCGTACCGAAGCTGTGGCGAAGGTGGCCCTTGCCAAGGGCGCAGGTTTGAGAAGGGCGCAAAATAATTATTATTGTATTGAATTCTGTGATCAAAGCCTAAATGCTGAAATATGTTAGACCATCTATTATAAATAGACTGCCAATTAGTGTGGCACATAGCTTCCTCGCGATTTTATGCTTTTTTAATTGTCAAATTTATTTAATTTCCCTCCGTTTTTTTTTTTATCTGTCAAAACTGTTTTTATTTTTAGATGAATTAATGTCTCAATTTATCAACATTTAAGGTGCGCAGACGGTTGAAACTGCAATCTGGGGCTATCTGTGGGCCACTTTCGACTTACTACCAAAATATCATTTAAATCGGATAAGTAGTTTTGAAGATATAGGTATAAAAAAATGTATGTTTGTGCGTACGTGGAAGAGAAACAAATGAAGGCAGGATCTATTTGGGACCAACAATGGACTAGTTATGACTTGCCATCCAAATCTCATTTAAATCGGACGCGTAGTTTTTTTAAGATAAGTCGGTTCGCAGAAATTGAGTGTCAGCCCGACAGACATTTTATTATTTTTTCGATTATTATTTTATCGTTAGCCCTAAAAAAATGTAATTCTACTTATTAAATTTTTAAAGTACTCATTGTGTAAAAAGTATTTTTTACTTAAGCAATAAAGTAAAGCTGTCAATATTGTAAATATCAACTTACTTTTTGTAACATTGTAAATATTTTTCCGTTCAGTATTGTACTTAATTAAATTATAATTTCATATTTGCTGTGGTGTGAAAAGTGAAATGACAGTTGTTATTTTATGTGAATAGACTTTTTATATCAACCATTTAACCTTGCACCGTAAAAAGGAGTTATTATAGTGTAGCAGGGTGTTAAATAGTAATTTGTAGTACTTTTTTAAATAGTACTTAAATGGTACTTTTTTTACGTGTTAAATAGTACTTTCTAGTAGCAAAAACTGAAAAATTACTTTAACTTTTAGAGCCAGAAATGATTAAAAATATGTTTGACTGACGTTAAAATTTAAAAAAAAAATCCGGGGGGGGGGGCCCTCTTTCCTGGGGAGTATTCCTTACCCCCCAGTAGGGCGCACTTTTACGGGTTCGCCATGTACGCAGGAGCACCTAGGTACGGCCCTGGTTACTATAAGGTAAAGCAATATTTCTGAACCTATCCTTCTTGATGTTATGTCATGATAATTATTGTAGTTGTATTGATTGAAATATACATTTTTAGGCTTGATAGTGGCCGGTGAGGCCGAAACGTTGCCGATGAGAATGAATTGAAGTAATTTATTTCACTTAAACCCTTAAAGGATCCACTACCAGATACAATTAAAAATTGAAAATATATATATATACAAGGGAAGTACAAGCGTAGCCTTCATTTTTTACAAAAGCAGTATATATTATGAATAGAAAGTATTGTGATGGCGTGAAAATTCTATTTTAAGATTGTAATGGATTTACACTTTTTGAGGTCCCCTGAGTCCAAAAAAAGATTTTTAAATAATGTCCGCCTTTCGTCTGTAATCTGGAGCCTAAACTACTGTTTCTTAGGACATTCTCATAGGACCCATAGGACATTTCTTAGGACACCTCTCAACCATCACAGGTATGTATGAGTTTCGATAAATCTAAAAAATCTTTGTCTTTGATTAGTCAATATATCTATCTTGAAGAGTTATCATTCAGGAATGTACAAATATCAAGTTAATGTTGACCTATTTTGACCTTTATCCTTTCCTGAATACTTTGGCCAAGTTTTTTACATTCTCGTGCAAAGACAAAGTATTGTGATGGCGCGAAAATTAAATTTTGATTGATTTACACGTTTTGAGGTCCCCTGAGTCCAAAACAGTGGTTTTTAAAATATGTCTGTCTGTGGTTTGTCCAGACACGAGGAGCCTATTTTAATCAAATTTGGTATACATGTTCAAAAAAAAATCATATCCTAAAACGAAATCGAGAAATTAATTAAAGCTCCAAATTGGGGGTATCACCTCCAAAAATTCTGAAATACATGAAAAAAAATTGCATTTCTCGAAAATGGCACCGACAATATAAATAAAGTCCATTTAAATACGAATCTTACCGTAAAAGCAGTATTTACAGGAAAAATCTAGTTTCCGAGGAATTGATGAAAATACAATTGATTTTGTCGTAAATCAAAAACAATAAGTAAATAACCACCTGTTAGAAATCATAGTGAATCTATTACTTTTGTATAGTCTAAATATGTATCAAGATCAAGACTGTGACAGCTATTAGAAGGTTGAGATATCTAGGTAACTGCCAAAATTTTAGATTTCATAATGATTCTGTAAGATTCAAAATTCAAAAAGGTGTTCCTAGACGGAAGGAAATAAATAAGTGGTGTTTAGGAACAGCCCCCTCAAACCTGACAAAATGAAACTTGTTTTGCCACTTTTATATTTTTGGCAATCTTCAAAGCCGAAAAATAAAATAGTAGAGAGACTTCCTGACCCCTGAGAGGCCTCCTGACCCCTTTTAGTGGCAGTATAACTTTCCTTTTTCAAAGGTAAATAAAAAAAACTATTGAAGATCCTGACTATACAGGTTAGAGCTAGTTATAAGTATAAGGCACAATGGGGAGACGACTTTTTAAAGTCCTAACAAATGAATTCAAGTGAAAGATGTGCAAAGAATGAAATGGAGTTTCTGGATCTCCTTTTTAAGTTTTGTATCAGGAATATTGCACCTCATAAGAGGTCAATCGCTTTTTAAACCTTTGTATATCTGGAATGTAGCATCTCATAAGTGGTCAATCGCATTTTAAACCTTTATATCTGGAATGTAGCATCTCATAAGTGGTCAATCGCATTTTAAAGCTTTGTATCAGGAATATTGCACCTCATAAGAGGTCAATCGCTTTTTAAACCTTTATATATCTGGAATGTAGCATCTCATAAGTGGTCAGTCGCATTTTAAAGCTTTGTATCAGGAATATTGCACCTCATAAGAGGTCAATCGCATTTTAAAGCTTTGTATCAGGAATATTGCACCTCATAAGAGGTCAATCGCATTTTAAACCTTTATATATCTGGAATGTAGCATCTCATAAGTGGTCAATCGCTTTTTAAACCTTTATATCTGGAATGTAGCATCTCATAAGTGGTCAATCGCATTTTAAAGCTTTGTATCAGGAATATTGCACCTCATAAGAGGTCAATCGCTTTTTAAACCTTTGTATATCTGGAATGTAGCATCTCATAAGTGGTCAATCGCATTTTAAAGCTTTGTATCAGGAATATAGCATTTCATAGGAGGTAGTTTGATTTTATACAACTTATGTAACTGATTGAAAAATGGGCTGTAAATTTCAAAAACAGGTAACTAAATACGAGAATTGTAAATAAAGAATAGTAGGCAATATGTGTTGACAAGTCTGAAATATAAGTAATTCAAATTTGAATAGCAATCCTTTTTCAGAAAATAGATATCATCAAATATTAGTGAAAAACCGATCTGAGACAACTCAGACAAATTTTCTCATATTTTTCCAACTCGCTATTTAAATTCCATACTACCTCATTTAATTAATTTTTTTTTAATTTTAAAAAGCGTTCAACAGGCGGTGTTTACTTTTTGTTTTTCATTTTTAATAAAATCAGATTTATTTTCTTTAATATCTCGGAAACTAGATTTTTTCCGGAAAAAAATTACTCATGATTAGATTCGTAAATGGACTACATTTTTAATCAAAATCGTCGAAAACGTTTTCAAGGAATAATTATTTTCATGTTTATTTCAAGAGTTTTTGGGGCGTAGCGCGCCCAAATTTGGAGCTAAAATTAATTTCTCGATTTCACTTAGCGGTATAATTTTTCTGAACCTGTATGCAAAATTCCGTCAATATCGGGCCAATAGTTTAGGCTCCACGCGTCTACTTAAACGACAGACAAATATATATTAAAAATCACATTTTTGGACTCAGGGGACCTCAAAACGTGTTAAAGCGTGATTAGCCATTTGTATTATAAAGATGGTGTTTACTGGACATGATGCAAAATCGCCACCTTATGTATTGAAGTCTTCAAATATGGTAATTTCAACGCAGATGATTGGTAACAGACCAGGCTTGTCAATGCATGGAAACCTCTTAATAGTACATTACACGTCGAGTGCGGAAAGTAGCATTTTGCATGCGAGTGTGGAGTTTGCCCCCGAGCGATAGCGAGGGTAGTAAAACCACACGAGCAATGCCAAATGCCGTTTTCGCACGAGTTGTGAACCGTACTTTATCTACGATTGTTAGATTTTAATAATAAATACAGGAAAGAATAATAAACTTCCAGTATGTAAGTTCGTATTTATCTTTTGATAAAGATGACATTAATTCATTAGTTGCATTTTGTGCGGAATTAATTATTTTTGGAGGAGTATTATTCTCCACATTTTCGTCAAAGTCACTTGATTCACTCATTGTTTTTCACTAAAAACTCGATATAAACAGTCACTTTAATAAAAGAACAGCAATTTAGTTGTGTTTAATGTAAACAAACTCGCTAATGAGTAAAGCTGAAGAATTCCTCTTCTTTACCACCCATGGGCGGAATTCTTCAGAACTATGAGACGCGCATGCGCAATGAATACAAGTACGTAAAGAATCACTTTCTACGCATCTAAACAGAGATACAATGTTTATACTTCGTATCAATCGTAGATAAAAATATAAAAAGGTCATTACAATAAAAAAGGTCATCATTTAAAAAAGGTCATTACCCTTTTACCTGACGCAACACAACAAGTAATCTCAAATCTCACAAATCCGTAGACTCCAATACATCAGGTTGTGTTATTGCGTCAATTGCAATAAGGAAAAGTGGAGGTAAGTGAAGGTAAGCTAAACTAGATTTAAGTTCCCCTCAAGACAAGATAGCCCTAGTTATAACATTAGACTCTTGGACTTAAGATATAAACAAAAGGTTGGTCGAAGTGGAAAAGTCTCTCCACGTAATTTCTAACTAACGATCCTTATCTTAGATATAAACAGGTATGCCAACTTGACTCGTCAGTTACAAATAAAGGTCTCTCATCATGAGCATGAGCAACTCCGTTGAGAATGACCTCAGTAAAGGATTTGAAACGGAAAAAAACAAAAAATCTTTAGATTTAAGTATTATTTTATCATTTACATATTATAATCAAGTAGTGTCGGTGACTCACCTCGAAATAATTGGATATTGCTAAGCTAAGGCAACCACATTTATTCAAATAAAAATAAAAATGTTTGTTTTGACTTTTTGGTCTTCAAATAGATATAATAACTTATCTAAATAGATATCGAAATTAATTTTACTTTTTTTTTAAGTATAGTATAAAACCCGTTGCCACGGGCTTAAAGTCTCGTTATTTATTAAAATAAGATGAATATTCTTTATTATGGTATTGCTTTTATTTATTATTAGGGCGTTTCTATAGGATAGGTATTTTGCCGCCCTAGGCGAGACATGAAAAATCCTGCCCCCCCCCCCCCCCCTTCTTCAGTTCTTTGTAAAAGGATACGACACGAACTACGAACAAATTAGGAAAACCATGTTCTAACTTGTTTTGGCACAGATAGTTCATCAGTACGAATTCAGATTTTGCATAATTTTGTATTCGATTAATTATTCCTGAAAGTTCAGAGCAGAAAGCTGTCACGGTCACGGCAATGTCTTTTAGGAAAGATGTGGTTTCTCCAGGGCTACAGTAAGTTAGGGCTGTACCCAATTTGATAAAGAAATCCTTGAGTTCTGCAAGTTTTCATCTTGAGGTCACTTATATTGTATAGAAAATCAAATTATTTCATTACACTGTACGCATCGTTCTTATAGATAGCTAATTGCCGCATCCAATATTGCAAAATAGTATTTTACTCAAACATTGGGGTCAGCGATGGGTTCATCTTCTAATTTGTAAGCGAAAAATTTCCTTTTCCTTCTTAATTGAAAGGAATATCTATCTAGATCCATGGCAAACATGTTCTGCCACTACTAACGTAGTGAGATTTTGCTTTGAACTTCCTGAGTGAGGTGTAAATGAGGACATGGACATATTTGTTAAACAAATTCAGACTCAATACTCTCCTGATTGTCATAGAATCAGGTAACCAATGCTTCCTATTTACATAAAAATAGTAAAATTTTGGCCAAGGTATTGATGAAAAGCTATCAACATTTGCAAAACATTTTTTTTATTTAATCCAAAATATAGGTGAACATTAACTTGATATTTGCACATACCTGAACGATGCACTAATCAAGATAGATATTGACTAATCAAAGGAAAATATTTTCTTGAGTTATCGAAATTCATACTTACCATCTGATGGATGACCATTTGATGGATGAATGAATACAGATACAGGTTTCAATTGATGGTTGAGGGGAGTGAATTAATTATAGAAATGATGAGTGGCAATTAATTATGAGTAAAAGAAGGCGTCTCAAATTCATTGTCTTTCCACACTGACTGGCACTGTAAATGGTCATTAAATAATGTTTTCCATGGTTTTAAGTTACCTTTGTTCCTTTTCTTTCATAGTATCGTCTAAACGATAAAAAGGACTTAAAGATGGATGAATCGATACACACATCAAGAATGATTATAGGCTACAAAGCCACAACATGGTACCTCAAAATAAAGTATTCCAAATGTTTACTTTGTTCTATATTCCAAATGTTTAGTGATATTAAACTTATAATCTTATAAATGCGTCATCAATACACTAGAATAACTACTAAATGGCTTAAAAGAGCAGTGTAAACGATTCAAGTTAATGATAATTTAAGGAAGTATAATTTATTTTTATCTTGTTGGACAAACTTAAATGTATCAACTCTGAGTGGAAGGGAATATTTGTATATGCCTTTCTCCGTCCTTCTTCCACAATATTAATAATTATATATCTTAAGTTTGTAATTAAGATATCCGTTCTTCTTTCACAATATTAATAATTATATATCTTAAGTTCGTAATTAACATCAACTTCCTTGCTACATTTTAGTAATAAGGAAAAATCCTAATATTTTAAGCTAAAACTTTAAACATTTACGCTGTTAACACACTAATTAATATACACAGACAACATAACAATAGTGTCACAGATTTTCTTAAATATTTATCAAGATAAAGAATCCTCTATTTACTTAATAAAACATAAAACAAATAACTAAAATGTTTTACCTTGAAGAAACCAACAAATAAATATCTTATCAGTGTGTGGTTATTTGATAAAACTAATGAAATAATTAAAAAACAGAGGTAGAGGAGAAAAGATTAAAGAAATAAATTAGTGAACAGCAGTCTATTATATTTACTTATATTTACAGCCACGGTACAATTTTTTTTATGATTTTGTTTTTTTTTCTTTCCACACTTAGAAAAAAAAATTTAAAACAACACTAAATACAACACACTTATACAATATACAGAGAATACCCATATAATATATCAATACAATCATATTTTTTTTTTAAATATAGGTTTAAAAATGTTTTGTTTTTATATAAATATTAATATATTACAAGTATGAATCAACTCTCTAAAAACTCTAATAGTTCGGAGTTTGAATGATAACAACCACTTTTCTTTCTTTATTTTTTTTTTTTTTTTATTATTAATGTCATCAATACACGTTAACAGAAATAAGATTGATTTTTTCTTGAAAATTAATTAATAACAAAAATCTAATAATTTATGTCATAAATTGTTTTTTTTTTTTAAAAAAATGTAGTATAATATAAATTATATTGATAAAAATAATTATGAATTTAATTTTAACTCTCTTTTGTTTATCAATTAAGGTTTACTGTATACCGATGACATTCTAATCTTATACAAATATTTATTCGAAAAAAAACAAAAAAAAAAAACAATATTTTTTTAATTTCTTCTTTAATTTTTTTTTGGACTTTTCAATACAATAAAAAAGTTAAGATTTAAATTCACAGTTTACATTGATATAATATTAGAATTAATAGATAGCTTGCATAAATAAATTTAAAACATAATAATATATTGTGAACTAAAAAAATTTACTTGGCAGATTAAATTATATTAGAAAGTTGACCAATTAAAGTTCGACATTCTAAAAATGGCATAATGCCATCGGACTTTTCAATATAGTTTGATCTGCCGATTATATTCTTCAGTTAATTATAATGTAATATTATGTTCTAAGCAATTCAAGATTGGCGTAATGCCATTGGACAGTCTTTTAATATGATTTTATCTGCCAATTACATTCTTTAGTTTGTTATATTGTACTTTTCAATCTTAGTAATCCACAATTTAGGTGTATTTTTTTTAAATTATCGTAAGAAGACGAATATTTTTTGAACTCATTCAAACGTTTCTTAATGTTTCACTTGATGTAAATCAGATATAATTGAAGGGCAAAACCACCATTATAGATATGTATATCTGAAAATAGAAAATACATATCTACGAAATGTATTCGTACTTGGGATTGATTTTTCACAATTAATACCTCTACATACACTCTCTATAAATATTTACACACATAAAAAAAAAATCAGTAACCTTGAAAAAATTTAAAGATGTAAATATAAATTTGAAATTAGTGTACACATGCAAATTTTAAATACAAATCAGATCATGTAAAACTAAAATATCATCAATTTTCCCCTGCATATAACAAGTTAAAATATAACTTTCTTTTCTTGAAATTAAATAAATATTTATCTTACTCATAATGAAAAAAAAATATCTGATGTTATCTATCAATCACAATAAGACAATAGCCTTTGACCTACATGGTATTTTTAAGAGGGGAATATTGATAAGACATAAAATATTGTGTAGCATGTAAGTTAGTTTTATTTAATAATAGTTTATTTGAAAAATTAATCATGAACAAGAAATAATAATATTATATTTTAATTAAAAAATAACTGCATGAAAGAGAAAATCTAGTTCTATAAATATTAGAAGAACAAGTACACATAGACTACATTCTGTAAATTACACATTTAGGGCGGGAAGTTTTAAAACATGAAAAATATTAATAAAAGTTACATTTCATCGCCAATAGTACCAAACCTTATAAGTGCCTCAAGGGGATCAAAAAGTTGTTCATGCTGCAGTTCAATAAATATATATAT
Source organism: Gerris lacustris (assembly GCA_951217055.1). NCBI lineage: Eukaryota > Metazoa > Arthropoda > Insecta > Hemiptera > Gerridae > Gerris > Gerris lacustris. The sequence goes on along the minus strand of OX578277.1, from coordinate 101,886,628 downwards.
TTTTTTATTTAAATCTGAGTATTATCATTTTGAAACTGTTTGTCCCCTTGTTAAAAGAAATAGAGACCATTTTAGGACAAAATAACAAAAGTTACGACTTATGTGAAGTGTATTTTTGATCAATTTTGTACTCAAGAGTTTTGACAGCGATTTGAGGAATATGTAGCATTGATTTTAATTAATATTTTAAATTTTTATTACTATCAAGTGGTCAACCCTTATGTAAAAAAAAGGAAACCTTTTTTTTTACATAAATATCAGTCAAAATTAAAAATAACTTCCAAGGTTTTCAGAAAAACCACAGTTGAGGTCAATTAAGCTGTAGATCACAATATAAGATTTGCTTTTGTGAAACCACAAACTCAGATGTCATAGGAGAATGGGCATTTTTGATAAATTAACATTTTGTTGTAAGTGTAAAAAAAGTATGATTTGACATGTTTTACCTAATTGAAAAGTTAAATATTAGCAGTTTGTTAGTCTAAAAATGGTTAACAACGATTAGCCTCCTGATATTGCGTCATCAGCCAAAATACATTCTTTTACAAATGTTCTTTGGATAAAAAAGGAGTTAAATTATGCAAAATTAATAACCAGTAAGAATACTATACATTCCTATCAATATAATCGAATTAAATAATTAGTTTATGGTTTTTCTCCGCAGAACAGAAACAAAACAAAATAACTAACTTGCAAGCTAGCTATTAATCCAATAAGGGCACTTAGAAATACCTAAAAAAAAATTAACATCTGCCAAAAAAGAGAATAAAATAAATTGAGATCTTGAGAATTAAATAAACTATTTAATTAATTTATTTATAAATATTTATTTATTCGACAGCTTTTTATACGGAATCTTTCTCGTTATCTTTCAAGGATTTAATAGCCACTAGAATGAAATGCTTGCGTGAAACACAGAGGTTCACAATAAAATCATGAATCACAAGATTACTCAATTGCAACTGAAATAAATGAACAGCAGATGAGCTGGAGTGGTCAACGTTGGACTTCACCCCCTTCGTAATTTGGATTTTGTCGGAAAAACCAAGCTGTTTATTAAGTAGTTCAGTTTAAATTATTGTTTAATATGCTAATAGTAACTTAGATTTACGAAAGGTAAATTAACAGTTCCCAACCCACTACTTTCTTAACACCTAATTTCAATTTTGATATTATTAATAGGTACATCTTGTTTTAGAGAAAAAGGGTGGAAAACATTTTGTTAGTGGTATTAATTTTTGATATTATCCTTTGACTAATGCTTGTTTGGAGAGACAGACTCTCTTAGACCAATACTAACATATGCTAGAAGCATAGCTGGATAACGATGCGAGGTGGATAAGAAAGAGGGAAGTTAATGTCAAATTTACCCCTGTAAAACTTAAGAATAAGAGCCCCAGCAAAAGTTGGGCGGGCTTCATTCGAATGTATTGTTTTAACAAACGGACAATCCCTTAAATGTATAAATCATGGCATGCAATACTCGATTGGGCTAAAATGTATTGTACGGTGCCTTCAAAACCTTAATTAATTTTGTACTTCGATTTGGACCTCTATCTGGTCTATATGCAGCAGGGTTGTTTTTCTTAAGAAAATGAGCGGAGCACCACGAAGCCGTTGAAAATTCTAGGGCAAAAAAATTAATTTTGTACTTCGATTTTGTTAACAGCCCCGTACAATTCACTTATACCCTCGAATGTATCTCGTCTCCTTTAGATTTGGCCTTACTCTGAGTTATACACATATTTGTTTATTACAGTGGAAAAAAGCAGGAGTTAGGTATTTCATAATGCTTACCTCATTTTGTAAAATGAATGTAGGTAAGTACTCCGGTTCAAATATAGGTATCAGATGCTCACCTCGTATTCAAGAAACAATATACAGATATCTTATAAAATACATATTTCTTAAATTAGTTTAGCAAAAGGTGGAGTTAAATAGATAGTGAATAAAAAAAATAACAATAAAAGAAGAATCGAAAAGAAAAATGTCTTTTTTTTTAATCGAGATAAGTAATATAGCATTTATCTCCTCTTCCTCTCCCTGTTCTCTTCCTTTTCAGCCAGGATGATGAGGATTCTTCTGAAGATACCCACGAAGTCGATGAACAGCTCGACCGAATGACCGATAAAGTCCTTTTCTCCAAGACGGCATTTTTCTACGATAAGTTGTGTGTCGAATAGGACGAAAGCGCAGACTAAGAACAGACCAATGTAGATGTGGGCCTGGAATAACAGCCTGGATTGGAAAAACAGGCTGCCTACGGTAAGAGCGGTCAAAACTAGGAGCACGGACGAAATAGTACCACCCAAATACAACCAGTAACCTCTCTTAGCCAGAAGGGCGGACATGCTGAAAGAAAAGAATACGAAGGAAGTCGCGAAAAACGCTGTCGGGATTAGGCTTGGGTTGATTGCGATTACCTGTTTGACAAGGGGCCCTAGACCGAGGCCCGTGCAGAAAGAGAAACCTAAAAGGAATCCCAGACGCATTAATCTGTTCTTACCATCGTCTCTTGTGAAATGTAATGCGATCAGAAACATCAATCCGACGATCATAGTAAGAAAATTAGCGGAGAGAATGTCAGTGTAGATATGGACGCACGACCCGAGGGCGGCCGCCACCGTAGACATGGCCACACAGGCGTAGACATTTTTCAGATGTTGTCTTACTGGTTCCTCGATCTTGCGATTGAAAGACTCGATAAAAGACCTCACCGAAACGTTCGCAGTCATCTTGGCACACGAAAACAATTTAACTCACTGCGAAAACCGTTCACTCGACAACAAACGAATGGACTTTCACTGTATAAAACCGAACAAATAAAAATTAAAGGTGATGTGGCATGTGAATGTTTACACTCAGCTGATGCAACTGCGCATTTTCACTTGTCATGTCATTCAACATTCAACTCAAGGTCTTTCAATTAAACCCAGAATAGTTCAAACAATGTATTGAGGGACAGCAAGAACTATTGTTGCCTAATCAATTAAGTAAATAATCTTTCCTGACGTCACAGTAAATATAAAGGAGCTTTAAAATTAAATGCTATACGTATAAATATCTCCTTAAATAAATAAATTAGGTATAAATAAAGATTAAAGTAAAACACGTACGGTTTTAAGTCAAATAATAACCCGCAACACACGTTTTTAGAATGAGAATGAGTTTTATCCTGTACAAATAAACTCATTCGTATCAATAACTTTTACTTCCTGTCAAATATTTCCCTCTCCCTGAGTATCCCTACTCTACTGCAATAACACGTGATTCCTTCCTATTATGAGTATTGTGAATTGTTTTCCTTTGAATAATAATTAATTTGTTTCTTCTAGAAAATTCCAGAAAAATTTAATTATATTTTCGTCATGGTTTGTTTAATTTGCGAAGTAAATCCAGAAAAGTACAAGTGTCCTGTGTGCCGACTAGCGTAGTAAGTTCGATTATATAATAAATTATTATTCATTACGCTGTTAAATAATCAAGGCGTATTGTAATTTGGCCAAATATTCAGATATGCGATTAATTTATTAGGGGTCACTTCTTAAACGTGATACGATGTTGAAGCCTTCATTACTATGTGTACATGTACATAACTTAATTAATGATAATGCTTAACTTATAAGATTAGAGTTCTATAAATGTAGATAAGGTAAACGTGAGAAACAAATCATTTATGATTATTGCAAATCAAATTAGCTTTACCAATTTTATATTGACATTTTCCAATCTTGTATCTACCCTTTTCGGCACTCTTTTACTTTGTTACCCACCCAAATGTATTTATTTATTATTAAATCCAAGTGAACTATTCTTTTGTTCAACATTTATTGGATTAAAGGAAACTTTGTCTTATTAGATAGTTAGACTAAAGGATATTGTCATTTTTATTTACAGAAGTGTGATATTCCTTTGTCCCAAAGGAATATTTGAACATTCCCCAGTTAAGATTGTCAATTAATTTGAAAAAAAAAAAAAAATGTCAGTCAAACATAATTTGCCATCGAAATTTCTTCGAGTTGGACCTCTACCTGGTTTATATACAGGAGGGTTGTTTTTCTTCAGGAAATGAGCAGAGCTCCGCGAAGCGGTGTGAAGCTGCTATTGAAAATTCAAGGGTACACAAAATTAAGGTTTCATATTTTACGATTTTGGTAGTATTCATACTACGGAACGATTAAATTTTTAATTTAAATCAAATTATAATTATTATTAACTCCGGGAAACAGACAGAGAAAAATAGACTCCCGCGCTGGAGTCTATTTTTCTCTGTCTGTTTCCCGTAGTTAATAATAATTATAATTTGATTTAAATTAAAAATTAAGGTTTTTAATTTAATATGCGGGATTTTATCACCTAACCTTAAAGTGGTGGCACGTACAATCTGAGTTTACCATGTAAACAAACGGTGGGTAACCAAGTAAAATCTTGCCACATCGAACCTAATTTACTTAGGGTGGGTAACAAAGTAAAAAAGTCACTTATTATATACAGTTTTGTCAATGAGATAGAATCTCTTAGGTGTATAAATCAAGCGAAATTGTGCTGCCAAGCAATTCTTAACTGCATGGATTGCTGCTGAATAGCCGAATTTGGACCAGAGAGTATATATTTTGCTAGGCATGTAGTTTGTCTTATCAATTCAAGTTTTTAGATGCTTATATTAATGGTCTCTAATAATCTCTCCTATAACTGCTCATTGCTATGTTTTTATTAGCTTGCATTCTTGTTTGTTTGTTTGTCCGGTACAAATCTGGCAATCGATTTCTAACTAACTTCCCGAATAGCTTGACATTTGAAACTTTTAGCATAGCTCAGAACACGATGACAATGCATTATTTTAATACTTTTAGCCATCTTTCAGCAGAATTTAATTAGTTTTCAGCAAATTTTCTGTGCGGAATGTTAGTTTGGAAAAAATCCGCAAGTTATTTTATTTGTTTTGCCATATCCAATATTTACTCAATCTTCATTTTGACGGGTCTCAAATTTGTGATAAATAAACATTGAATGACAGCAAAACAGGAAATATCGAATATATTATTTATCGATTATATTATTTAAAATATATCGATGGCATGCTTTAGATTTGGTGTTGGGGAGATCCGTTGTACAAAGATTTATCCTTTTATAGGTTTAAGATCAGCTCTCTGGATGGTTGTCATTTATGAGAAGTAAATAAATTCGGAACTATTTTTTTTTCACTAACATTATATATTATATAACAATAACAATTATATTATCAACATTACATACGATTCAACAGAAAATTTAAAAACGTAGTATATAAAAAGTTCTTTTTATCTTGAAATTATTTTCACGCACACGACCATTGCGACATTGAGAGACCTATCATTCACCTCTCTCCCGCACTCTTTAAAGAAAGTCCTAAGACCATCCTTGGACAGAAGACCTGGATTCTGCTTAAGAATTACATACAGTACCCTTCTCACACCCACAAAAAGGCATTACTTACCAGCTGGACATTAGAAGTCTTATTAAAGACTTTTCCTCAAATAAACGCAAGGAAAGCACTATACAGCCAAACATAGTAAAAAGAAAGAACCTATGGCACCTCTAAAGTTATTATAGATATTTAAAATTAAATAAAATATAACAGTCCTTATTTAGTTATTTAATGTTTGTTGTGTTTTATGTTAAATTCAAGTTCTTTTATATCTAATACAATAATTTCTTCTTGCCTAGATGACAGATGCAGAAGGTGATGTTAGTAAAAGGGAGGGCAAAACACCTAGAAATGGCCCTATACCTGTCTATAATTCTATCCTTGGAAACCTTACGTTTTTCTATTCTCCTGTTAACTTTTCTCAACCTCATATCTCATCTTAAGCATGTAGATCCAACATTATCCCCTCTTCAATTTATTAATATTGTAATAATAGTGTAGTACTGTTTTGCTTATGTTTGTGGCAGACACATCTATTTGTCGTAATGTATTGACACATGACGGATGAAATTTATACACACGTTTATCTTGTTAGATTAATAAATATAGTTGGATTTGTGTAGGCGTGGAAAATACTTGACTTTATTTGTGTATTATATACGTTAAGACCATCTCTCCAAAGTGGTGACCCGCGACTTGTGAGTTAGAACAATCGAACGAGCATTCAAAATTCTACCCTTGTAAGTTTTATTTTTTGACACCTTATAAAATTATTGAAATTTTTAAAAAAAAATTAAATTTATAAAAATATATTTTTAAAAACCTGAAAATGTTACCGCAACCAAACCCTGTTAATCCCAACGATATCTCTAACGATACCTCTTCAAGTTTCTCTCAAAGCAATCAATCAGATGTAACGACGAACCAACCGTATTTAAATCGAGTATCTATTTAAATCACGTCAGGGTCACCACTTTGGAGAGATGGTCTTAACGTATATAATACACAAATAAAGTCAAGTATTTTTCACGCCTACACAAATCCAACTATATTTATTAATCTAACAAGATAAACGTGTGTATAAATTTCATCTGTCATGTGTCAATACATTACGACAAATAGATGTGTCTGCCACACGTTAAAAACCCCAAGGTTCTCTTGCCACATTTTCCTAGATTTACAACATACTCATCTTTGTTGGATGGATTCGGTGTCCACTGGTACCATCTTTTATTGCATCAGAGTTATAGAGTCACCAATAGTAGTGTCACCAGTCACCACCTTTAAAGTGTCACCACCTATGTCATCTTCTTTTCATTCAACATACAAAAAAAAAAACCACCAAATGATGGGCAAATATTTAATTATATTTCAACCAAACAAAAGGTGAAATATGACGTGAAAATATATATTTTATAAATTCTATTTTTTATTAAACTGATTTATTTAATTTTTTTCAATTCAGCTGCAGCGTGGTTTGTTGGAAGATACACAAGGAAGGAGAGCCATGTCAACCAAGTGATGTTAAAGATGTAAAATCAGAAAAAACATCAATCTTCGAGAATAACTCAAACAAGTCTTACCAATATCCTACCGAGCATACCATACCTAAGGAAAAACTAGAATGTCTAGGTATGAATATAATATATTTTATCTACGATTGATTCGAAATATAAACATTGTATCTCTGTTTAGATGCGTAGAAAGTGCTTCTTTACGTAGTTGTATACATTGCGCATGCGCATCTCATAGCTCTGAAGAATTCCTCTTCTTTACCACCCTAGTGCGGTAAAGAAGAGGAATTCTTCAGCTTTACGCACGATTAACGAGTTTGTTTACATTGTTAACAAAACTAATTTGCTGTTCTTTTACTAAAGTAACTGTTTATATCGAGTTTTAAGTGAAAAACAATGAGTTAATCAAGTGACTTTGACAAAAATGTGGAGAATAATGCTCCTCCAGAAATAATTAATTCGGCGAAAAATACAACTCAAACTCAAGAATAAATGTCATCTTTATCAAGAGAGAGATTCGAACTTATATACAGCAAGTTTATTTTTTTCTGTATTTATTATTTAAATCTAACAATCGTAGATAAAGTACGGTATGCAACTCGTGCGAAAACGGCATTTTGCATTGCTCGTGTGGTTTTACTACCCTCGCTATCGCTCGGGAGCAAACTCCACACTCGCATGCAAAATGCTACTTTCCACACTCGACGCGTAATGCACTATTATTGCATAAGTTGTTCAAGTGTTTGAATGCTTCATTGATTGCATATGATTATGAAAGATTTGATTATTACTTTGATGTCAACCCATATTTTAGTGGAATACTGAGTGGTAACCATTCCAAACAAATATATTAGCCCAGTATGTAAAGTTGCTTATTTATTTGTATACCGTTCTCAAACTACCAAGTGATAAATGGATAGAATAAAGATTAAAATCTCATAGTCCAGGAGATAGTGTGCATAAAACTGACTGACTAACGTCCAGCTAGAATTTTCACTGTAAGTTAATTTTTGGGAGTTCTCAAAAGAATATGTGGTTGGCAAAGTTCATCTGCTGTGTACATAGCTTGGTCATAAGAATCAAAATTAGACCAGTAGAGGGTGGCCATGTCCCGCCTTTTTTTGGCAGACAATGTGATTTTCATGATCCTGAATACTAAATGAGTTAGTAGACTAAAAATCAAGTTGATGTTAGTTTGTCACTTTATATGTTAGTTATTCAAATATTACTACAAATCAAAGTGGTCAGCTATAAAGTGACAAAGTAACATCAACTTGATTTATTGGTTTACTAACTCATTTTATTCTCAGGATCAGGAAAATCACATTGTCCACCAAAACGGGCGGGACATGGCCACTCTCCATCGTTCTGTTTTTAACAGCTTAATTTTACAGTTTAATTTTGTAAAGAAGAATGAGCCTTTCAAAACGTCGTTATCATGTACATTTATGTAAATACATGTATGTAAGTAATAGTTTTTTCACTTCATATTGTATAAAATATGAAGTGAATTGAAAATAAAATTATAAAAAAAATTATGTACATTGTAATTCAAATTATTTTTACTTTCTAATGCGTCATCACATCATTCAGCGTACATAACAAACACAGTCTTGTTTATAATTTTCTTTTGATTTGAGTTTTACTTTCTCCTGTGGTACCTTTTGCTTATTATTATCAGTCATAAATTGATCACATTAAAGCGGTGTGCACCGTATTCCGTATTTATTAAGATATTTTATTTTTTATGAGCTGTTAAGCCCGTTACCACAGGCTTAATGGTAACAGGCTCAATTATCTATTTTGAAAAAAATAGTAAAATTGAGTAAATTAATTTAGATATCTATTTAGTTAAGTTATTATATCTATTTGAAGACCTAAAAATCAAAACAAATCCTTTTTCATTGGAGTAAATGTGGTTGCTTAGCAATAACTAATCATTTCGATGTGCGTCTTCATCCCTGTTGGGACACTACTCAATTATATAAATGATTTGCTTTCAACCTCACAAAGGTTATCATCATCTGCGATGTTTATATAGGAGTACAGTTGACAGGCCTAAATATGTATGATATCATGTTTCAGGTTCGAGTAAAGAATTGAACACAGTGCTTGAAAATCCACATTTAAGAGCAATGATGACAGCCATCAATTCATCCCCAGATCCAGCTGCTTCTATCAGAGCAGCAATGATGGAACCAATCTTTGTCGAATTTGCTGACGTCGCTTTAAAGACCATGGACCTATGAAGAAAAGAGTTACTTTTGCGCTTAAAAGTAATATTTATTATAGGAATTCCACTCATCTAGGATGTAATCATCTAGATGGAGACATTTAAGGTTTGTTATAATTGGCTTTTTGACATTTTAGGATTAAATCAATTAAATATGTTGATTTTTATTAAAAAGTGACACTCATTCTAATTGATGAATGGCTTATTATTAATTTTTTCTTCATTATCAGTAGAAAACATTAATAGAACAACTAGAGACCAAACATTAATACTCAACGAGGATTATTCATTCTGCTTAACCTTCTGCCCGGAACATCGGTATTTTTCACCACTATAGTTTACTGAACAATCAGTGATAGCACTAAGCAAACCTTACGTGAACGTATATGGTTGTAGCCCAAAGACACTTTCAGTGGACATCTTACCACAAAGGAGAGGCGGTTGCCGCTGTAGGTAAAATCTAATGGTATTCCACAGTTTAAATGTTTTCCGGTCCGTATGATTTACCGATGTTCTATCACTAAACCCGTAATTTTAACCATTGTTCCAGCACTCTAATATAATTGAATATATAATTTTTACCACTATTTCAATGATATTTATAAATGGATAGTTATAGTTATAAAGGTCTTCAATTATGTTTTCTACTTAGCATGAGTCTTATAACCTAAAAATCTTTAAAAAATATCATGTTGATGAAAAATACCGATGTTCTGAAACTTGGGGGTGCAAATCATGTTCTGGGCAGAGGGTTACGTGACACCACACCAAAGTTTTTTCCGTTTTTTTTATTTTTAACTTCTCCCTTCCTTCTGACTCATGGGTTGCCATCTAGACAGCTCACTGCTTACATGAGCATTTATCATCACTCGTTATATATTATATATCGTTATCACCCGTTTATATAATTTTTAATCAAAGTAAATTTAATTGATTTATCAGTTCTCTTATCATAAGAAACTAATATGGTCTAAACTGGTTTATATTAAAGCAACTGCTAATTTGGTTTTTAATAGTAAAATTATCATGTTGCCTCTTAAATTTTAGCTTTCTGTGATAGTAAAAAATTAGAATGGGATTTTGAGAAGTGTGGTTCATTAATAATTACAGCACAAGTTTAAAAGTTACATAATGATGGTCAAGACTTGGGGTTCTTCAAACTAGACCCTGCGGGCTGGATTGGGCCGGCTCCATAATACAAGTTAACAAATTAATCCTAACAACACAAAGTTATCAAGCTGTTGACAGGGACACAGATTTTTGTTTTCTACTCCCCCAAGCTATTAAGTTACCTCCAATCATAGCTGCATAACCTGATGTCGACTTACAGTAGCCTGATCTCCTGCATAATCTGCGTCACTGTATACACACAGAGAATACTCCGAAGATGCCTTAAACCACAGACCCAGTTCTTCAGTGCCTTTAAGCTATCTAAGAAGTTTTTTAGCTGCTGCTAGATGTCCTTCTGTTGGATATTCTAGGTATTGGCTTAATGTACTGACCCCATATGATATATCTAGCCTGGTAGCGACAGCCAAATACATTATACAACCGATAATCAGTCTGTAAAGTTGATTATTTGAAAGCAGCTTCTCATCTATAGGGAACTTGATCAGTGACTGTTCAACAGAATTTGCATCTTGCATTCCAAATTTATTTAGGATTTTCTTTATATAACCAGCTTGATGAAGACAAATGCTTCCATTTTCTTTTATTTCTATTTGTAAATTTAAATATTCTGTCATTTTTCCCATTGTCATTTCAAAATATGTCCTTAAGTACGAGTATACTTCTTCGATAATGGCTTCATCTACAGCAGCAATTAAACCATCATCAACATAGAAAGCTAGTATGATTCTTTTACCAGTAGAACTTTCACTATTGAAGACACATGAATCATTATCAGATGTCTTAAATTGGAATTTCTTAAGAAATAAAGTAAACTTTGTGTTCCAACATCTTGGAGCCTGCTTCAAACCGTATAAGCTTTATTTCAGTTTGCAAACTTTTTCGGTTCCATCTTCAAATCCTTTTGGTTGTTTCATAAAAATGTCTTCTGATAAATCACCGTACAAAAAGGCTGTTTTTATATCAAACTGACCGAATTTTAATTTTTCTTGAACACATATTGCCAATATTAACTGAATTGATTCAAACTTCACTACTGGGCCGAATGTTTCTGAATAATCAACACCATATACCTGGGAAAATCCTCTTGCTACTAGAAGGGCTTTGTACTTATCTATTGAACCATCGGCTTTCTTTTTAATCTTAAATAACCATCGGTTATCAACAGTTTTTCTTCCTGTAGGTAGTTCAGTTAGACCTCCTACTATATTTCTTTCATCAAACTTATAACTATAAAACTTCTTTTGCAATAAATGTATACTTGCATCTGATTTGAATTCAAATAAACTTAACAATTTTAACCATATTTCATGAGAGGTGTTGCAGTGCATTAAATGTACACTTGGAGCATTGCAAAATGTGCAGTCTGCTGGGCCATAGAAAAAATGTGTGTGTGCACTGTGCACTATATGAGGAGCCTAGTATCAAAGACGGACATTCGACATTTTTTCCGAATTTCAGTTATCGATTGTTTCTTATAGATTTTTGGCTGCTGCATCAGATTCTGCTATCCATTTGCATCAAAAACGACCAGAAAAGGGATAAAAATGCAATAATATTTGTAGTTTTGTTTCAAATACGGACAAGTTAACATGCGTTTTGCTTCAAAAGTGGACATAAACGAGACAGCCAATCAGGAGGCTGCATTTTACTAACTTGTTCCTATGAAGCATTGTGGGCTTTAGCATCTGAATACCTACTCCTACCATATTTGTCATACATGTTTAGAAAAATGATACCCCGAGGGGAAATTGAGAAATCAATTTTAGCTCTAAATTTAGGGCACTACCCCCCAAAAACTCTGTGAAAAACGTGAAAAAAAATTATTTCCCCAATATTATTATTCTAACCATTATTTTCAATGTCATTTTGCTTCAAAAACGGACAAAACCTGGTTTTTGTTTCAAAAGCCGACAACTCCACTTTTTAACTCCATTTAGCAGCTAAAATATCAAAGAAATTCACGTTTTAAGTACTTCTAACTAGTTTTGAGTCTATTAAGAATCTACAGAAAAAAAAAATTATTGCTCTAGCACCTGTAGAATTTGAGCTACAGTTTTCGGCCCTCCTGTAAAATTTTGAAATGTGCTCTTGTCCGTCTTTGATACTAAGCTCCTCATATTACTTTCTAACATTTTGTCATAGTAACCAAAACCAGTCTGCATTAAGTATTTGTTTTGGTGTTTAAGATATGTTACTAAATGAAAAGCTACACTAGAGTGTAAAATTGTTTTTTTAATTTAGGAAAGTCAAGTTAAATGTATACCTTGTTTGGAAAATTAATCATAATAATGATGGAGTAAGGTGGCTTTCACACCTACAAAACAAGGGACAGAAGCCAGGAGACATGTCTCTACACTGAGCCGATCCATTACATTATTATTAAAAACTAGTATTATTTTCAAACCATAAAGATATTGACTTATGCCTCCAATGGAAAATCTCTTGTCTTCTGTCTTCTTTCCTTTCGGTGTCAAAGCCGAATAAGGGGGGGGGGGGAAATGTACGCTTTTTGAAAATTGACCAGGAAAATTAAACAATTTACACAAGTGTTATATGTTTTTGTCTGACCTTTCATTTGATAACCCACTTAAAATTTCAAAAAAAATATTTTTCACAGGACACAAATTATCCGCCTCTTTGGATTCCCAGTTGATCAGAACAAATTGCTATTCTTATTTTTTCTATGTTTTCTATGGGCCCAGCACACCGCACATTTCATTCCGGCATATTTCTTTATATTTTAGTAACAGCAGAATTCTAGTTTTTTTGGGTACACACAAACAAAATTTTGATGTTTTTTAAAAAAAATGGCATTACAAATTATACACTATCCACAAGTGTTATATATTTTTGTAATTTGCTCTTCAACACCTTTCATTTGATACCCCCACTTAAAATTTTAAGAAATACATTTTTCATGTGGCATAAATTTTCTATTTGAATAGCTGATAATTTTTTAGTTTGCTATATTTTTTCTGGGTGCACATCAAACCAATCTTTAATACTGCTAAGTTTCAATTTTTTATCTCTTTTGATTCATAAGGTATTACCCTAAAAGTTAATGATTGACTGAGAAATAATCATTACATTTTCTAAATTAACTGAAGAAAATATATTTATTTATCCATTAAAATTCTTAAAGTTAATTATTATTTTTAATTGTTTACAGGGAACAATGATTGTTGGTAAGTGCAGAAGCTCTAAGTTCAACTTTATGACTCTCCATGTATTTGTTATGTGATAAATATCTGTAAATAATTGTAAATTGTCTCATTTTTTTTTTATATGTTTTTATAATACAAATATAATTGCTAATAAGTTTTTATAATTGAAAATACTTACAAGTTTCAATTCTGTATCTTTATTCTATAAACAAATCCAGTTGCAATAAGTAAAGGAGGTCAGCGACAAAGACCTAGGATAGACGAGGCAGTTAAAAAAAAAACTGTATACACTCTTTCTTTATAAAGATTACCCTTGCTGAGGTGAGGCTTTTTATTATAATTAAATTAATTATAACATAACATAAAATAACAACCTCGACTGCGTTTTTCTCCAATGTTTGATTGGGACTCATCATGAAAGAGGTGTATCTTAAGCACTTAAGTTTAATTCTGTTACATTGTTTGTATGTAGTTTATCTGAAGAAGGCTGCTTTAAAATACAGTAGAGTCTCGCTAATCCGGGTTTGACGGGACCGGACCCAGTCCGGATTACTGAAAGTCCGGATAAAACGGAATCAGTTTTAAAATATAATACAAAACAAGTTTTAGTTGAGAAAAACTATTAAAATCGATGTTATTATCATAAAAGTTACTTCTACTAGTCTCAAAAACATACTTGTACAACGTATGTTCACTATTTTAGGACGGCTCTGTCACCAGTCCAAATATCAAAAAATCGGTCCAACTCAGACAAACTTTCTCATATACGAGTTTATAATTACTTAGCCCAGTGTTTCCATTTATTAGTTTTCAAATGTACATTTAAATATTATTATACATTTCATCAAAATTTATTATAAAAATAACTTTTCCTGGGTGGGGAATCGAACCCGGGCTCTCTCCGTCCGCGTTTTAAGCTTTTTTTGTCAGGAACTAGATTTTTCCCAGGAAAACGGCGTATATCATTTGATTTGTATTTAAATGGACTAAATTTTAGAATTTTTTAATCAAAATCGTCGGAACCGTTTTCGAGAAATAATTTTTTTTCACGTTTTTTCAGAGTTTTTGGGGGGTAGCGCCACCAAATTTGGAGCTAAAATTCATTTCTCGATTTCGCCTCGGGGTATGATTTTTGTGAACATGTATGCCAAATTTCGTCAAAATTCGGCTCAGTAGTTTAGGCTCCAGGCGTCTGCACAGATGACAGGCAGACATTTTTTTAAAAACCACTTTTTTGGACTCAGGGGACCTCAAAACGTGTAAATCCATCAAAATCGAATTTTCGCGCCATCACAATACTTTCTCTTTATATGAGAAAGTAAAAATGAATTAAAATAAAATTACAATCTACTAAGCAGGTGCAGTTATAGAAGGGACTACCAGGGAACCAAGCTGTGTTCCGATATGAAATTCGAGCAACGGCTAATCATTTCACAAAATGTTGAGACATTATACACACGCGGCTTGGCGAAATTTCACGGAACTGCGTTGAGCCCCCGCTACGTGTTTCTTAAACCTCTCTCACCATCTTACTCGTATTTTATTGTATTTCCTGGAATACACTACCTTTATATCATCCGCCCTACATTTCTATGGAACCAAAAGAGATTAATCGATGTTCTTACTTATTCTAAATCTGTTTATTTTTAACAGAAATACCGGGAATTCCTCGTGTCGGAACGTTGGAATGTACACCTGTAAACTATTCTAGGAACAATTTTATATAAATTTTATTAGATAATAAAAGTAGAAACTTAGATAATTTTAACAATTCATAAATCTGAATTAGCCCTGGTTCCAATTTGTACATAGTTTTTAGCCTGTCCGGATTATACGGATGTCCGGACTAGCGGGGTCCGGATAAGCGAGACTCTACTGTAGCCTAAACCGGCCAATTTGTATAAATTACAATAATTTTGTGTGAAACGTTGTTTGGTTATTGAACTACAACTTTTTCATGATTGGTTGGGTTGTTAGAAAGCTTAGGAGTCCAATATAAAGTGGTTCAATTCTTGGGATTCAATAGATTTTCAGCTAAGTCTGATAATGAAAGTTGCTAAGTGAAGAAGAAGCTAAGTCTATGTGAAATCTATTTGGTGTCAATGTATCACCTTGTCCATCTATTTACCTCAATGGGAATCAAACATGTTAAGACCGCTTCTATTAATAAGTATTGATGGTGTGAGATTAAATTGTTATTACATGATACCAAATTTGAAAAGATTGTTTAACTAAACAAAAATTATAAAAAAAAAATTGGGTATAAAGGGTAGATAAAGGGGTATCTTGGAACTTTTCCTTACTTCGGAGGCCACTAAAGTGGCCTCTCCTGCTGCTCACAGCAGGAGGAAAGGAAGCAGCATTGGGAGTGGTCAGTACTTAGATGGGTGACCGTTTTGAACTAACTGATTGTTTTATTATAATTTTTTTTTTAAAAAAAAACATACATTATTGTATTATGTATATGTATATGTATTTCATTTATTTAATTATTTGAATTTTGGTGGTATTTCGACAGATGTAAACAAACTTTGACGTTTAACAAAAGTATCACACTAATTAATAATTATGTTCGCTTATATCTTTTAAACTAATTAATGGAATTTCATTGTTTTGTTTTGTTTTTTATATTTGTTCCTTATTTTTTACTGGTTCCAACGATATGCTATATCATGTTAAAAAAAAGTATTTATTCATTTGGTATTATTAACCGTCAAAGTTTCAAAATTCAAAAATCGATAACGTCAAAGTGGCTGTCAATATCAAAATGGGGGCCGGTGTAGCCGAGGGGTTAGCATACTCGACTCTGAAACCAAGGTCTAAACCCCGGTTGTGAGTTCGAATCCCAGCGAGGTGAGACATGTTTCACACTGATGATCTCATCGATTAGATGAGTAAAGTGGCCGGATAACCCCCGTCCTGTAATGACCTAATAAGCTGTCGAACGGGACTAAAACTACAAAGCAAAAAAAAAAAAAAAAAAAAAATCAAAATTTAATTAGGTGTATTTGTTTGTCATACAGAGAAGGTACATTTGTGCCAAATTTCAACTCGATCGGACCACTTTTTTTTCAATTTTTTAAAAAAAATTGCTGACTCAGCAAACTGGGTTCAAGATGGCGGAAAAAGTTGATTTTCCGGGCGGCACAACTAGTAAGGACTAATTTTTCTCTAGGTTAAATACCCTGGGCGCTACAATGATACACACATACATACGTCATACTGAAAACCACTCAGAAGGTCTTAAAAACATCCCAAACGGATAATTCAGGTGAAATCTCGAAAAAAATATTTTGGGTGAAAACAATAAACAATTTTCCTACCAAAGGTGAAGAAAATTTAAAAAAAATTTATTGAACCAAAAGGAACAGGATGAAGGTTACATTTTAATTAATCTTAACAGCTGTGTGAGATTTAAATTTTTATTATAATTAGCACGCTACCGAATTTGGAACAATTGTTTTACAAAACAAAAATAGTTCCTCGTTTATAAATATGAAAAAGTTTTAATTTAATCAAAAGGAATTTTTATTTTAAATCAAATTATAATAACTAATTATAAAGGGAGACAGACATTTAGAGGGTTAGAGCTCCCGCACACTGGATATGAGGGGGAGGTCCGTGGTTCGAGTCCCGGTGCTGAAGTCAATTTTTCTCTGTCTGTCTCCCTTTATAAATAGTAATTATAATTTGATTTAAATTAAAATTTAAACGTTCCGTAGTATGAATACTACCAATAATTTGCAAAAGGAATTGGAAGAAGGTTACACGTTAATAATCAATCTAAAATATTTTTTTTTTTTTTGACAAAACTTTTTATACATCAACAAAATTAAAGTATACATCATCAGTTTATATAACAATAGGTAGACTCTATATTATGCGCTACATAAAACAAATATATTAAATGTATTATTACAACTTAACTTTGGTTAATCAATATATTTGTATAACTATAATATAGTTTTAGTTTAGTTATTTCTGAACTTTATTTCTTTATCACTAATTAATACTGTCTTTATCTTTAATTTTTAAAATATGAATGCCCCATACTTAAACTTTTTATAATATTATGAAAAAAGGTATGTTTATGCTCTTCTATTTATTAGAGCATTATATAAATAGCATTTACAATATTATTGGCTCTTCTTTAGATTGTTACTTCCCTTATAAAAAACCAGAGGGGAGTAACAATCTAAAGAAGGTGTACAAAATGTTCTTCTTTAGATTGTTACTCCCCATATAAAATCAGAAGTGTGATATTCCTTTGTCCAAAGTACACTGGACCTTTTCCTTTGGTTATTTAGTCTGTCATTTATATTCTAAAAAAAACATAGGGGAGTAACAGGGAAGTACCATATTATTATTAAACCCTTATTGTAAATATGTACTACCTTATTTTATATTTTTTAATTTGACTTATTTTAGTTAGAGAAATTACTGGGAAACTTAAAAATACAATTATTCAAAGAATACTCTAAAAAATTTAACAATACCTCCATTATAATGGAAACTATTTCAATAAATAAATAAATGTTATTTATCTTATAACTATGGTGTCATTAAGTGATAATAAAACCTTATTTTTTTTATAAAATACAGGTCAATATTCGAGTTGATGAATTGCTTTGATGGAAGGGATTGTTTATTGATAATTTTATATACTTTTTTTTCATTGTGTTGTCTTGGATTACGGTTATAGATGCGATCTTCAGCTTTTTTATTTATTTTTATCTACATATACATGTATATTATGTTTAATTTATTTGTGTTTGATGAATAAATAATGGTTAAAGTTAAAGGACATACTAATAAGGTATAAATCCCATAAAGATGATATGTATAATTTTGCCGCAGAGAAAAAAATCAAACAATACAGTAACACAATAATATTTAAAACTTATTTAAACATCGCAATCTCTAAAAATTAGAAAATAAATGATATTTTTTCACTTTTAATATTCTAATGGTGTCTACTTATAGGGAACAACAAATAATTTAAAATAAGTGGTTTTCACATTCGTTTTTGTTTTAGTGGTTTTATAATTTCATAATTTTTAACGGCTCTTTTAGAGTATCTAAACTTTTTCATCAAATTGTATGATGAAGCACCATCTTTTTATCTTCTTTTCTAATATCAAATTAGATGTTTTAAGCTCACAAGTCTTATTTGTTTAAAAATGCTGAAGTAAAGTTATGCCTTTTGATAATGATTATGGATTCTCCATCGGAGACCATTGTCGTAACAATTTATTTTAATTAGTTATAAATAAAACAATTAACAGCTTTAGCAATGATGAGATTCAATTTGACATTGTTAACACGTTCATGGTGGACTAACGATTGCTTAACACAACGAAGTGCCTGGGGAATAAAATAAAAAATCAACTTTAAGTTAGTGAAGAACGGAAAAAGGTAGGGCATCCTCCAAAAACCGTGCAGATCCTGAACTGTTTATTAGGAAATAGATAAAATGTACCACGGCCTGCCCTATTACCTGTTCAGCACTATATTCCCAGAATATGATATGCCATGAACATGTTAATAAAATCTATATAGGTAAAACTATATCTACTACTTTTTTACAATTTATTAAATAATATATAAGTAGGGGAAGATAATAATAAAAACAAAACAGTGCAAATTGTTAGTCTCTTAAAGAGTTTAAGCCTAATTACATTGGTACAAATAAAATATTTTATTCACATTTAATAATCTTAAAATTCTAATTGAATTTTATTTAAAAAATACAAAACTAATTGTTTTGTAGTTTCTTATATTTGTCCCTTTTATAGTTGATTCACAGTTTTAGTGTGGACCGTTGAAGGGTTGGAAAACAAAAACAGGTTTATACTTTCGTAATTGCAAAAAAATTGACTATATATCTCCTATCTCCGAGGCATAGAAATGCCGGAATTACGCCGGAAACTAATAGGTTCTTTCTTAGGTTTTCTTCTTTAGGTTTAAATAAACCGTTAAGCACATATCTCATCTATTCCATGTGCTCAGTGACGTGATACATGTCTCGTCTTTGAATTTGAGATACAATCAAGCAGATGTGTTATGACTTATTAATGGTGAAAAATTAATCTTTTGGACTACTAAGAGCATAGATAAAAGCAATAAGCCTTCATTACACACAAGCGAAAAAAAAATAAAATAAAATAAAAAAATCCTTGCCACAGCTAAGGTTTTACTATATTATGCTATAGCAAAAATGTTTTATTTATTAATATATAATCTAATTCTAAACAAATAAAGTACCCAATTTATAGTACAGTAGAACCTCGCTTATACGACCCTCAATAACACGAGAACCTCAATTATAAGTGCATTTTTCAAATCCCCTTGAGATTGCCATGACACATAATGTTAAATAAACCTCTATAACGCGACTATTTTTATCCAAACAACCTCTATAACACGGATTTTTTCCAATTCACAATGTAACTCAGAACCTCTATAACAAGTTGTTTGAGAAGTCAACCTCGATAACATGACTCTATACAGGAATGGATCGACCTTGAACAAGTCTAGACTTGAAAACCCCGTCCATTAACCTCGATAACCCGACTGATAGCCAAAATAACCTTGATAACACGACCCTCAACAAAAAGAGCACCTTGATAACAAGACTGTTTCCCTAATCCCATTGAGACACTTCTTATCGAGGTTCTACTGTTGTTATATTCTAAAAAGTTGAGTTAATTTATTTGCCCACTATTAACACAGTTGAATTTTACATATTTTGGTAACTAATAATCTACTTAGGTCTACTATTATGGACTTCATTAAAACATCTAAACGTTGTTTAACTTTTAAACGAGTTCATTAGTTTAGTTAGTATTTCTTATTATTATTTTTTATTTTTCAACAAATATATAATTTTTTTAAAATTTCTTTAAACATTTAACAAAAATATACATAACAAATAAATTTGTGTATATTTTTTAAGTCAGCCTTGACTTAAAATATTTATATATATTATATTATACCTTTTCAATTTATTGCAAACATAATTTTTTATGAACTTAAATTATATTTAATATGTACAATCTCCGCAAATGAGAAATTTACAAATCATAATTCTAAAGAAGAATATGATATAGTGAAAGAAGAGTCGCTGCAAGGGTTACAAGTATATTTGGTAGATGTGTATAAGCTGTATTGTAGAAACCTCCGTAAACTTGAAGATTTGCCGTTTCCAAACTTTTCTTACAGTAATCCCCATCTGAAAATAGGAAAGTGTAAAATTAAAATGTGTAAACAGTTTTATAATGAAAAGACAGATGTCTGAACGATAAGGACACTTATTCTGCTGTCACTACCAAGTAAATGTGAAAATTAAAATGATTAAAGAAAGCTTTGTGTTCCTAAAAGTCATAATTCCAACAAAAACACTTAAGTAAAAAATAAGCCAAGTCTCACGTAAAAAGTTGTGAGATCATTGGTGTAGCCAAGTCTCCCCCTGTCCAAGTAATTTATCCAGTGCAAGTAAGTGATGTTGATTGTCTGTTTAAATTTAAAAACATTTTCTGATTTGGTAATTGCACAACACAATCAGGTTGAACAGTTTGTTTTTATTTAATTTATATTTTCCCTATGGTCGGTCTATATTAAGATATTTAAAAAAAAAAAAGAAAATGTAATGCAGTGTCGTATACAACTTTGTATCCTACACAGTTTGTGAGAGACACCAAGGGATGTGCCACGCAAGCGTGACCCATAGGAACTGTTCCAACATCAGACATTGCGTCATTAAGATGTTGGCTCGGCATTACGCCATGTCCTGCATCGTTTCGTCGCGTCCGACTCATCAGGGGCCCGACGATGCCCACCCTTGGTGCCCAACTTTGTATCCTTGTGTGGCTTAAGCAGAGCCCTTTCTCTATCTCTTTTAGTCCTTCTTGAGGGCTTAAAATAAATAATTTTTCACAAATCTTTACTAAATAATTATCTCGATTAATACTGTCAAATTAGTGTCAACCTCACTTATTCCAATACAAAATTCTATTAATAAGAGTAAAATAATACTTTAGTTTTGAACTTCTCTACTATGTAGCGCTAGTAGCACAAGTTAAAATTTTTTATTAATTTTGCATAGCCGGTTTTTCTATTAGCCTTAAGAGGGGCGGTAAAGAACCAGATTTTTTTCGGATTTTTACATTAAACTCTACCAATATACAAAATTTCAAGTTCCTAGGATTGATGATGATGATGATGAATAGATGCAGTAGTAATGCCACTTGGCATGTTACTTTGTCAAAATAAAAATAATTATTTCCTAGTAAAATTTAAAAATTCCTCAATTGAATAGGGAGCAATGTCAATTAAAATATTTTTTAAAGTCTTTTTAAGTGATTGATAGTCCAAGGAGCTGAGTTTTGCAGGAAGAGTATTAAAAAGTTTTACACCGATTACACTTGGATCCTTTTTAGTTTTTTCAAGTCTTCTATATGGAGTTGCAATGTTATCAGATGTTCTGGTAGCATAGTTGTGAATATCAGAGTTCTTAGTTTTATGAGATGAGTGGATGTGGATAGCAAGAATATTATACAGAATAAATTGTCCTATCACTGTTAATATCTTAAGTTGTTGAAAGATAGGTTTGCAAGTTTTTAGAGGGTGAGTCCCGGTGATAATCCTTAGCGCACGTTTTTGCAGAATAAGTAACTTCTCCGAATGAGCTGAAGTACCCCAAATATCAATACAATAAGTTAGTTTAGAGTGGATATTTGCAAAATAAATCTGGATCAGCTGTTTTTGAGATAGATATTTCCGAAGTATTCTGAGTGGATAAAGCTTCCTTGAAATATCTCTACAGAGATTATCTATATGCGAAGACCAACTAAGTTTCGAATCTATTGTAACTCTGTAAAGAAGCTTTACAGTTGTTGACTCAGATTTAGTACTTAAAGAAAAAAATATTGTCTGATTTTTAGAGGCGTTTAGAACTAAATGATTTGCTGAAAACCAGATTGCTAGAAGTACCTTAGAATTATTATGAGTCAGTCAGTCTATATATCAGTGACAAAATACCAAAACTTTAGGCTTATTATATCTTAAGAAACCAATATAGGTAGAGGTGTGAAATTTATATTTTCTCGTTTAGTTTGCAATGAACTCTTAACAGAAATTTATTTTACATATCTTAAGTATAATTAATAAGATAATAGAGGGGGTCTAAAATGCCTTGAGATGGTTCCAGTTAAGGATGGTACGACTGTGCTTAACTTGGCTGGGGCACTGCCGTGCTCCTAGGTAAAAGAGGGCCAGGGTAGCCTGTTGAGGAGAGAGGTTGGCTCTCAATATATCAGGTTACGCAGCATAGGACGTGGTCAGTAAGTAGGATGGGTGTCCCCTGACCATACAGACCTGGATTCAGTTCCCTTTCCTTGCCCCATACAATGATCACCCAGCATTGTTTAAACCAGGAAGCAGCTCGAAAGAGTTAGAGACACCAGGTTTCATCCTGAATAACCATGATCAACACTCTCGGTTCGATATAAAATCGAGATGTGGGACAAAGTAATAGTTTAGCATACACATTTAAAATTGTGCTTTAATGTTTTTACCTCATTTACCAAAATTATCAATAATGACACATTTTATCTGAAGATTAAGAGCGCAAGTGAAGTTGATGTCCAATAGAATAATGAAAAATGGAAAGTCTTTCCACAAAATGAATGTTTACTTCTCAAAACTAGTTTTCTGCCTCTTGCCGATCATCAGTGCCAACAATTTGGGGCTATTAATTTTATTATTTTTTCAAACTATTTTATGATTTTTTACTTTCTCATATAAAGAGAAAGTATTGTGATGGCGCGAAAATTCGATTTTGAGATTTTGATGGATTTACACGTTTTGAGGTCCCCTGAGTCCAAAAAAGTGGTTTTTAAAAAATGTCTGTCTGTTGTCTGTCTGTCGTCTGTCTGTGCAGACGCCTGGAGCCTAAACTACTGGGCCGATTTTGACGAAATTTGGCATACATGTTCAGAAAAATCATACCCCGAGGCGAAATCGAGAAATGAATTTTAGCTCTAAATTTGGGGGTACTACCCCCCAAAAACTTAGAAAAAACGTGAAAAAAAATTATTTCTCGAAAACTTTGATTAAAAAATTCTATAATGTAGCCCATTTAAATACGAATCTAACGATATAAGCCGTTTTCCCAGGAAAATCTAGTTCCTGAGAAATAAGCTTAAAACGTAGACGGAGAGAGCCCGGGTTCGATTCCCCACCCAGGAGATGTCATTTTTATGATAAATTTTAATGAAATGTTCAATAATAATTAAATTTGCATATGAAAACTATGACCTCGCATATGAGAATGTTTGTCTGAGTTGTCTCGGACCGATTTTTTGATTTTCATGCGCTGTCAAAAGTTAATACTAATAGTAAAAAGAGTGTAGGTATGATGCTAGATTTTTTAAGTTTGTAATAATATATCAGAAAGTAAGTCTACCTATATGATATCTTGTAATGTCCAATAAATTAGTTAATTTTCAGAGGAAAGTGTATTGGGGTAACTGTTTGGGGTTGGTACATGGTACATGTATATTATAATGTTTAAAGTATTTCCTATGTTTAGAGTATTTTAACTGGTACTAGGATATTGAAACTAAATTTATAAGGAAATAGAAAATGGAAGTATTAAGAATAAAAATAAACATAAGATATAAGAACTGTACCATATATCCATCCAACGTGTTCATGAGTTCTAAGGTTTTCATTCCTAAGCCATTCTTCTAGAGGAGCAAAGAATTCTCGGATAGCAGATCCATCCATTTTAAAATCACCAGTTGCTTCTCCCAATACTTCTTGCCATGGCTCTGAAGATCCTTTCTCCATTAGTTTCCTGTTAAAATAAATAATACTTTAATTGTTGTTTGTTTAATTCGTATTTTAGGTTCTATAATTTGAGCTACCGTTTTTATTAATAACAAACAATATTCAAGGTTAGTTCAGAAGTGACAGAAGTAAGTTTAAAGTTTTAAAATATATCAATAGAGAGGATGGTGGATTAATAGAGAGGAATGGTAATTTTGAGAGAAAAATGATTATATTATGAAATTAGCAATTTACATAAAAGTCTTACATGCCACATGCTAATGTTTTCTAGAAGAAAAATCATGTATGTGATTGGTGTATTATTTGATAATCAGACTTGAATCGTGCAAATATTTCAAGACTTTTATTTAGAAGTTAGTGCAAAGGCACTAACACACATGAACGGTTTGATGAGAAATCTAACTACAAGATTCCTTAAATATAATCTTGAAATAATTTTACCGAAAATTGTTTGAAGTTAACCCTCTGCCTGAAACATCGGTATTTTTAACCGCTATAGTATACTAAATATTGGCTGGTATCACTTTTAGTGAACGTGGATGGTTGTGGCTCGAAGACAGTCTCAGTGGACATCTTACCACAAAGGAGAGACGGTTGCCGCTCCGCTACCTGATTTTTTCTCGGCATAATCATCAATATCGTAGAAGTCTGTCGGTAAAATCTACCGGTATTCCACAATTGGTTAGATTTGTTTCCTGTCCGTAAGATTTACCGATGTTCTATCACAAACCCGTAATTTTTACCCATGTTCCAGTACTCATGGTAGTCATTTTTATCACCATTTCAATTATTGTTATAAATCAAATAGCTATAAAGGTCTTTAATTATGTTTTCTACAAAGTATGTGTCATCTACTGAACCTCTAATGAAATAATAACCTACAAATGTGGAAAAAATATGGTGTCGGTAAAAAATACTGATGTTCTGAAACTTGGGGTGCAAATCATGTTTCGGGTAGAGGGTTAATATTATTTTTTCTGGACAAATTAACTCATTTGGTAGTTACTAATGGGCTATATAGGGCTATAAATCATAAATTGATCATGCAGTTAAACTGTCAAAGAATATAAACAATAAAAACTGTACTATTTAAGTAGAGGTATGACCACTTTTGTGAACAAAAATGGTTTATCATAAAACAATAATTTAAAGATACTAACGCAAGAATACGGCCAGCTGATGGACTCCTGTAGATGTCACATTTGTGTAGAAGAGTTGAACCTAAATGGTGATCCCTCCCTGCTGCTTTACACAAGGCACGGTGGATCTGAAACTCTAGTACTGTGCCCACAAAATACCTGCAACAAACCAATTAAAATTATAAATCTACATTAGTTTTAATATAACAATTTGTCATAGAATTCCCATTCTATTCACTCAATGATCCAAACAAAAAAAAAAAATCATTTAAAATAAAGGACAAGAAAAATAATATACATAGTTGTAATGTAGTTTTATCATAACTTTAATTTTCACGGTGGATTTCAAATATAAGCTTTGTAAAATAAGCTTCAAATATAAGCTAGGCTTTGTATTAATAAAAGTTGTTATAGATTCAGGGAGTTATTTGTAATGACAAATAACTTCATGGTTTTATAAGTATTGCTGATATTCCAACATTTTTACTGTTACAATTCACAACCTCGAAAGAGATATATATGGCATTCCCTAAGAAATAAAGCTAAACAATAATAGATTTTTAACAGCGTAAGTTCCCAAAGCTATAGCCTAATCAATCTAGAAAAGACTTTTAATAGCGTAAGTTCCCTCAATCACAATCTAATCAATTTAAAAAAGATTTTTAGTAGCGTAAATAACCTCAGCCATAGTCTAATGTCTAATCTATTTAGAAAATATTTTAATAGCGTAAATTCCCTCAGCCATAGTCTAATGTCTAATCTATTTAGAAAATATTTTTAATAGCGTAAATTCCCTCAGCCATAGTCTAATGTCTAATCTATTTAGAAAATATTTTTAATAGCGTAAATTCCTTCAGCCATAGTCCAATGTCTAATCTATCTAGAAAATATGTTTAATAGCGTAAATTCCTTCAGCCATAGTCTAATGTCTAATCTATCTAGAAAATATTTTTAATAGCGTAAATTCCTTCAGCCATAGTCTAATGTCTAATCTATCTAGAAAATATTTTTAATAGCGTAAATTCCTTCAGCCATAGTCTAATGTCTAATCTATCTAGAAAATATTTTTAATAGCGTAAATTCCCTCAGCCATAGTCTAATGTCTAATCTATCTAGAAAATATTCTTAATAGCGTAAATTCCTTCAGCCATAGTCCAATGTCTAATCTATCTAGAAAATATTTTTAATAGCGTAAATTCCTTCAGCCATAGTCTATTGTCTAATCTATCTAGAAAATATTTTTAATAGCGTAAATTCCTTCAGCCATAGTCTAATGTCTAATCTATCTAGAAAATATTTTTAATAGCGTAAATTCCCTCAGCCATAGTCTAATGTCTAATCTGTCTAGAAAATATTTTTAATAGCGAAAATTCCCTAGGCCATAGTCTAATCCAACAATAAAAAATGTTTTATAGTGTAAGTTCCCTCAGCCATAGTCTAACCAATCTAGATGTTTCAAAGGTGACATGTCTGACATTGAGTAAATAATGAAATTTCAAATTCAAACCCATTGGAATGGTTAGGATCATTTGTCAAGGGAACTTATTATGAGAGTCATCAGTAACTGACATGTGTGTGTCCCCGAGAATAGCTAATCCTTCAAGCCCTTAATGCATTGCGGGTTAAAAATCATTCCTAATGTTTAATATAAAAGAGCTAGCACTCTCTCCATTGGACTTAAATAACTAAAAGACTCACAAATGAAGACTCTGGAGAGAGATTAGGGGTATATTGGTATAACATTTTAGAATATTCAATTATTAAATTATTTTTCAAGAAATTGTGAAGATAAAATTACAACCCCCGCCGGGAATCGAACCAAAGATTCCCAGCTTTAACCTCATATCTCTAACCATTCAATTAAAGCGGCAATTTCAACTTTATTACATACATTTCATGTGCATATTTACGTCAAAATTTATCTATAATGATCACAATATTTCCGATACCTTTGGTAAGCTCGGAAGCAATAATAAATATCAAAGACTGAAAAAAAATGCGTTGAGGAAGTATTTATAATTGATCTTTATAATTATTGGCTGTTATAACTACTTATAAAAGTTCATTTTTCACGCACTATTCTACCCAAAATTATTTACGCTATTGTCTTGGATCGGTTACATACATAAAGTAAGCAGGGAGCGACTATCTCGAAGATCCCTGAGGGAAGCTCTGAGGGACCAAAAATCTATGAGAACAACGTGGATGGACAACATTGCAATTTATTCACCATACTTAACGAAGATAAATAATGTCCTTTTAACGATCTTTAAACTTGTCACAGGAGAGTATTAGAGGTTGGAAAAACTTTTGATATCCCTCGGAACCAAAGTATTCATCACTCAAATTACCTACAGTCTACAGTGGCGTAACTATGGGCCCGCACGGGCCCTCATTGCGGGAGGACCCCCACCGTCAGGGGGCCCTAAATCAACGACGACGGGGGCCCCCAGTTCTAAACGCAAGAGTTTATTTTTTTTTGCTCATCAATTTTGTTTGGCGGGGGGCCCCCAAAAAGTTCTTGCGGGGGGGCCCCCAATGCTCTAGCTACGCCACTGATTACCTATACTTCACACATCTCTCCATACGATCTGTAAACATGAATCATATCAACCTTTTCTGGTAATCGAACCTAGAATTATTTTTGTTGTTTGACTTTTATGGTTAGGGAAGAATTCTTTATGGCACTTCACTAATTGATTAATTACATATACATATAAATGTTAACGGATGTTTTATCAGTAGAAAAAG
Source organism: Gerris lacustris (assembly GCA_951217055.1). Classification (NCBI taxonomy): domain Eukaryota; kingdom Metazoa; phylum Arthropoda; class Insecta; order Hemiptera; family Gerridae; genus Gerris; species Gerris lacustris. Next base: position 101,858,438 of record OX578277.1, on the reverse strand, counting down.
ATAAGGTTTTAAAGATAATCCAAGGGACTCACCATTAACTAAATTAGCTAAAGTATACATTTTAAAGAATAAATTACACGTCATAATTACAGCCAAGGGGTTTATTTTTTTGTCAGCAAAACATCTTTCAGGAAACAAACTAAATATATTAATTTTAGCGAATATTAAAAGTATAGTTAATGGTTTTAACAATAATAATAATTTAAAATGTAACTTATTTCAGTGCATTTATAATTTATAAAAGAAAAAGACTGCAGGTGTATATTTTTTTAGGCCGAAAACTAGTTTTGAGAAATAAACATTCATTTTGTGGGAGAGGCTTTCCGTTTTTCATTATCCTACATTATCATTTTTAGCTCATCATTATTTTGGACAATTAAACTTATATACTCTTTTTACAATTAGTATTTACTTTAGACACTCAGAGTGGCCAAACTGTATGAGGGGAAAAAATAAAGCCACTAGGCCTGTGGAAGGGGTGGGGCCAGTGACATTTTTATTTGTCAAGTTGGCCCGACCTTCTTGAATTCAAAACCCAGTGTTCTTATTGGCTCCTCTCCACATTCTTTCGATTTTCCCGGGCAGTCAAAAGTTAATACTAATTGTAAAAAGAATATAGTTATTAATAATAATTCCAGTTGGAGATAATAAGAAAAAGAATTAAATGAATAATAAATTAATCAACAATTCTAGTCAGAAGTATAGAAGAAAGAAGTTAACTGGAGCGTAAAGACGTCTGTTGGTCTGCCCTGAGGTGTCTTCTTCAGCATTTGGAAGAGATTTTGTTTTTTTGAATGGCCATCACTAAGAAGAGGCGAAGGTTATTGAGTTATTACATTGTCTTGTAGAATTTTAATAAGACTACTGTGATAGTGATGTTTTTTGAGACAACACTGATTTATCACTTTTTGATAAGGTTCAGTTAATTTGTTTTGGATATAATATCATCTAACTGTTTTTCAGGTATAAAAGTATTACGCCTGGATTAAGAATCTTCATTTATCTAATTAATTTATTAATTAATTATTATAACAGTGACCTAATAGTATATTCAGTCGTCTGTATAATTGTAAATTCGGTTAGTTTGAGGCAACACTGGACCAAATCTTATAACACTAATTTAATAACCCGAAATATTTGATAAAGAAAAATAAAATGTCTCTCTCATTTAATTTTTAATAACAATATGATATGTGATACATAAAGAAACAAGATTGCAATGATTATATAACACAAAAATATATTCATTTCGAATTAATACGCTCATAAATTAACGTGGGAATTATTACGAACTTATTGTCATAGCATACCTAAATTTATGTAATACAAATTACAAATGAGTAATTAGGTGATTATTTATTTATAAAAAAAAATATATACATTATACATATATATAATATGTCATTTTTATCTTAATTCAATATTTAAACATAAAAATTAGAGTACTTGTGCACGAAATGAAAAAAGGGCACTTAAAAATAAAATATAATATTTCAGCAGAGTCATTGAATCGTAAGATCATCCAGGCAAGATATTTTAAGTGTATAATTGTATTGTTTACATTTAATATTAATAATCTCCTTCTCCTTGACAAATTGTTATAAATCAATGAAATATATTAAACTATTGGGATTTTTTTAAAAAAAAAATTGTATTTTCTTTATTAAATTTGTCACAAAAATTTCGTAAAATGTTTTCCAAGTAAAATAGCTATACCGAAAAAAATTTAACTAACCCAAATTGATTAAACCAAAATGACCATCTTATCTGATAAATCAACTGTGTATATTTATTTATTAGGAAAATTTTTAAACGGTACTTCTGGGATACATGTTGTACGACAATATAAGAATATTATCTAGTAGATGAACCACCAGGAAAGATTGTCATTAAGCAATTTTACACTACATCTAATTCCACGGAAATATTACAATCACATTTAGTAGATAAACCATAGGGAAATGTTGTCACAAAGCTGTGTCACAGCGTCTTGTACGAAAATAATAGCATTTAATCCAGTAAATAAACCACAAGGAAAGGTTGTCATAGAGCTATTTGACATTACATCTTGTTGTACGGTAATATTAGCATTTCATTCAGTAAATGAACCACAAGGAAAGGTTGTCATAGAGCTATTTGACATTACATCTTGTTGTACGGCAATATTAGCTTTTCATTCAGTAAATGAACCACAAGGAAAGGTTGTCATAGAGCTATTTGACATTACATCTTGTTGTACGGCAATATTACCATTTCATTCAGTAAATGAACCACAAGGAAAGGTTGTCATAGAGCTATTTGACATTACATCTTGTTGTACGGCAATATTAGCTTTTCATTCAGTAAATGAACCACAAGGAAAGGTTGTCATAGAGCTATTTAACATTGCATCTTGTTGTACGGCAATATTTACATTTCATTCAGTAAATGAACCAAAAGGAAAGGTTGTCATAGAGCAATTTAACATTGCATCTTGTTGTACGGTAATATTAGTATTTCAATCAGTAAATGAACCAAAAGGAAAGGTTGTCATAGAGCTATTTGACATTACATCTTGTTGTACGGTAATATTAGTATTTCATTCAGTAAATGAACCACAAGGAAAGGTTGTCATAGAGCTATTTAACATTGCATCTTGTTGTACGGTAATATTAGCATTTCATTCAGTAAATGAACCACAAGGAAAGGTTGTCATAGAGCTATTTGACATTACATCTTGTTGTACGGCAATATTAGCATTTCATTCAGTAAATGAACCAAAAGGAAAGGTTGTCATAGAGCTATTTAACATTGCATCTTGTTGTACGGTAATATTAGTATTTCATTCAGTAAATGAACCGGTTGTCATAGAGCTATTTGACATTGCATCTTGTTGTACGGTAATATTAGTATTTCATTCAGTAAATGAACCACAAGGAAAGGTTGTCATAGAGCTATTTGACATTACATCTTGTTGTACGGCAATATTAGTATTTCATTCAGTAAATGAACCAAAAGGAAAGGTTGTCATAGAGCTATTTAACATTGCATCTTGTTGTACGGTAATATTAGTATTTCATTCAGTAAATGAACCACAAGGAAAGGTTGTCATAAAGCTATTTAACATTGCATCTTGTTGTACGGTAATATTAGTATTTCATTCAGTAAATGAACCACAAGGAAAGGTTGTCATAGAGCTATTTGACATTACATCTTGTTGTACGGCAATATTAGCATTTCATTCAGTAAATGAACCACAAGGAAAGGTTGTCATAGAGCTATTTAACATTGCATCTTGTTGTACGGTAATATTAGCATTTCATTCAGTAAATGAACCACAAGGAAAGGTTGTCATAGAGCTATTTGACATTACATCTTGTTGTACGGCAATATTAGCATTTCATTCAGTAAATGAACCACAAGGAAAGGTTGTCATAGAGCTATTTGACATTACATCTTGTTGTACGGCAATATTAGCATTTCATTCAGTAAATGAACCACAAGGAAAGGTTGTCATAGAGCTATTTGACATTACATCTTGTTGTACGGCAATATTAGTATTTCATTCAGTAAATGAACCACAAGGAAAGGTTGTCATAGAGCTATTTGACATTACATCTTGTTGTACGGCAATATTAGCATTTCATTCAGTAAATGAACCACAAGGAAAGGTTGTCATAGAGCTATTTGACATTACATCTTGTTGTACGGCAATATTAGTATTTCATTCAGTAAATAAACCACAAGGAAAGGTTGTCATAGAGCTATTTGACATTACATCTTGTTGTACGGTAATATTAGCATTTCATTCAGTAAATGAACCACAAGGAAAGGTTGTCATAGAGCTATTTGACATTACATCTTGTTGTACGGCAATATTAGCATTTCATTCAGTAAATGAACCACAAGGAAAGGTTGTCATAGAGCTATTTGACATTACATCTTGTTGTACGGCAATATTAGCATTTCATTCAGTAAATAAACCACAAGGAAAGGTTGTCATAGAGCTATTTAACATTGCATCTTTTTGTACGGCAATATTAGCATTTCATTCAGTAAATAAACCACAAGGAAAGGTTGTCATAGAGCTATTTAACATTGCATCTTTTTGTACGGCAATATTAGCATTTCATTCAGTAAATGAACCACAAGGAAAGGTTGTTATAGAGCTATTTAACATTAAATCTTGTTGGAGGGCAATATACGTCGCCTCAGAGAGGTTACGTAAAAGTGACAAAGGTTGCTATGACGTCATGCACCCTCCACGATTTTTCGTCAGGTTATCTTTTCTGGCTCATAACAAACCATTGTTTATTAGAGTTCTGTGAGCATTTTATAGTTTTTTCCTCTTTTCATTCTATTCAAAGCTTTTTTAACCGTTTTTAACCCTATCATATAGTAGTAACATCATTAATAAGCCAACAAATGTATACATTATAGGTGATAAAACAAATAATTCTCACAAATAACTCAAATAAGATGTAAAATAACTTACTTACAGATGTGCTCTTTTTACACTATTAAAAGCTTTTTTAACTGTTTTTAACCTTATCATGTATCAGTAACATCATTAATAAGCCAATAAATGTATACATTATAGATGATAAAACAAATAATTGATTAAAAAATAATAATAAAATAAAATAGCACTGATAAAACTCAGTCGTATATCCAATGTTATGAGCCAGCTGACCTAACAACACACACTATTTTACGTAAGTGACGTCACACTTCCCCGGCGTATTAGCGTTTAATCCAGTAAATAACCACCTGGAAAGCTATTAAATAATAAATCAAATCAGAAGACAAAAATGAAAAAAAATCTCAAAGAAGAATCAAGGAAAGAGAAATGAAAAACTTATAATAGCAGAGAAGAAGAATATAAACAAAATTGCTGAGGAATATATTATTGAAATGAGTTGTTAATTATTATTATGTATTACTAATGCATGATTAGCTACTATAAATTAAGCAACCACATATTATGTTTTTGCATCCGAGCCCCGAGCTTACCGAAGGTAACGGAAGCTGTGATCATTTGAAGAACGAATTTTTTTTCTCTGATTTAAAAAATTCAGAGGCAGAAATCTGTTTTAGACTTCAGAGAACATTTTTAGTTCCGTGACTGCCAGTCGGTCTGTCACTCAATTTTTGTGAACCAACATAATATCTTGAAAACTAATCGTCGAATTTTAACGCCCATTGTTGGCCCCATATAAGTTTTAACCTTCTGCGCCCATTTGTTTCTCTTCCACATGCGCACAAACATATACATTTATTTAGACATCTATATCTTCAGAAGTATACTACTTCTGATTCTCGTGAAATTTGGATGGTCTATCAAAAGTAGCCAGTAGATATCTCCAGAATAATTTCAACCGACCGTGCTCTTTAAATTTTACTTTATTTGATACTTTAATTCATGTAAAAAAATAAAACAAAATTTGACAGATTTAAGAACGGGGGGGGGGGGGGGAATTAAATAAATTTGACAATAATCGGTTGTAAAAGAATATAATCATTATATTATAAATGTTTGTTTTGATTTGAATGTCTTCAAATAGATACAATAAGTTATCTATATTAATTTACTCATTTTTATTTATTTTTATTTTTTTTAAAAAAAGACGAGCCCTTAGGCCAGTGGCAACGGGCTTAATTTTACATTTATAAAAAAATTAAAATTAATTTAGATAATTTATTATATTTAATTGAAGACGAACAAATCAAAACAAAAATATATTTTCATTGAATTAAATGTAGTTGCCTTAACTTAGCAATAATAAATCATTTTGAGGTGAGGGGGACACTATCATCGTTGGGACACTACACGATTATATAAATGATTTGGTTTTTGAGAAGCCATTATTTTCTGAAGAAGAATATTTTGTCAGCTCTTGATAAAAGTAAAAGTATTCTTTTATTTGAATGACCTTGGGATTCTGCTGTTAACATAATAGTTTATATTACAGAACAATAGAATTATTTTTAATGCATAAGTTAGTCTTCAAATTGTATAACTTGGTTATAATTGAATTAGATTCGTTTATTGGTAAAGTTATAACACATTTTGATTCGAGCGATTGTCGAGATTAGATTATTCTTTCACAAGGGAATTTACCGGTGTATACTGTATATTAGAATCATCTGCGGCAGAGCACGAAGAGAACAATCAGACTATCTTCACTGCTATAATGGAATCATTTGCAGCTGCATTGAGGTGTCTGAGAATGGATCTTGCTTACTGTTTCAGTCCCATTACTTTATATTACGTAAAATAATAAAATTGAGCGATACAGAACTTTGGGGTTGGAAAAAAAAATAGAAAGAAATAGAAGGGGAGTTTTTAGAAGATGGAATCTATCTTGGGGCAATAACTGAAAGTCTTTTAAGGGTGCTCCAGTCTAATGCATGTGAGGTTGGCGCAATGGAACCTGAACTCAGGTATAAGGGCGAAGTTGCGTAAAGACGCGCAACCTGACGCAACTCTCTATAGCATCAAGAGGTAACGCTTTTTTTGAACGCTTTAGGCAGCGTGTTAGCGCTTGAAGACTTCGAGAGGCTCATCAAGATGATTGAATCATAATCACCAACAATCTGATACAATGAACGTCTAATAAAATCTGTGATATTTTCACACCTTGACCCTTCTTCGTAAATGAATCAAACGAACCATAAACACTATAATTATGTTACTATTATGATAGTTTATATAAAAATAAATAGAAGAAAAATAGATAAATAGAACGCTAATCTACGAAAGCAAATGCAACTGCAATCATTGGTAAACACGAATAGGTATAGGTTTTAATTGACTCTTTCACTCCAAAGAGACAAACTTGTACAATCCTAGATTGCACATGGTACATTCATAACACGAAAAAGGATACCTAGCTGTTAGCTAACACTCAGATCCATAATTACCATCTTCACCTGTTATTTTTAACGAGTCTTACAATTGCACATCAGCAATTCCCACACCAGTATCATCTAATGGCGATAAATTGACGGGATTAATTCTATTTATCCGCATTATCCAAATCACAACTTTTATTTCAACATTAGAATTTAAGGATCCTTCGAAGCTAATGAAACGTATTAGTAAACTAATCGTTGCTCTAAAAAAAGAAAAAAAAATGATCAGGAAGAGTAGTTTTAACGTATTAGGAGTTCGTGACTAAAGGAGTGAAGGGGTCAAATATAGCGGCATAAAACCGAATTAGGCTCTGATAATATACAGAATCTGGGCCTTATACAAATTATTATTAATATTTTTTGCTCCTTCCTCGTATAAATCATTTATACATATAGTTACACATATATATAAAAGGCCTATCCCAAAAACATACAGAAAACTTTTACAGAATTTGATTGCGAAAATTTAAAATTCGGAATAAAACCTATAAAGACAAAATAAAAAGCAACTATCATAACAATTTGAAAGAAAAAACTGAAAAATTAAAAAGAACTAATGCAATTTACAAAATAGATTGTAAAGATTACATCGGAAAAACTATACAGAATTTGAAAAAAAGGATAAGCAACACACCTACAGTATATATAAGCAAAAACATTCAGCAAATTAAAATTATCTTATTAGTAAAGAAGTAAAGTTCTTTTTTCTGCCCTAGGGCGGAAAAAAGAGGAATTATAAAAACGCACATGCGCAATGAATACAAATACGTAAAGAATCACTTTCTACGCATCTAAACAGAGATACAATGTTTACATTTCGTATCAATCGTATATCAATAATGAAATCCTTAAATTATCTATATATATAAAAGTCAACGTATGTATGTGTGTGTGTGTGTGTTTGTTTTTTTATACAAATCTACAGTTTTAGCCCGATTTTGATGAAAATTTGCACACTTGACCTTCAAAGCAAGGAAGAAATCAAGGTCTACGTGAATTTTCGAAATTCAAATTTTGGTACACAGGGGTACGGGGTACAAGTAATGAATACGGGGTCAAAGTAATGAATACCCTTCGTGATGCATATCGTTGAAAAGCTCTTTAAGAGTGCAGTAATTGTTGTTATGTATAGTTTTGTCATATTTTTATTTAGGAGGGGGGTAAAATGGAAAATATAGCTATATCTATAAATAAAAGAATAAGAGTATCTATATGAGAGAATGTCTTTTATACAAATCTACAGTTTTATCCCAAATTGATGCATTTTTACACTCTTTTTCTTCCAAACAAGGTGAAGGTCACTGCCTATATGATTTTCCGAAATTAAAATTTTGGTACACAGAGGTACGGAGTACAAATGTCAAAGTAATGCATACTCTTCATGATGCATATCGTTGAAAAGCTCTTTAAGAGTACATTAATTGTTGTTAAGTACGTTTTTGTTATATTTTCATTTAGGAGGGGGGTAAAATGGAAATGTATATCTATATCTATAAAAGTCAACGTATGTGTGAATGTGTTTATGTTCTTTATACAAATCAACAGTTTTAATTCGATCTCGATGAAAATTTGCTCACTTGACCTTCAAAGCATGGGGAAGATCTCTGTCTACATGAATGTTCGAAATTTAAGTTTTGGTACACAGGGGTACGGGGTTCAAATGTCAAAGTTGAAAACCCTTCATGATGCATACTGTTGAAAAGCTCTTTAAGAGTACAATAATTGTTTTTACGTGCATTTAGGGGGGTAAATGGAAAAATATATCTAAAAGTCAACGTATGTGTGTATGTTCTTTATACAATCCATATAGTTTTAGTCTGATCTCGATCAAAAAATGCACACTTGACCTTCAAAGGAAGAAAACATCAGTGTCAACATGAATTTTCGAAATTTAAATGTCGGTACACAGGGAACAGGGTACAATAATGAATACGGGGTCAAAGGACTGAATACCCTTTATGATGCATATCGTTGAAAAGCTCTTTAAGATTACATTAATTGTTGTTATGTACAGTTCTGTCATATGTATTTTCATTTAGGAGGGGGTAAAATGGAAAAATATAGCTATATCTTATAAAAAAAAAAAAAAAAGAGTGTCTGTATGAGGGTACATGTCTTTTATCCAAATCTACAGTTTTATCCTAATGTGATGAATATTTACTCACTTTCCCTTCAAAGCAAGGGGTAGGTCACCGTCTACATGAATTTTCGAAATTTAAATTTTGGTACAAAGGGGTACGGTGTAAAAATGTCGAAGTAATGGATTCCCTTCATATCATGCATATCGTTGAAAAGCACTTTAAGAGAAAAGTAATCGTTGTTATGTACAATTTTATTTAGGAGGGGGTAAAATGGAAATTTATAGCTATCTATATATATAAAAGTCAATGGGTGTATGTTCTTTGTACAAATCTACAGTTTTAGTTCGATGTCGATAAAAATTTGCCCACTTGAACTTCAAAGCAAGGGGAAAATGACAGCCTACATGAATTTTGGTCATTTAAATTTGGTACACAGGGGTATGGTACAAGTAATGAATACGGGGTCAATGTAATGAATACCATTGATGATGCAAAAGATCTTTAAGAGTAGAGTAATAGTTTTTATGTATTGTTCTGTCATATTTTACTTAAGGGGGGGGGGGGGGATTTAGGATATTTAAAAATTTGCTTATCAAAGAGGAGGGGGTATAGAAATAGGTGGGAGAGGTAGAATCTAGATATTCTTGCATAGTAAAATAATTTATAATTTATAATTTTATTAAGTTTCATTATGGTTGTTTATAAACTTATCTAATTATTACAACACTCCGTAGCGAAGCACGGGTACCCAGCTAGTTGCTTATAATAATAAATTAATCATTTTTATAATCCAGTAGTGTCCCGACGAACCTCCTCAAAATGATGTGTTATTGCAAAGCTAAGGCAACCACATTTATTCCAATAAAAATGAATGTTAGTTTTGATTTGCTGGTCTTTAAATAGATATAATTACTTATCTAAATATTCATCTAAATAATATAACTTAATTTTACTTTTCTTCTAAATATAAAATTAAGCCCGTTGCCACGGGGTTAAGTCCTCGAATAATTAAAAACTACAAAAATAACTTATGTATAAATATAATGTATTATACACATATAATAAATAAGTTATTACAAACTAAGGTTTCTTTTCGGTTATCTCAAATAGATACCAGATTTAGTTGAATGTGATTGTTATTTGGATATGTTAAGGTAAATTATATGAGTTAAAATATTTAATAAAAATTTATGAGTCAAGTGATAAGAAGACATAAATTTTAAATTGACTAAAACAACATATTTGTGTAAACATGTTTAAATATCTTCTCAAGACCAGGGTAAGACAAAAATTCAAAATGTTTATACATATCATGTAATTTTGAAGATGTAATTATTGTTTATTGTTATACATAATATTTTGCAAGCAATTTATAAAAGAAATCTAAATTATGTTTTAAGCACGATGATGTGACGGAGAGGGACGAAATATAACCAGAAACAAAAAAAATATGTGTGAGGCTCTCACGCATTAGAAGTGAAACTTATTATTTCAGTATTAAGAAATGGTTATGGGAAATTTAATTGAAAAAAAAATATTGCCACGCTAAGGAGACCACATTCTTAAGTTCATGGACGATATCGTGTTGATAGCAAAGAATTTAAGCGAGGCAAAAAGAATGATAAGCGATCTAGTGGCGGTCGTCAAGGAGGTAGGGCTACAGCTGAACAATACTAAAACGAAGATAATGGGTATTAATCTAGAAATAGAAGAACCTAAAATACGTGTCGACACAGAAGAGTTCGAAGTAGTAAAGGAATACGTTTATTTAGGCACTTTAATAAGCTGCCATAAAGACGACCAAGAAAGAGAAACTAGTCGCAGAATAGCACAAGGATGGCAAGCTTATAACAAATACAGGCACTTATTTAGATCGGACGTTAAGATGCAAGATAAGAAAAAGCTATGGAATATGTGCGTAATGCCGGTAATAACGTACGGAGCAGAGACGTGGACCCTAAAGAAAAGCACAATAAACAAGCTGACAGTGACACAGAGAAGAATGGAAAGAAGCATGATGAAGGTATCGCAGAAAGATAGGAAGAGGAACGAGTGGGTGAGAGAACGGACAGGACTTGAAGACATAGGACAGACAGTAACAGAAAGAAAGTGGAGATGGGCAGGACACGTGGCGCGAAGTAATGATCAAAGGTGGACAAAAACCATGATACACTGGTACCCAAGAGAAGAAGAGGTAGGCCGCAACTAGCATGGGATGAAGAAATGAAAAAATCTTGCGGGGGAGCAACCTGGCAAAGAGTAGCCCACGACAGGAATGAGTGGAAGAGGATGAAATCCGTATACACCCAAGTATGGCTTAATAATTGTGAGTGAGGCAAAGGAAAATGTAATTCAAAGTATTTAAACAATAAAATAAAATAAATAATAATAATAATATTAATCAATTAAAATAAAACTAATAAAATAAAATATAATAATATATCAAATACATAAAAAAAAAAAAAAAAAAAATTATAAAGATAATATGAAAGAAAGAAGTATGCGCAGGTAAAATTATATAAGATGTAGTAGGCGTGTTTGTTGAAAAAGTATTAAACATTTATACAGAAGTTTTTATTCTTTTTTGTTGATTAAAGTGATTGTATTTTAATTTATATTTTCATAGGAGAAATGTTATATAATTTATTAGAATTAAGGCAATTCATTTTACCCTAATCTTAGGGTCCACAGCTTGGAAAAGCTGATTTACTGTCAAATTATGTGTATTATGTTAAAAGATATCTATAATTATAAGGCAATTAACTGTAATAAATGGAATAAATAAATAAATAAAAAAGGAGACCACATTTATTCCAATAAAAATAAATGTTTGTTTTGATTTGCTGGTCTTTAAATAGATATAATACAATTAATCTGTAAAAATGTTACACTTGGACTAGTCTCGAATCGCAAACTTCGATACACGATTTCACTATATGAAAAAATTCACTCTACCGCCACCAAAGAAGTTTCACTTCAAAAATTATGAGTTAACTTGGGAACTACCTAAAATTACCTAACAAAGTAAATAAATAAATAAATAGGGAGGAAGGATTGAATAAATAGGGGCAACTTTTGAATCATTTATATTTTCTTAATTATTATTAGGGTTTAATTTTATATTTAGAAATAAAAGTAGAATTATGTAAATTAATTTAGATAAGTTATTATATCTATTTGAAGACTAAAAAATCAAAACAAACATCTGTTTTTATTGGAATAAATGTGGTTGCCTTAGCTTAGCATTAACAAATCAATTCGAGGTGCCGTCGTTGGGACACTACTCGATTATATTGAGTTAATTAATTAGTGTATTTACTAAAATTTAGCCAATCAGCCATAAACTAATTTATATACTTAAAAGAGATTAGCATTTATGTTACTTTTAATTATATTCATTAAAAGTTGTTTGTTTTGATACGTATCTTAACTTGAAATGAAAGATGACCATTGTTGATAACAATAATTATACAACAAATTAAATAATACTAATTTATAATATATTAATGTGTGTGAATTAAATAAAATAAATGGATGTCGTGCAACTGTTAACTACAGTTGAACTCGAAATATGAGTACTTATATAATATGTCCACTATGATTATTCTACTGCTTAATATCTCCAAGCGAACTAAGATTATTATGGAATTAGGGCAGTAGACGAGAGTTGTCTATATTTATTATATGAAGACCGCAACAGTCCGGCTTTTAAGATTAATTATTTTCTTATTTATATAGTTTTTTTTTTTTATTTTTTAAATAAGTACGTAATTGAAATGATTAAATGTCATATCACAAGCTAAAACAAGGTAATAAACAAAATTTAAAAAAAAAATTGTTCGACTTTTTAAAATTAAAAAGTAGGAAGTAAGCAGTTCATAGATAGACATAAAAAGGGCTTAAGACATCGAATCTTAGAATCGCGTAATATTCTTCTAAACTCATTTAATTTTATAACTTTGACAGAATATTTAAGGAAATTGCTTACTTACTATACAGGGTGGTCCAAAAGTCTCCCCCCCCTCTTAACTTTTGAACGGTTTGAGATAAATTAATGAAACTTGGGGGATCTGTACCATGCAAAAAGAAGTTTGTTTTCATGCAATCACTCACTAGGGGCAACCACCCACTTTGCCCCCAGGCCACCTAACTTCAGAATTTCAAATTGGAATGTATATTTTTGATAGCATATTTGGATTCTACAGTGAAAAATAATATTTTTTTACTTGAAACTATTTTTTCTGTCTCCAATATTTTGCCCCCTACTGGGGGGTAAAGATAGCGAAATAACCCTTTCGAAATAGTAAAAAAATAACACTTAGATCGTTATAAAATCTAAACGGTTTGAAATAAAGTAATAGAACTTGGGGGGATCTGTACCATGTAAAGGGAGAAGTGTGTAATCATCCACTCGCGTACTAGGGGCAACCACCATTTTGCCCCCAGGCGCTGAAATCTACCATTTTTATACCTTTACCCCCCTATAGGGGGCCTAATATTGGAGATAGAAAAAAAAAGTTTGAAGTAAAATATTTTTATTTTTTACCGTAGAATCTAAATCTGCTATCAAAAATATACATTCCAGGTTAAAATTTTGAAGTTAGGTGGTCTGGGGGCAAAATGGGAGGTTGCCCCTACTGCGCGATTGCATGAAAACAAACTTCCCTTTACATAGTAAAGATCCCCTAAGTTTCATTAATTTATCTCTAACCGTTTAGATTTTACAACGTATTTTCGGAAGGGTTATTTTGCTATCCTTGCCCCCCTGCGGGGGGCAAAATATTGGAGATAGAAAAAATAGTTTCAAGTAAAAGTTTATTATTTTTCACTGTAGAATCCAAATATGCTATCAAAAATATACATTCCAATTTGAAATTCTGAAGTTGGGTGGCCTGGGGGCAAAGTGGGTGGTTGCCCCTAGTGGATGATTGCATGAAAACAAACTTCCCTTTGCATGGTAGAGATCCCCCAAGTTTCATTAATTTATCTCAAACCGTTCAAAAGTTAAGAGGGGGGGGGGAGACTTTTGGACCACCCTGTATATTGCATTAAACCTCGTTCACACAGTGACACTAATGTTACATCCACTAAGCCACATCCTTTGAGGTGCAGTTTTTATATTTAGTAGTGCCGTGAAACTGCTTGACACTCGCCGTCATGACACTGAAATTTGGCATTGGCATACATGTTCAGAAAAATCATGCCCGAAAAAAAAAATCTCGAAAACGGTTCCGCCGATTTTGATTAAACAATTTTAAAATGTAGTCCATTTTAATACAAATCTTACGATATAAGCCGTTTTACCGGGAAAAATATATAATTCCTGAGAACTATAGATTTAAACGTGAACGGAGAGAGACCGGGTTCCATTCCCCTCCGAGGAGAAGTTATTTTTATCATAAATTTTGATGAAATGTTAAATAAGTAATAATTAAATGTACCTAATAAAACTCGAAAACTAATAAATAGAAAAATGGGTTAAGTATAATTATGATCTCGTATATGAGAAAGTTTGCCTGAGTTATGTGGGACCGATTTTTTTATGATGATAACTGTAGATTTTATCCATTTAAAATAAATCAACATTTAAAGCTGCATCGATTAAAATCAACATCCTTAAAGATTCTTGCGCAGTTGTGAAATGTCGGATCTAGCATCCTTCGGGCCTCTGCCATCACCGTAAATCCTGTTTGGTCCGATTATCTTGAAGATGTAATATCAAACGTTCGAGGAACTCTACAGGAAAGTATCTTTGATCGAGACGTGATGTTAACACGTTACCTCTAAACGTTTTGCTTATAGTGGGAGAAAACAGTTAACACGCAAGAAACAAGCCACATCCTTCGAGGTGCTGTTTTCATTAATCAACGTTGATACTCATGAAGACATAGGATGAAAAGGATAAAGAGGAAGAGAATAAATGATGAAGAGGATAAAGGAGTAAGAGGATAATGGAGAAAGAGGATAAAGGAGAAAGGAGAAAGGAGAAAGGAGAAAGGAGAAAGAGGATAAAGGATAAAGGAGAAAGAGGATAAAGGAGAAAGGAGAAAGAGGATAAAAGATAAAGGAGAAAGAGGATAAAGGAGGTAGAGGATAAAGGAGGAAAAGAATAAAGGATGAAGAGGATAATGAAGGAAGAGAATAAATGATGAAGAGGATAAAAGAGAAAAAGGATAAAGGAGGAAGAGGATAAAGGAGAAAGAGGATAAAGAAGGAAGAGAATAAAGTAGAAAGAGGGTAAAGGAGGAAGAGGATAAAGGAGCAGGAAGAGGAAAACATTTCTCATATATACTGTGTTTTAATCTCCATAATAAGTAATTTATTAATCAATTTATCAATTTATTTTTAAACATTTTATTTAAAAAGTGTTCAACATGGGTTGTTTACTTTTTGTTTTTGATTTTTATAAAAATTAAATTTATTTTGATCAATATCCCGGGAACTAGATTTTTTCGTGAAAATTACTTATATGGTTAGATTCCTATTTAAAACGACTTAAAATCATACTAAGCATTTTAGAATTTTTAAATTAAAATTGTTGTAAATAGTTTTTTTCCGAGGTAGGCTGTGAAATAGTAACTTTAGAGCCTAAAAAACATAGCTAAAATCCATTTTTTCATTACGTGGACTTAAAACATCTTTTCATTACTCCTAGCTGTAAAGAGAAAATCTTTTACGTCCAAGGAACTAAAAGATTTTTATTTTCCGGCGGGTAGTTGTCAAAACTTCCATTAGTAGTGCTGCAGTCTTAGTAGAAATGCTTCTAGTACGATTAAAATCCGCTAGATGTCAATGCGTTTTATTTATCTTTTCTTATAGTGTAACCTCTTTTTAAGGTTTCTTTTTTTAAGTCTTAAGTATGTACTAATATTTGTTATTATTATATATTGATTAGTGATTAATATTTAATGTTTTTTTATTGTCTGCTACCTCGAAAAAAATAGCATATGCTACGCGACTGTGAAGTGTTTTTTCTTTACCTTGGCAATATTTACTGTCTCGCTTCGCTGGACAGTAAATGTAATTGCCGCGGTAAAGAAAAAACTCACTTCACAGCCTAGTAACATAATATACTATTTATCGTTTTCATTTCAGGGTATGATTGCTGCCAAATTTTATCAAAATTTTGTGCTGAAGTTCAGGCTCCACAGCTTCAGGGTCTGCACAGACTAGAGACCCACATTTTTTAAAAACTACTTTTTTGGACTCAGGAGACCTCAAAACTTGTAAATTCATCAAAATCCCATATTTTCAATCACCACAATTTCGTCCACTTTAGTTGAATATATAATTTCGGAATATAAGTCGGAGGAGTTATTTTCTAAGATATGATGATCCGCAATAATGTTGAACTTATACGACAGACAGACAGACACGAGACCAAGATTAATCTGCATACATTTAGTTCATGTATGATGACTAACAAAAAAGTGGTCGCATTAAATATTAGTTTCTGTAGTATTTTTCACAATGTACTAACATATTGTTGGTCTTTGAATTCACTATAAGTAATTTTGATAAAATCGCATCTTGCTATCAACACAACATACCGGCAATTCAATCAGTCAATGACTTATTATAATTATTAAAGCCTTCAAGAGATGCCAATGGGGAATTATTACGAATTACTGACATGACACTGTTTACTTTTGAAATTAAAGAAGTTCAGTAACATTTAAAAAAATAATAAAGCCGCTTGATATGTAACCAAATGATGCAAGGATATTAAAATTACTTGAAGGGAAATCAAGTGAATAATTAAGTTCGTTAGATCACTAAATATAATATATGAGTATTCAATTACTAGGTGTATCTAAACTGATAATAAGACTGACAAAAAGGTGAAGTACTCTTCAATGTAATATTTGAAGAACTTAATAACGGAACAATGAACAGGGATTCAAATTTATCTTTTCACCTTTCTTCTTATGATTTTTACACTCTTTAATATTATACTCGTATAAATATATAAATTAATTCTTAAATACTTTCAAAGTACCTACTTATTAAAATGAATACTTAAAAGAGAATCATTCTTGACATCAAAAGAAAAGGCTTAACAAAATCTGCAATCCTTAAAATCATAATTATTTAACTTTCTAACTAGTCTGCCAATTAGTGTGGCACATAGCTTCCTCGCTTCCTATTTCGTATATTTTAATGATTTTATGCTTTTACAAACTATTATTATCAAATTTATTTTGCTGTCTTCCTGGATGAAGCCCAGGCTTTTGACAGAGTTTGGCACGCCGGCTTACTTTGGAAACTCAAGGGCATCCTTCCCTTCACCTATTACCTTATCCTAAAATCCTTCCTCGATGAACGTACTTACCATGTTTCCTATAATCATTCCACTTCCTCGATTTATTCTGTTAAAGCAGGTGTACCCCAAGGAAGCATCCTTGGTCCAATCCTATATTCCATATACACTTCTGATATTCCTGAACATCCTGACACCACACTCGCATCTTTTGCCGATGATAAATGTATTATAGCGTCTCACAAATCATCCAGAACTGCTTCCGACCATGTACAACAACATCTCTCACTCATAGAAGCATGGCTAAACAAATGGAGGATTAAAATTAACGAGAATAAAAGCATCCATGTAACATTCAGTTTAAGACACGGCAACTGCGAACCTGTATTCCTAAACCAAACACCTATTCCTCACTCTAGCACTGTCCGCTACCTCGGGATACACCTGGATCGGCGTCTAACATGGGCACACCATACAAAACTCAAACGACAAGACTGCAACAGACGTTACAAACTTTTATACAGACTCCTACACCATACATCGAAACTCAACATGCATAACAAATTACTCATTTATAACACCATAATTAAGCCCATATGGTCATACGGCATTGAACTTTGGGGTTGCACCAAGCGTTCCAACTCCTA
Organism: Gerris lacustris; assembly: GCA_951217055.1. NCBI lineage: Eukaryota > Metazoa > Arthropoda > Insecta > Hemiptera > Gerridae > Gerris > Gerris lacustris. The sequence goes on along the minus strand of OX578277.1, from coordinate 101,840,556 downwards.
TCGTATCCAAACCATCCAATCTAAAATCCTAAGAAGAATAACCAATGCTCCTTTCTATGTATCCAACCTTATCCTCCACAGAGACCTTAAAGTCCCATTTATTCGTGACCTAGCCTCCTCCCGATACAAAAGCTTCCATGACTCCATATCCCACCATCCTAATCCTTTAGTCCAAAACCTATCATCTCCATCCATTCCACAAAACCCTCCTCGACGCCTAAAGAGGCACTGGCCGCGTGACTTATTAAACAATTAACATGTAATTCCAAAAGGAAAAAAAAAAAAAAAAAAATCAAGTTATTAAATATTATGAGTACTATCGATGGATAACTTCTCATCTCATGTCACATCACAAGTCACTGTAAATATTCTGAACATATCTGTATTGCTTATAACATGTACTAATGTAGTCGCAATAATCTAATAAATGAAAAAAAAAAAAAAAAAAAAAAATTATTTTATTTTTCCCCCGTTTTTTAAATCATATCGACATTTTTTTTATTTTTTTACATGAATTATAAAGCCTCGTCCAGACTGCCAAACCGAACAGAGGCAACGAGCCGAGCATCCCCAGAGTCTCTGCGCATCCACAGTCTGAGATGCGCAGGCGCACTGTAGACTGGGCATGCGCAGAGACCAATGCTTGGCTCGTTTCCTCTGTTCGGTTCGGCAGTCTGGACGAGGCTTAAAGTATCAATTTAGCAATATTTTTAAAGCGCAGAGGGTTGAAATTAATCTGGGTCTATCTGCGGGCTACATTCAACAAACCATCTAAATTTTTCATAAAAATCAGATGAGTCTTTTTGAAGATATAGGTGTAAATAAATGTATGTTTATGTATGTTATTTTTAAATATATGTTTATGTATTGTTAAATGTATGTTATTTTATAAATGTATGTTTATGTATTGTTAAATGTATGTTATTTTATAAATGTATGTTTATGTATGTTATAAATGTATGTTTATGTAGCGCAGAGGGTTGAAATTAATCTGGGTCTATCTGCGGGCTACATTCAACAAACCATCTAAATTTCATAAAAATCAGATGAGTCTTTTTGAAGATATAGGTGTAAATAAATGTATGTTTATCTACGATTGATAAGAAATATAAACATTATATCTCTGTTTAGATATGTTGAAAGTAATAATTTACGTACTTGTATTTATCGGGCATGCACGTCTCATAGTTCTGAAGAATTCCTCTTCTTTACCACACTAGTGCGGTAAAGAAGAGGAATTCTTCAGCTTTACGCACGATTAGCTAGTTTGTTTACATTTAACAAAACTAATTTGCTGTTCTTTTATTAAAGTAGCTGTTTATATCGAGTTTTTAGTGAAAAACAATGAGTGAATTAAGTGACTTTGACGAAAATGTGGAGAATAATACTCCTCTTTATCAAGAGAGAGATACGAACTTACATACAGCAAGTTTATTTTTTTCTGTATTTATTATTAAATCTAACAATCGTAGATAAAGTACGGTACGCAACTCGAGCGAAAACGCATTTTTTTTTGCATTGCTCGTGTGGTTTTCAACCCTCGCTGTCGCTCGGGTGCAAACTCCACACTCGCATGCAAAATGCTACTTTCCGCACTCGACGCGTAATGTACTATTGTGCATATGTGGAAAAGAAACGAATGAGCTCAGAAGGAAAACTTATACACAGGACCAACAATGAACTAATTATGACCTACCCTCCAAATTTTATTAAAATCGGACAAATAATTTTTAAGATATTTTGATTCACAAAAATTTAACGACAGACAGACAGGCCGACCGACATGTACCTTGAAGTCTGAAACGGATTTCTGTTTTTTTATTTTTGAAATTGGAGAAATAAAAAATGTTGTTTCTTCACAACGATCACGTAGCTTCCGTTACCTTCGGTAAGCTCGGAAGAAAAGCTAGAGACATGGACCAAACAGTTAATTAAATGCCTTCTTCTGTAAAAAAATAAATTCTGACTAAAATGTAATTGTTATCTTCTCAGAGTTCAAACAATGCATACTATAATATATTCCACTCTCTTCTACAAGAAATTTAAATAAAATTAAAATAATTTATACATTTATTTTATAAAATGAATTTCACGATGATTTACTCACTCGATTAAAAAAACAAATCAAGTCATACTTTATGATTCAATATTATTTAAAACTCAAATTTTATGAACATCACATAAAAACAAATTATACATATGCACACGTAAAATACGTATGAACTTTCCAAATAGTTTCATAATGTAAAATCAATATTAAACAAGTAATGAAGGTTATTAGTAATTACCCTTCACGTAAATCTATAAAAATCTATAAAATATTTTAATAGGCCGCATCCTGAGAACAAGTAGATTGGGGTCACATAATGTATGACTATAATATTAAAAAATCAGTACAGAACTCTTAATCATTTCACTATCACTATGTATTTTCAAAAGCAGCAACGCTAGTTATTAATTCTATAACGGAATCAATTAGACGTGTAGTTATTCGATTGAGGAACGACAGAGAAATTATACGTGAAAAATTAATGCTACATTGAACGATTTAAGAATCCCAGGATACGACAGTTTAATCTTTCGTAACAGAATTTAACACTTTAAACTCGTGTCATAACATCCGGCACTAAAAAAAATCCGTTTTATTCTGACTAAATAAATAAATATATGTTCCTATTGAACTTAAAATTTATAGAAAACTTGATTAGACGTTGATTTTAGATTTGATTGATTAATAACTACCAAATCACAGGGAAGTACTCGCGCCCATCCAAGTACTTAATAGGGTTTCTTAGATTATCATGCGCATATCCGCCATCTTATAATTTTTTTGAAAAATTTCATTTCACCCTATATGAAAGAAAAAAAAAAGAAAAATAATTTAGATGGAAGGCCCATAAAAAAAAAAAAAAAAAAAAAAAAAAAATCGGTCTGAGACATAACTCAGACAAACTTTTTCATATACGAGTTCATAATTACTTAGACCAGTGTTTATTTATTTATTAGTTTTCGTAGGTGCATATAATTATGTACCATTTTATCAAAATTATCACAAAAAACTTCTCCTCGACCGGGAATCGAACCCGGCCTCTCTCCGTCCACGTTTAGCTATTCTATCAGGAACTAGATTTTTCCCGGGAAAACGGCTTATATTTTTAGAGTCGTAATTAAATGGACTAAATGTTAGAATTTTTTAATCAACATCGTCGGACCGTTTTTGAGAATAAACATTTTTCACTTTCTTCCATACGTTTTGGGGAATGGCGCCCCCAAAATTTGGAGCTAAAATACATTTCTCTATTTCGCATCAGGGTGTGATTTTTGTAAACGTGTATGCCAAATTTCGTCAAAATCGGCATTAGTAGTTTAGGCTCCAGGCGTTTGCACAGACAGACGATAGACGATTAAAACCACTTTTTTGGAGTCAGGGGACCTCAAAACGTGTAAATCCATTAAAATCTCAAAATTGAATTTTTGCGCTATCACAATACCTTCTCTTTATATAAGAAAGTAAAAAGACAAGAACCAAGTATGTATTTAGAGTAAGGGGTCCCTGGTTCGATCCCTCAGTGAGTCACAATGTTTTTTATCGGTAATTTAATGACAAGGTAAATTATTTATCGTCAAAACGTTTTCGGGAATTTTTATCGCACCTATTATAAGTTATTTTCAAGAAGCATATCAAAATTTTACGACTAGCCTTAATAGTGTGATTGAGGGAGGGGGGAGAGGGGTATCTTTTTGGGTATATTTAAACTTATAAAACCAATAAAGAATGCAACATTTAAAAAATTATATAAATATATTTTTAACCTAATCATCAGCAGCTTTCATTTAACAATAAATTATTAATTAATAAAATTATAATATTTTGCCAATTGAACGTATAATACACGGGGGATAAGCACTTAAATTATAACACTTAATAATTCAATAGTTTTAATGTTTAGTAGAAGACAATTAATGAAAAGAAAAAAATAAATTTACAATTATAGAGAAAATAAATTGTAATAACGTCTGGCGGCATAATTTACTAAAACTTAAATTTATTTGTATTAAATCTCAATAATAAACAAAACAAATCACATTTCAGGTTTGTCACCTTTCAAATCAACATTAAAAAAATATCACTATAATACAATAAATAATTTAATACTATCACAGCTAGATTACCGAAATTTAATAATAGTTGATAAATTGGCTTACTCAAAAGCAATAAATGATGTTAGAATAGGACTGAGATAATGCATTTCATAAATAAAAGAATTAATATAAAAATGCCATTTTTCAAAACTGGTCTTATTTTTTTTTTTTTTTTTTTGGTTTCTGTATTCTTCACCTTAGTTGTATCTATGTGCAAAATTTGGGGAAGATTGAATGACGGTAAGTGGTTCAAAATTGGGGTAATAGGTGTGCGATGAAACTTAAAAAGCAAATAAATTTGACGCCATTTTGTTTTTTCGTTTTGTTTTTTTGGTATCTGTATTCTCTTCTTTTGGTAACTTACAAAGCAAAGTAATATAAGACCAGTAATAAAAACAATCAAGTTATTAAAAAAAAAAAAATAAAATAAAATAAAAAAAGCTTGAGCTTTTTTTCTTTTTATAATATTCAAAGCTATCTTGAAAGGAGCGTATATTTGCTATTGGCTGAAGTGAGTTGAGTCGATAAATATTGGTACCGAATCATTGCAATACCAGCCAGGCCTGAGGCCATACAATCACAGTACAAGATTTGACTTACAGAGAATTTTATTCCACCTTCCTTTCTTTAAGTTTAGAAAGCAAATAATAAGTCAATTTTTAATGATTACGGAAACGTTTTTAGTTAAAATAAAACCTTAATAATTGTAGTCTTAATAAAGGTCATCTAACATCATTAGTAGATTTTTTTAAAAAAATTAATTAACATAGAGATTCTTTTAATTGTTTAATTTTCTCTTCTTTCTTAGAAGCTGACAGATTTAATATGCCATCGTAGTTAATTCTATCTAAGAGAATTAGAGCGAAGGCAGATATGGCTCCAATTGAGCTATGGAATAATAAAATTGCAGCAACACCATCGGTTCCGTATTTCTCTAACAAATATCCCGTTAGTATGTTGGATATAGTTGTAAAAACGTGAATAACAACTGATAGAGTGCCGTAGGCAGATGCTAACTGATATTCGTCGACCATTTGAACAACGAGATTCCACGAACAGCTGTTAACCATCGAGAAATGTAATGCGTAAAGAATTATAAAGATGTATGGATCGCAATGAGAGGTAATCAAAACAACTAGAGATGACACACCTATGATCATTCCTAACACATCGTAAAAGAGACAAAAACCTGTTCTACCTACAATCAATCCAAATATAGGAGTCAGAAGAGCTATAAGCATGTTGAACAAAGTACAAAACTTATTAGCTTCATCAGAATCTAATGAAAACTTCTCACGTATGAGCTTCTGGGAACATGGAATGAACGTCATAATGCTAACCGTGCAGAAAGCTAACATTGAAACAAATACCCAATAGATTAATGGAAAGTTGAGAATCTGGTTTATACTGATTTTTCTTAGATTTTTAGTATTATCGACTTTTTTGTTACAAAAATCGCTGAGTTTACCAAGAAGGTAAACTCCTAAAATGAGCATCAGCATTATGATCAAGTAAGGTGTCATTGTGACGCCAAGCACCAAAGATTGCTTGACGATCTCTGATGATAAATCATAAAGAGGTGATCCGATGAAGAAAGCCAAGGATGTACCGAAGCCTTTACCAACCATTAGAAAGAACCCGAACACAAAACTAAGCTCTTTCTGATCAAACCAAATGACAGCGAAGCAGTTTAGCACAACTGCTAAACACTCTGCACCGCAACCAAGTAAAAATCTGCCAATCAACATAAACCAAAATGTCTCCTCATAAGCACCAACTGTAACTAATATCTGACCGATAAAAGCAATGAAACCAAATACAATACTGCCCATTTTAATTCCGAAATATTTATCTGTCAATACACCGCCGAACATACACGAAAGAGCACTTGCCAATGTATAAGAAGAAAATAGATATTCAAATCGATGTGTCGGTATGTTTAAAGTTCGTTCAATAACAGACTCAAGGGATGATGGCATCGCGTACGTAGCCATATACAGCATTGTGATGATGCTGATGATAACAAGAACAAGAAATCTCGTACGATTCGAATCCAAGCATCTGCAATCATCAGAAGCCTTCATCATTTTAAAATAATTCACACTATAGCACTAAAAATAAGTCCACTTTTATATTAATTAAAACATTTTATTTATATGTATCTTATAAGAAGTAAATAACTTTAAGAACATAATAACATATTATATGAAATCACACGTAAAATATATTTAATCAATTCTTAGTCCCATTTTTTAAATTCGAAAAAAAAAACTCGATCGGTGGTACTATTTTTAAAGTCGAAATATATATTTTTATATATTCATCCATCAAGTAAACAAAAATTAACTTAAAAACAAATTAAATTGCAATATGAATGTCAATTTAATATAATTCTTATAATAAGAACAAATTTATCAAGAAAAAATAAATGCAGCAATGTTTATCTCTAAATATTTTAAATACATGATGATTTTTTTTTTTTTTTTTTTTTTTACTTCAATCATTTTAATCTACCACAATCAGACACATAATGATCACTTAAAGAAGATGGATGAGTGGAGTTTTATTTTTATTGTAGTGTTCATTGTGTAAAACATAATTAGGTAATCAGAAGGCATAAGATTAATTTGTAAAAATCCATCGAAATAATGTCAATACTCTAAAATAACATTAAAAACAAGTAATTTAACAATGAATGAAATGATAACCAACACAATCGTGATGGCTTAAGCTAAGCTTATAATTGTTTTGTATTTAAATTAACATTGTTTTTATATTTTTATATTACGATTGGTTTTTATGAAGGTTAAGGTCCCTTAATAATTATGCCAAGGTATAATATTTATATATTTGAAAATGTTCTTTATATTAAATTAAAGTAAAACGATTGGAGATTATACATATTTTAATCTAATAATGCATTGGTTATTTATTTGAGGCAGTGTTCTGAGTATTAATAATTGTGTCAAGGAGCAATAAACAATAATAATTATAGTTTTTATTTATTAAAGTCATTTATGTTTAATTTAAGTGCTATTATTTGGTGATGTCTCCAATCAAGAAATACAAAGAGTTATTTTTTTTTTTGTATTTCACTAAACACATTTAATAACAAAAAAATGTTTGTTTTTAGGGTCCTTAGCCAAAAACGAGGCTAATTTTTCTTAACGTGTATGCCAAATTTCCTCAAACCCGGCCTAGTAGTTTGCCTCCATGCGTGTGCACAGATTACAGATGACAGACAACAGACATACTTATTATTAAAATCACTCTTTTGGCTCGGGGGACTTCAAAACTTATACATCCATCAAAACCTAAAAAAGAAGTCTCGCGCCATCACAATACTTCCTCTTCATATATACTAAATACATGGTAAAGTAAAACACGGCAATTTTTAATTGAATTAATGTCTACTTATGCATGGATTTGAGTATTCGCGTGAGTGTATATCGTGCGTATGATTCTAGGTTTGCAAAAACAGTAATCATACAAAGTAGTTTTTCTCATGAGGTGGATAATTGAAGTTATTTTCCGGTTAAACAAATCGTACTTCTAATTGTTCACGAACCTACCAACATGGATGGTTAGGCAGTGCTATTAATGCTGGAGAGATAATATGATGCTTACATAGATGCTAATCACCCAGCTCATAGATAAAAAGAATTTCTCTGGATTGAATTGTAAAACTAATAATCTTAACTTTTAAACTCCCGAAAACATAGATCATGTAGAGAGAAGTTGCAATCCTGGGGGTCACCCTGATAACATAAGAAGCGAGGGGATCTGCCACCTAATATGATCATCAATGTGAAAAATGTCTTACCTCCCTGGGATTTGAACCATCAGCAGATATGTTGGTAAAGATTTGGTTTCTGATGAGAGTTGTGAATACTCTAACCACTCTGCAACACCGATCCCATTGGACTTTTAAAGTTGATGAAACATTTTCTCATGATAGAGTTAGTAGTAAAAACCGCTTCTAAAATTGTAAACATTCGCTCCCGCAGAATGAAACAATTCGGTTCCGACTTAAGCTTCTTATCTTCTTATTCAGAGATTCAATGACTCCTGAAGATGTTCGAGTATTGGAAGAAAAACGTCAAATCTTTTGTGCCACAATCATAACCAGAAAACCAAGATTGCGTTTAATATTGTTGAAAAATGATTTTATTGTTGATCACTGAATTCTGTTAGAATATTTTTAAGAATACGTTGATCCAACTACCAATCAACAGTAGAATGGTTCTCTCCTACGCCTGACTAGGCTTAATATGGGCATGAAACAATTCGATGCTAATCCAAAGAAAATGCATTGGAACACTTCGAAAAGGGTGTTATGGTATCTCAAACCTACCATAAGCATAGGTCTACATTTTCAAAAGTCTGGCATGGCACTACAAGGACTAGTAGATGCAAAATTGGCTGGCCAAGGGGTGGACCAGAAGTACCATAGTGGCTACTTCTTCGCACAAGTAGAAGCGTTTCTTGGGAATCAAGGAAACAATCTTGAGTAATTCACTCTCCAGCGCAGAGGCAGAGAACAATTCGTCCTCCAGCGCTGCAAAAGAGACTATTTTACTTTGCAACATACTTGCACAGTTTTGCTGATCAATGATAGCTACAATCAAAGAGTCTTTCTTCGTCAACGACGTCGCTACAATCAAGAGCCATTATTGTCTAAATTATTTAATTGTTTCCCCCGTTTTTACTTTCTCATATAAAATGAAAATATTGTGATGGCACGAAAATTCGATTTTGAGATTTCGATGGATTTACACGTTTGGAGGTCCCCTGAGTCCAAAAAAGTGGCTTTTAAAAAAAAAGTCTGTCTGTTGTCTGTCGACTGTCTGTCGTATGTCGTTTGTTTGTCGTCTGTGCAGAAGCCTGGAGCCTAAACTACTGGGTCGAATTTGACGAAATTTGGCATATATGTTCAAAAAAATCATACCCCAAGGCAAAATCGAGAAATGATTTTTAGCTCCAAATTTGGGGGTGCTACCCCCCAAAAACTCTAGTTAGGAAAAATCTAGTTCTTGAGAATATAGCTTATAACGCGGACGGAGAGAGCCCGGGTTCAATTCCCCGCCCAAAATTAGTAATTTTTATGAAATGTTCAATAATAATTAAATGTACTTACGAAAACTATAGTAAATGGAAAACACTAGGCCAAGTAATTATAAACGCGTACATGAGAAAGTTTGTCGGAGTTTTCTCGGACCGATTTTTTTTAAAAGGTCAAAATGATTTTGATGAATTAAAGTATCAATTAAGCAAAAGTTAAAGACCGTAGATGGTTGAAATCAATCCGGGGCAATCTGCGGGCTACTTTCGATGAACCATTAAAATTTTAAACAAAAACCAATAAGTACTTTTGAAGATATAAGTGTAAATTGATGTATGTTTGTATACGCATATGGAAGAAAAACAAATGGTCGCATAAGGTTGAAACTTATATGGGACCAACAATGGGCTAATTATGACCAACCATTTAAATATAATTAAAATCGGACGAGTGGTGTTTATGATATGTTGGTGCACAAAAATTGAGCGACAGACAGACAGACACGGAACCAAAAATGTTCTCTGATGTCTGAAACGGATTTTTGTCTTGGAATTTTTTGAAATCGGAGGGCTAAAAATGTTTCGTTCTTCAAAACAACCACATAGCTTCCGTTACTTTCGGTAAGCTTGGAGGCAAAAATTAACGTTTCTTTAGTTATTAGCCAAATGTAATGTACTTATTATTTATGTAACCAAAATAACACATATAAAAGCACACAAGTACGTACTGCATTGCATAATCTTAGGCAAACCATAAATTTAGTCATCTCTGTTTCCAAGAATACATTTTTTTCACTTTTACCTCAAACTAACTATAATTATATCATAGGATATTTCTTTAACTTAAATACATTTAGTTAGTTTCTAAACACCTATTGTCTTGTACAATTAAAACTTTAAAGTAATATCATTATTGTGTTACGCAGCGAGGAAGTACGCTATTAACTACCTGCAACATTATACTCGTACTCTCGTGTCCCTCACACACACCTGTCATATTCCAAATCATATCGCAATCATCCATTTCTTTCTATACACAGGATCATTGCGCAGTTTTCTTAAAAAAAAAGGATATTACTGCAATTGTCGTACGGTCATATAGTATAATATCGAAGTACGGTTCTATAAACATTCTATTACAAGTCAATAACTACGTATTTTCTTATTCAGATTCAACTTTTTAACGCAATGTTTCCTTCCACGATTAAAAAATATCCTAAAAAAAAATGAGGAAAAAAACAAGTTTTTTCCTTAAAAACGGAAAAAAGAGATGTAAATAATAGTACATTTTTATGAAGGTATTGTCGTTTTTAATTGTTGCGTTGCTCGAAGTTGGCCAACCTGTGGTAGAATTATAAAAATTTACCCAATCGGTGAATTAATTATAAAGTTGTTTTTTTTGGAATGTCTTCAGAGGTGTGATTGTAGGAATATTTGCTAATTATTGTGAATGAATAGTTTTAATTGTGAAGCAAAGAAAAATAATCTGTCAATTAGTGCCACATAGCTTCATCGTTTCCTATTATTGAACTATTATTAAATGTTATACATTAGTCATTTTTTATGTTTATAACATCCCTTCCGAATAATTAAAGACTTAAATAGAAGTAGGAAATAAGAATATCGATTTAAAATTTAAATTATCATCGTTTAATAATTTAGCAATTCCCCCTCCCCAAATTCAATTGTTTTATTTGTTTTTTAAGGGCAAAAAATTATAGTCTGTCATTTTGTGAGCCGAATGCTTCCTCCTGTCATATTATTGGACGAATGATCAAATGAGATTTAGATCTGTTTCGATTCTCAGGGGAGTCACTTATTTTTAATCAATATTTTATATTCAACGCAGATGGTTGAAATTAATATGGTACTATCTCTGGGGGACTTTAAACAAACCATTCAATTTTTTTTCAAAATATCTTTTGAAGATATAGTTGTTAATTAATAAAATTAAGTATGCACATGAAAAAAGGAAACAATGTGCGGAGAAAGTTAAAATGAATATGGAACTAACCATGGACTAATACCGGCAGACAGACAGACACGAGACCAAAAATGTTCTCTGCTCTCTGAAAAGGATTTCTGTCAAGGATTTTTATTTAAATCACAAAAAACGTCGTTTTTCAGAATGATCACAATATTTATTTTTTCTTTAGTAAGCTTAGAATCAAAAATAAAAATAGCAAATTTATAAACATAGATTTTAGACGCAACAGTTTTTTTTTTCCATGGTGTCGAATGAGAGACTAATTATAGAGCTTTAGGACACCAATGAATGTCAATCTTTGAGTAATATAAATATAATATTTGTTTTTGAGGAAGTCATTTATAACATGGAGTGTCTATTATAATGCTTTCCAAAAATAGAAATATAATTTTTTTGTTTCGATTTAAGGGATTATTTGGATAAATGTTTGTGCTATCACAATATTCTCTCGTTTTATAAACTGAGTTTATAAGAAAGCAAATCAAAAATAAAAATACCATTTTAAAAAACTGGTCATATTTTCAACAATTTTTTCTGTATTCTTCACCTTAATTGTTTTCACGTGCAAAATTTGGGGAAGATTGAAAGAAAGAAAGTGGTTCAAAATTGGGGTAATTGGTATGCGATGAAATTTACAAAGCAAAGTGATATAAGACCAGAAACAAAATCTTAATCTGCAACAAATCAAATATAATTTATAATTTACAAAACAGAGCAGACGGGTATCATTATATTTACTGATATACATAATACTGAAACAAAATTTCAATTTTTTTTTATACAATATAATGGGCATAACTAATACAATAAATATGCTCAAAGTACAGCTAATTAATGGGGGGGTCAGGGTATCTAGTAGGTGAGAGTGGTTGGCTCTCACTTAATCAGGTTAAGCAGTATCGGACAGTGGTCAGTAGTCGGATTGCTGACCACACATTACTAGGTTTAATTCTCAGCTCGGGCCCCCACTCAATGTTCCCCATGCACTGCTTAAACAAATGGGAAACTGTTTTACGATTTAGTGCCATCATGTTTCGTCCAGAAAAAACTATGGTCACAACCTTCTCGGTTCGATAATATAACGAAGTGTAAGGCAAGGTTTACCATTACATTTATGTGATAGTTTTATAAATGTGATAGGTTAACCATCACATAAACGAAATTCTTCACATAAATGTGAAGAATTTGGTCTTCCAACCAGGGTTTGTTGATGGGACTCAAACTAAGTGGTATATGTCTTCGGTTGTAAAATCACCCAGAAATACAAAATAGCTATTTAGCAATAAATCTTATATTTAAAACATATTGCCGCGTAATTAAGACTACTACTCCTACTACTACTCTACTCCTTTCTACTATTGTACTCCTTTCTATTAATTGTTTTAGAGCTAAAGCAGATGACCAGTGTTTTGTAATAAGCTAGTATTAATATGATTATTTTTTTAAATAATTATATTAATATAATCATATTATATATTATAATATTTTTTTTTATAAATAAATATAATAAATAACATTTTATCAGTTATGTAATTTTATTTATAGAATAAATATTATTAAAAACAATATATAAACTATAGATAATTCACTCACAGATTATTATTAGATGCGAAATTATGAATCATAATATCATTTATACAACTTCTTCAAACACTTAAAAAGCACTAAAGTGTTCATAATATTACATTCTACAAACATTACATAGAGTGTGTTCGTTTTTATATAAAAAAAAATTACAGACTCTATTGGATTCCGTAGATTACAGACAATTGCATTTGTAGATGGACTCGTAAAGTAATTTTGACATTAAGGAACTTACGAGTATCAAGTTATTTTGTATCAAGTATAAGATCGTAAAGAATTCATATTATTACATTGCTTCAATTGTTCTTATGTAAAAGGCTAGAAATGAAGTTAACTGTAGATGCAAGTTGTGCTCGAAAGATACTAAATTACACTTATTGTTTTTGTGTAGGAAAAGAAATTATAAAAAGTAAGGATGAGATTTGTATAGAATATTTCTTTTATTTTTTTAAAAAATATATTTTTTTTTTACCCTGAATAAAACTCCACGGTTTTATGACTTAAATATTTTCTTACTGACCGATAACTTAAAGCATATATTTCTGCAACTTCTTAAAAATTTACGATCTCTCAAACAAATTGAGGACCGATTAGTGCGATTACATAGTCGGAAATTTATGGTTTTCTGTAAGTTGTAAGTGATGTCAGTTTTGAAGAAGTCGTAGAAAGGTTATTTCTGAAGACTGGTTTGAGTTTGTCGGATTCCCAAATATAGCTTTAGAGAAAATAATAACTTCATGAGAGTTGCTTTTTTTTAGAGTTGTGTAATTTTTTTTTTACGCGTTTATATATTGTCCGAGCATTCAAATTTTTTTTTTTTTTTTTTTTTTTTTTTTTTTTTTTACATAAACATCGATAAATTTTACTTAAATCTGAAATAACAAAAGACATCCTGTACAATATTCTCAATAATACCTTGATCTTGCTACCTTTTAAAACATGTTAATATATATGTTGTGAAGATGACTTGAATGGAATTAATTTGGAAAATATCCAAAATTTTAAATACTTCAACCTGCTGACAAGTTTTTTAAGGTTGTTGTCATTTTAAATTTGGTATAAAAAAAATGTTAAAAAAATGTTATGTATGTATAAAATGCAGTAACATTATTACAAACTTTCAAACTTCTTATCTTAATTTAAAAGTCACATCCTTAAAAAACAATGCAAAATTATGAAATATTATAAAATTAAAAGTCACTACTGCATTACTTTGATATTTTTCGAGCATATGTATATTGAAACATTTTTGCTGTATGTTATTTTGATCAATTCTATTCAAAACGTTATACATAAAAATGTATACAAAATATATATATAATAATTACAAGATAAAAAGAACTTTTTATATACTACGTTTTTAAATTTTCTGTTGAATCATATGTAATGTTGATAATATAATTGTCATTGTTATATATAATGTTAGTGAAAAAAAAACAGATGTAGTTCCGAATTTATTTACTTCACATAACAATGACAACCATCTAGAGAGCTGATCTTAAACCTATAAAAGGACAAATATTTGAACAACGGATATCATCAACACCGAATCTAAACCGTGCTATTGATATGCCCCTGTGTAGTGTGTACGGACAGTAAGAGAAGAAAAATGGTGTACAAGTAAAGAAGTACAGATGCAGAAAAATTAAACTTATACCTCGGACACAAGTGTAAAAAAAACCTGGGTATTACACGTCAATTAATTTATTTCTTTGCTTACTTTTCGCTGTCATTCAATGTTAATCTCTTAATAAAAAATCACAAATTTGAAACCCGTCAAAATGAAGATTGTAAATACTATGGGATATGACAAAACAAATAAAATAACTTGCGGATTTTTTTCCGAACTAACTTTCCATACAGCAAAATTTGCTGAAAACCAATTAAATTCTGCTGAAAGATGGCTAAAAGTATTAAAATAATGCATTGTCATCGTGTTCTGAGCTATGCTAAAAGTTTCAAATGTCTAGCTATTCGGGAAGTTAGTTAGAAATCGATTGCCAGATTTGTACCGGACAAACAAACAAACAAATAAACAAGAATGCAAGCTAATAAAAACGTAGTAAAAATTAATAAATTCTCGACGGTAAATATAAACAAAAACAATCTAATCTCAGGTTTCGGTCACAAAAATCGTCACTATGTTACAATCCCGACGTTTCGGTTTTTACTTAAAACCTTCTTCAGGGGCCGTAAAACACAACAGAAAACGACAGATTCTTCATCTATCGTTGTTTAGGTAAAACAACAACGAAGGTTTTAAGTAAAAACTGAAACGTCGGGATTGTAACATAGTGACAATTTTTGTGACCGAAACCTGAGATTAGTTTGTTTTTGTTTAACATATATATATATATATATATATATATATATATATATATATATATATATATATATATATATATATATATATATATATATATATATTTGAATGTTATGTGTATTTACACAATCATTTCTTTAATCAAATTAAAGGAAAAATAACTATCCACTTATCTTGGGTTGTATACATTTAAAAGAAAACATTATTTAATATGCATGATATTTACATATTATTAAATCAGGCAATACAGAATAAATTTAATGTGAAAATAACGAAAAATACTTTATAAACTAACAACCATAGAGTTCGTAGTAGCAAAAAAAAACGAAAACAGAACTAGTGATTTTTTTTTGGTGAATATTCGTAAAACGTTTTATTTGTAAGAAAAAGATAACGAATCTAACGTGAAAGAGCATTACTACGGCATTCCATAAATAATGCCTACGTCTTAAGAAATCTACATTTCCATTTTTCTTTCTTTCCTTCGATAATGGAAGGGTAATCAAAATGAGGCAAGTGTTATTAGACGAAATCTGGAACGAATAAAGCGTAATAACATTGCCAACTAAACTGTATATCAAAAACAAAAGGTAAGGAAAACAGAAATGCAAGATATCCTAGACGGAAACGATTTAGTGATAACAGAATTAAGGTTATAATAATAGTTGTATTAGTTTATTTTGTGAAGAGTGACATAGTTTCGACAGAGTATGTCATCACGGTGGTCACTTGGTTTCGACTCAGTCACATTTTCGAAATGTTAATACCTAAGATCTGACTGTCGGACAGTTTTACAGATGAATTTATCTTCTTTTTCCCTTACATAACTCTTTCGAGATATAAACGATGTTTCATTATAAAACTACAAAAGTCTCATTTGAATCGAATGACGCCTAGCTGATGAGGAAGAGTTATGGAACTGGGTATTATTTTTTTTTTTTTACTTGTTTTAAAGTTGTAAGTCAGGTTCTCATAGCTTTGTAATAAAGAATAATTCTGAAATGCCTACACTAATCGATGAGGGTAGAACAGTGATAACAATCCGATCCTATTTTGCTCTGTATAAAGACGAATTATTGTGTAAGACTGGGAATAAGGACGCATAAAGTATTTTCGTTTAATTCAATAGCTTAAACAAAAGACTCCAAAAATGATTCGGAGAATGAAAAATTATTGTCCTTATAAAAAAAAAACTTTACATATGTTATGAAAAAAAATTAATTGTAGTGATGCGAACGTATCATAAGACGCGTTTAATATGTATTAAGAGTCGAGAGGTTAGTGATGGGATCGACTTGAGGCAAGTTCCCACTGTCGGTGAGACATCTGACGCTGCAACTAGTTATAATATAGTGGGGAGATAAACAGAAGGCCGGTTCTTGAAGAAGTGGACGGGTTGTCCGGTCAGTAGGGTATTATTGTGCAAGGTACATGGGAACGCTCTTACTGGGAGAGGGACCCTACAGGAAGGAGGTATAAACTGGGCCAGTAGGCCTCCACCCGGGTCACTCACCCACTCGACCAATGCCTTTCCCCTTCCAAACTCGTAGTTCGAAAAAGCGACTTAGCGACGAATTAGTCCGCCTTTACAACATCAGGCAATTAACTTAACTCATTCTGACAACGGACTAAACTGGATGAAGCGTTGCAACAATCGACGGATGTGAGAAATGTTCGCTTTGGGTACTAAATAAGTCGAGATTCAAGTTCAAACAATACGATTCGAATGAACTCCACCAGATTTAATTGGGAGAACCACAAAAACCAACAAGAATCACAGTTTAGATAATAAGGAACTGCAAACAGGAGTTAGTTACTTAATAGAATGAGATTAATTAAAGAGATATTCTTAACAACTGAGATTTAAAATGAATTATATTTTAAATATATATCTCCGACAACTATAGATGCTTATCAACTCGAAAAACAACTAACCATCTCTAAAGCTCTCACATTTGAAAGCTATTTAAATAAATATTTTCGTAACTTAAATTTACGATGTAAGTTTTAATCGAGGGTGAAGGAATCGTCTTCAAATATTAAAAAGTAGTCACTTAAGACTCAGGTGAAATTTAAAGGAACTCTTTTTCTGTAATTGATTTCTCATTCAAGACAGGTTTCTTATCTGCAAGCAGTCACCATTAGTGCCAATCAATTTAAATTATATGAATTAGTTACAAACGCATGAAGTCACTAGGCAACCAAGTAGACTATAAAAGTGAATGCTAGGTCACTAGTTTTTATAAAATTGTGAAATAAATTATATATAATCAAAATTATATAAATAGACTCCGGTGCTGGGATTGGAACCATGGACCTCCTTATATATAAACTTTATTCTTGGAAAAAAGTCAATATTCTCTAGCATCTTTGTGCTATCGAATTTAATTTATGCATAACTATACTAAGAATGGCATTTTGACAAAACACTATTTCAGGCAATAAAGCCGAGTTTACACGATCCAAGTACACTTGGTCCAAATAACTTTAATCAAATCCACTTGGTCCAAATGTTTGTGGAACTTTGGAGTAAGGTTTAGACGATAAAAGTATACTTGGTCCAAGTAGTGGAACTTTGATACACTATAAAGACTAAGTAGAGGTTAAGATAGATTGTGTGACATTTTTACTTTAAAGTCGTGTCCAGACTGCCGAACCGAACAGAGGAAACAAGCCGAGAATTGGTCTCTGCGCATGCCCAGTCTGAGATGCGCAGGCGCACTTTATACTGAGCATGCGCAAAGGCCCGTTTCGGCTCGTTTCCTCTGTTCGGTTCGGCAGTCTGGACACGACTTGAAACTTTCCAGTTAAATTGTATTTATTGTTTTAAAACAGTGGTGATATGTAACCTTCTAGTAAACAAAAACCCCAGCACAACCTCACAGCTTTGTCATTTTTGACAGCTGGTTCTCACTATTTGTCACGCGGGCACCATTTTTGTTTTCATCAAAGTCTATTTCGATCAAAAAAGTTTGAGCCCATCCAACTCGACTTGAATGTCTAAATTGACTTGGATTCCCTGTTACACAATCCAAGTTGCATCAAAGTAGAGTCAAATCTGACTTGGTCCATGTATACTTGGATCGTTTTAAAGGGGCTTAAATATGATTCAATATTGTTTAATTGTTTGTGCGTCTCTGTCAATACAAATTCGTGTAGCTAGTATGAGCAACGATTAATTTTTATCACAGTATTAAAAGGAGTTGATTGTATGTTTAAGCATTTTAGGGAAAGATGGATAAGTCCAAATCCTGATCTTGTCTTGGTTAGCTCTAATCTTTTCTTTGAAAGATTTAGAAATCAACATTAAAAGAATTCCCCTGCATTTAAATTCTTCATATAATGACTTAAGATTTCAGTCTAGGCTACATTTAATAGTTCCTCTCACAGTAATGTAATCCTATAACTAAAACTAAAGTTTCAACATTGCATACTTAAAAGGATTCTAGCTGGTCTTCAATAGGATAATCCAGCATTCTTAAACATAACTAGCTTATCTGTAACACAAGTCCGTAGCGGCTAAATATGGCTACTGCCATCCTAACAACTTTCCTTTATATACTGATAAACTAGAAGAATGTAAAATAATGCAAATATTTGTTGTTTTTTTTTTGTTTTTTTTTGTTTTTTGAAAACGTCTATTTATATTTGTACACAAAAATAAAATAAATAAAAAAACACTTTACTTGTGTCAACCTAATAGTTCAGGAGATAGCGTGCAAAAAAGTGTCTGACTAACATGAAGCTAGAATTTTGTATACAAGTCAATCTTTTAGTGCGGTTTAAGAATATGTGGTCGGCTAAGTTGGTCTGCGTGACACAGCTTGGCATTTGAATAAAACAAATAAACAAACCCGACATGATGATTTCGATTTTGATGACCCTGATTACAAAATTAGTTAGTAGACCGAAAATAGAGTTGATGTTAGTTTGTCCATTGATAGGTTAGATATTCAAATATTACTCTAAATCAAAGTGTTCTCCTATGACAGGGCTCTCTTATATAGGAATGAAGTACTGTTGCATTAGTCCAGGAGATAGCGTGCAAAAAAGTGCCTGACTAACATCAAGCTAGAATTTTGTATACATGTCAATCTTTTACCGCCTTTTAAGAATATGTGGTCGGCTAAGTTCGTCTGCGGGACATAGCTTGGCAATAGGCGTTTGAAAAAAACAAACCGGTGGGGAGCGGCCATGTCTCACCAATTATGGTGGGCAATGTGATTTTCATGATCCTGAGTACAGAATTAGTTAGTAGAACGAAAATCAAGTTGATGTTAGTTTGTCCCTTGACAGGTGACCACGTTGATTTTTAGTAATATTTGAATAACTAACCTATTAAGTGTGAAAATAACATCGACTTGATTTTTGGTCTACTAACTAATTCTGTACTCAGGATCATGAAAATCACATTGTCCACGATAATTGGTGAGACATGGCCGCTCTCCACCGGTTTGTTTTTTTCAAACGCCTATTGCCAAGCTATGTCCCGCAGACGAACTTAGCCGACCACATTTTCTTAAAAGGCGCTAAAAGATTGACTTGTATACAAAATTCTAGCTTGATGTTAGTCAGACACTTTTTTGCACGCTATCTCCTGGACTGCATGTTCTCTTAATAAAATACCAGTAATGCGATGACCAGAAACAATGACGTCGCAAACGAACTCTTTCGACTCATACTTAGGATATTCAGAAATTAAGTAAATCAATGACTCCTTTACTCCTGGAGGATAGAATGGACAGTTCTCATCTTCCTCGTCCTTTTTAAGCCATGGAATAGCTTAAAGGGGAAGAAGTTCACATCTTATTTTAAACAGAAGACGAAGATCATTTAACCTTAAATCAAGACCAGAATCTCACTCGAATAGAGAACCTAAATGTTGTCAACTTTTATCAGAGTTTTGTACAATAAATAGTTATTTATGTAACTAGGCAGCAAAATGGAATTTTTCTGACGAATGATTAAGTTAGCCTCCGAGCCGGAGGCGAGGTCAGGCTATGAAAATTAACTGCCGAGGCGAAGCCGAGGCAGGTAATTTATTCAATTGACTGCCGAGGCGAAGCCGAGGCAGGCAATATATCAATATGAGGCAGAAATGTTTCCTTTGCTGCCTTGTTGCATACAATATTTTTCCTACTGGCGGCAGAAAAATGTTTCCTATAAATAATATTCATTTCATAATACTTACTTACTTATCAAATACTATTATTGAACTATTCAAATTAAAAGAAACAAAACAAGCAACAATATAAAATGTTACAATTATAAAAAATGAATTGACAGAAATACCGTAAAAACAAAACAAAATGATGATAATAGACGAGCTGCAGTGTTGCCACTAATTTAATTATTTATGATTATTTTAAGACCTACTATTTTTTGTAATCTTTTTATTTCTTTTTTATCTTCTTATTCCAATCTAGTTTATAAATATAATCTATAACAAGTATTTATAAACCTTTTTTATAAATTCGTAATATTTTTAAGGTAAATTGTTCAAATAATTTAGGTTAAAGATAATATAAAAGAAAAGGTTGTTTGTTTATTTGTAGCGGGGAATGTGGGCGTGGCTTAGCCTGGAAAAATCCTCAGCAAAATACGATTTTGCCGCCTAGGCAGCAAAATCGCATTTTGCTGCGTATTGTAAAGTTTTCTTGAAACCTCAGAGAAATTAAACTTTCATGCCTAAAAACAGTTCAATAATGCTTAATTTTGCTGCCGCTAGTAGGAAATAGTTATTTATGTAACTAGGCAGCAAAATGGAATTTTGCTGACAGGTTTTTTAAGTTTTAGTTCCGAGCCGAAGACGAGGATAGGCTAATAGTAGATTACGCGTCGAGAAAGTAGCATTTTGCATGCGAGTGTGGAGTTTGCACCCGAGCGATAGCGAGGGTAGTAAAACCACACGAGCAATGCAAAATGCCGTTTTCGCACGAGTTGCGTACCGTACTTTATCTACGATTGTTAGATTTAAATAATAAATACAGAAAAAAATAAACTTGCTGCATGTAAGTTCGTATCTCTTCTCTTGATAAAGATGGCATTAATCTTGAGTTGTATATTTTGCCGAATTAATTATTTCTGGAGGAGTATTATTCTCTACATTTTCGTCAAAGCCACTTCATTCATTTATTGTTTTTCACTAAAAACTCGATATAAACAGTTACTTTAATAAAAGAATAGCAAATTAGTTTTGTTAAATGTAAACAAACTCGCTAATCGTGCGTAAAGCTGAAGAATTCCTCTTCTTTACCGCGCTAGCGTGGTAAAGAAGAGGAATTCTTCAGAACTATGAGACGCGCATGCGCATTGAATACAAGTACCTAAATAATCACTTTCTACGCACCTAAACAGAGATATAATATTTATATTTCGTATCAATCGTAGATAAACAAATTTACTGCAGAGGAGAAGCCGAGGCAGGGAATTTACTATTTTACATGTTTACTGACGAGGCGAAGCCGAGGCAGGAAAATGTTAATTACCTGCTAAGGTGTAACCTAAGCAGGAGGGTTTAAATGTATAAATGAAATGGAAATAAGTACTTAGGTACCTAAAGTATAAGTACTTAAATATTTTAGGATAAGGATATAAATGGGAAATTGAATGAAGAAAAATATTCCCGTTTACAAAACAATTTATAGACGGAATTGTTGACTTGAAAAAATTAGCACTGATGAATTAAGGTTTCTCAAAATAGAGAAGCTGAAAACAGCAAGTATAAAAATAAACTTAACTAAGAGAATTTTAGATTAATAAGCTTAGGAAATATGTCTAAATGAGATGGAAAGTATGGAAGCAATAGTATAGTAACTAATGCGAAGGCCAAGGATAAATTCTCTTAGAAGGAGTTTAAAGACCTGGCCCAGAACAATGCTATTAAAAAAATTATCATTAGCGAATTAGCTTATTAAAACTGAACCTAAATTTAATATATTATTTAGGCATTGAAGAGAATTCATCTTTTTTTTGGAATTGCTGTACATTTTTTTTTCAGAGCGCTGTGAGCTCTCAGATTTGATAGCGGCTTCTGATTATTAAAATAAAAACTCTTCCACCTTTCAACAACTTAGCAAAAAATTTATTAAACGAAAATTAAAAGTTTTTTACTAGTCTAACTTCTTTGCATATACGGCTTAATATTTTGGTTGGATTAGCCTATATGGGGCATCATGTATAGAAATACAAATACAAACAAATATAATGCATACATAATTAAAGTGTTTTAGCGAATTTTCAAAGAAAATTACGCTATTGCAATGGCTTCAAAATTTTTGTAATGCGAATTTTTGAAAAATTTTTCCATGGAAATCCGTTTTAGACCATTCTGAATCGATTCCTAAAATTTAACACTTTTTTTTATGTATGTATGTATATATGTATGTATATATGTATATATGTGTCACTCCAGACGATATCTCCCCTTAGCATGCACTTAAAAATTTCAAACAAATTTTAAAATGTCAATAATATCAAAAGAAAGGATGAGTTCGTTGGCCAGAATTTTTGGAGTCCATTTAGGGGTCAAATTTTGACCATATAGGGTCAAAAAACGTGTTTTTTCCATTTTACCCCCCTTTTATGTGAAAATATGATAAAAGTGTAAATAACAACAATTACTGTACTCTTAAAGAGCTTTCCAACGACATGCATCTTGAAGGGTAAATACTATTTTGACTTTTGTACCCCGTACCCCTGTGTACCAATTTTTTTTTTCACCCGAGCAAATTCTAAACCAAAATTTTCCTATATTATCATAAGCCAATAAAACGCAGATTTCTTTGAAAATTCGCTCATTAAGTCATGGTGCATGACTGGACTTTTTTGTATATTGATATAAATTGCATTATTTATGTATCCTTTTTCATTTCATACTCTCTTGAAAAACCAGATACGCTACATCGAAGCCCAGGTAATCTACAACAGATACATACCCCTAAGATTCCCAAAATCGACCTGTGTACAGCTGTGTCTCAAAACAATTGTATTAAGAGAAAAAATTGTATTAAGTTGTATTTAATTGTATCAAGAGAAAACTTATGAAATGAAGAAGAATCCATAATTGGTGCATTTTTTATCAATATATAGAATAGACTTTAATTATATGTGCCAGTTTTTTTCATTTCTATACATGATGCCCCCGTATAGGCTAGTTCAACCAAAAAAAAAAGGAATTGCCTTCAGAACTGAATGTGGGCCCCTTGACAATGTTATAGAAGTATAATATTCCAAGCGTAAGATTTTATTATCCTTTTAGGGGGCCCCCCCTCGACATTGGTTTGGGGGCCCCATGGTACTGGGGGCCCCCCGCAATGCGGGCCTGTGCGGGCCCATAGTTACGCCACTGATTAGGGCGCACAAACACTGGTAAGAAACTGATTTATTTTATTCCTTTAATATGACTTCCATAGACGTTCCTATACCTAACAACTGATTTATAACGTTGCTATTTATTAATATTAATGTTCCTAATTTACTTATCAATCTATAGTCTTAAGTCTTCAACGCATTATTGCGTAACGAAAGCTATGTGAAAAAGAATACAGAAGTCCGTTTCAGACATCAGGGAACATTTTGGTTCCATGTCGGTCTTTCGGTCTGTTGCTCAATTTTTGCGAACCAACATATCTTAAAAAACCTACTTGTCCGATTTTATTGAATAGCCCATTGTTGGTCCCATATAAGTTTCAACGTATCCAACAAATCGCACCCATTTGTTTCTCGTCCACATGCGCACAAACATACCTACATTTATTTACACCTACATCAGTGCCGGATCTAGGTTTTTTCTTAGGGGGGGCAAAATCAGATTTTGCCGCCCTGCCACACAGGGGCAGATCTAGCAGTAGAATTGGGGGGGGGGACTTGGGTGGTTTAGCCTCAAATCCAAAGGGGGGTCCGGGGGGCCTCCCCCGGAAAATTTTATAAAATTAGGTGCAAAAATGGTGAATTTTCAGCTAAAACTACAGTAACTATTCTGTATTGCGTTTAAAATACCAATTAATAATGATAATTTCTATTTTATTTAACCTGTAACACTATACTATGCTATTAATTCTTCTAGATCCATTAGTAGGGGTTACCCTCCTGTCCAAAGGGGGGTAGTTCGGAGGGCCTCCCTCGGAAAATTTTAGAAAATTAGGTTTAAAATGGTGAATTTTAGGTGTTTTGGAGAACCTTTTTTTTAGAGCTTTTTCAGCTAAAACAGCAACTTAAAATTTGTTTAAAATTATTTCTGCAGAATTTTTGAAATATTTATTATCTAATTTTTGAAACATTTACTATGTATCTAAATCGGGTTTTAGACTTAAAAAAAAAATTATTTTACCTGTAACACTATACTATGCTATTAATTCTTCCAGTTTCATTATGAAATACCTTCACAACTTCCTATATAGCAACAGAATCAAGTAGATACACTCTCAACTAAGCATATAAACAAACATCCATTAAAGTATGCAAATAAACAAACAAAAAAATAGTTTATATTTGCATCCCACATAAAAATGTAAGTGGGAATCCCAGTTAGCAATTTTAATATCAACTTGACTATTGCTCCATAGTTAAGGCGACCATATTTATTTCAATAATAATATAGGTTTGTTTTGATTTGTTTGTCTTCAAATAGATGTAATAACTTATTTAAATTAGTTAATGTTGTAAAATGTTTACGTTTTATTATTGTATTATATATCATGTAATATATTAATTTGTTAATATTGGCAATAAATTACTGTTTATTTTTTGATGTTTTTTGATTCCAACCTCACCGAGGTAACTGAAGCTATGTGATCGTTCTGAAGAACGACAAATTTTTAGGTCTCCGATTTCAAAAATTCCAAGACAGATTCAGACATCAGGGAACACTTTTGGGTCCATGTCTGTCTGTTACTTTTTTTGCGAACCAACATATCTTAAAAACTACTCGTCAAATTTTAATGAAGTATGGATGGTAGGTCATGATTAGCCTATTGTTGGTCCCATATAAGTTTCAACCTTTCGCGCCTAATTGTTTCTCTTCCACATGCGCACAAACATACATTTATTTAAACCTCCAGCTTCAAAAGTACTTTTCCGATTTGTATGAAACTTTTAAAGTTCTTTAATTTTTGCTAAATTGATACATTAATTTGAGTAAAAATCCAAACAATTTTGGCAGATTAAAACGGGGAGACAATGAAACAAAATAGACAATAATGGCTTTAAATGCATAAAATCGATGAAGTACGTAATAGGATGCGAGGAAGGGATGTGCCATATCAATTCAACGTATTTTTACGAATTATCTCGCTTCCTATGGCTCGGAGACAAATTAAAATTATTATTAAAAAGCAAAACAACTAAATTTCCCACAAAAAAGGTCTCATTCATTTTTTACGTACAAAGAACGGTTTAGCAAAAACCTATAGTTCTACTATAACTTGCATTGTGATTGTTTTTGCACGACTCTTTACGTGATTTTGTGAATATCTCGCTTCTTCTGACTCGGAGACCATTGAGGATCAGGTCAAAATTTAAGAATCTAAAATTTCACACAAGAAGCAATATGTTCATTTTTTACATACAACGAACCGTTTGGATAATAGTGCGCTCCGAAGTTTCCCTTATTGTCTCCGGACCATAGGAAGCGTGATAATTCGTATAAAAAAGACCAGTCAGCACCATGACTTAATCAGCGAATTTTCAAAGAAATCTGCGTATTATTGGATTATGATAATATAGAAAAATTTTGGTTTAGAATTTGGATGGGTGAAAAAAAAAATTGGTACACAATTTTGACAAATTTGACCCGTAAATGGACTCCAAAAAGTATTAATAGTATTATTATTTGCGTTAACAGTTTGAGTCTTTCTTGACACATCGAACTTCTTAAATAGTTTTTTGAAAACTTCAATATGCTTAAGTTTCTTTCACATCAACTGTAAAGAAAAAAAGGGTAAACGAAGTTAATAAGGGTGGGTATATCAGATTGGACTAGATAACTGTAATTATATTACATATAATTAAAAACATTACATTTCACCTATTTTTTTTTTTTTTTTTTTTTTGTGAAATTTTTATTATTTTTCCTTTATTTTATTTTTCCACCTCGTTTTGCCGCCCCCCGGGCGTGCCGCCTGGGGCGCTTGCCCCCCGCAGCCCCCCCTTAGATCCGGCACTGACCTACATCATCAAAAATACCAATCGGATTTTTATGAAATTTTTATGGTTCGTAGAAAGTAGCCCGCAGATAACCCTAGATTAATTTCAACCGTCTGCACTCTTTAAATTTTGCTAAATTGATACTTTAATATAATATGTAAAAAATCAAAATATTTTCACAGATTAAAAAAACGAGGTAAATATGAAATAATAGGCATTAAAAGCATAAAATGATAGAATTTTACGAAATAGGACGAGAGTAATATAATTATAAGCTACGTGCCAGGTTTTAGCTCAATTAGATTATTTGGAAAAGGGTTATTTAGCCCTACAATGATTTTTACCACAGACAACTGTCAATTACAAAATCAAATCTAATATAAAGGATTTTAAAAAGTACGTACTTTGTCTATAGTTTTATAAATGTAAAAGTAACTTGTTTTTTTCTTTTGTAGAGCATAAAGTTAAGTAACCTTGATTTCATTTGAAAGTCTGCTACACGCTAAGTCCTGTCTAAAGTTTAGACATTACTGAGTTCCTACATGTTAGTTTTGTCTATTTGAAACTCCGATTTAAACACAAGTATGCTTTGTGGTTTTCCATTCTTAAATTAGAACCTGAAGAAGGAACCTTGAAACCTGTTTCTTGTTATTGCCTTTCTTCAATCGTATTTTTTTTTTCTTCTGACTAACCTTTAACGTAAGTAAAAAGGACATCAAGTGAATAGAGTTCAGTGGAAAACGAGTTTTAAATTTGATGGGTTTTAGAAGTTAAGAAAATTAGTGGTTAGGTTCTTCTTTTATATATAATAAGTGGTTATTTGGTTCGTTTTTATTATTCGTAGAGCAAACTGATCTATATATGTAATTTTTTTAACAGATGTTTTGGGATTGAAATGGTCCAGTTTTTTTTTTTTTATGTGGCCTTCTCTGGAGGACTAGTGGATGAAGCAATACAACTTCTAGTAGAGGATAAACAGCGAGCAGCTTCGGAAAATCTCGCCTATTATTCTACACAAAAGTTACTCGTCTATTTTAAATGAATAAGAGCAAACGACCTTGTACGCATGTCAACCTCCAGCCATCTCGAACACAGTGGGTCTGGGGTCCAAGATAATCTGTACTCTTTGTATTCCGACAATGTATTCAAAGAAGAAATTAGACTCAAGAGCGGACCATTCTTACACGAGAACCATTATGTCCTTACGATGTACGAACCCTGAATGTTTTTTAAAAGAATGACAGAAGCCGACTCAACTTCTATTGTAAAGAAAGTACTCTAAAAGAGCAACGTAAAGAGAATGCATTTACTACCAATAGTGCATCATCAGAAGGAGTATTGCAAGTATGTGAAATGAACAATTTTAAAAAACCTTTTGTACAGCACAACTAGAAGAGAACATAATAAATTGGTCAACTCAACTTGGAATAACACATGAGAATCTATTGAAAAAAATCTATTAACGCACGTGAAGCAAAAAAAAAAAAGATTTTATCAATAACTTAATACTTTCTTCTTAAGCAATTCCTCAATCCTTAAATTATAAAAAGGGAGTACGTAACTATAACTATCTTAACGCTGAATTTCACAATTTTGTATTAGCTTATAAAAGAAATCAAGTAAATAAAAGTAAGGCTTACACTAAAAAAAAAACAAATTTCACTTGATATAAGTTGGCATTGCATTTTTTACAAAGACGATATATTCGATTTCATTATACCTGAATGACGTAATATTACTTGCAATCATACTTGTTTTTAACTGCGGCTGACTTTATTTATTTATTTTTGTGTAAATGAAAGGGGTTATTTTGCTTACGGATTATCATAAAGTGCAGTTTAACTGTGTTATACAATCAGATGACAGTATGTCACTGCATTAATCTTGTCTTGTGATTACAGAATATTATTACTATTTCTTGATTTTAGTCAAATGAGGTCTAGTTGAACATTTATCACTTTCTAATTGTTCCTTTTGTTGTACCTTTTTCCCCGTTCTGTTGTGTTTTCTTTACTGCTTTGCATTTTGTCTTGATCAATTGCAACTTGATTGTCTTAGTGTTAAGAAAATAAAGGACCAATGAAACAAACACAGGTTTGAAATTCGGTTCAAAAGTTAAGTGTGATAAACCACATTGAACATACTTACTTAGACTACGCCAAAAATTGAGACGCGTGCGGCGCAACTAACGCGTGTGAAACAGCCGCAAATTGAGAGAAGCAATTAGCAAAGAGGATCCGCAAATTGAGACGCGTGCGGTGCAAGTAACGCGTGTGGAGCAGCCACAAATTGAGAGGAGCAATTCGCAAAGAGGATCCGCAAATTGAGACGCGTGCGGTGCAAGTAACGCGTGTGGAGCAGCCACAAATTGAGAGGAGCAATTCGCAAAGAAGATCCCCAAATTGAGACGCGTGCGGCACAACTAACGCTTGTGGAACAGCCGCAAATTGAGAGAAGCAATTCGCAAAGAGGATCCGCAAACTGAGACGCGTGCGGCGCAACTAACGCTTGTGGAACAGCCACAAATTGAGAGGCGCAATTCGTTAAGAGGATCCGCAAATTGAGACAGCAGTTTTCTAGTACACTCTCGCGCAGCCACACGCGCATTGAATTATAATTATCTGTCCGATACAAGTTGTACTCAAATTTGCCATATACAAGGACGTAATTACTTCATCCAGTGTTTTTCAATTGTTAGGTTCGTGGTTAAAATGAATTATTATTGAAAATTGTAGTAACTTGGAAAACTATTTTATTAATACATAATACAATTAACAATAAAAAATGACATTGTTTGTCACAATACTACCGAGTTAAAACCAGCCTGGCCAGCTGGAGTGGTAGAGGAAAGAAAAGGGGAGCTGCCATATGAAGTTATTGTAGGAGGAGTTAGAAGAAACACGCTGACCAACTTCGAAGGAGCGAAGGTGATGTCGACGATAAAAGTCAGCAACCAGCAACATCTAACCAAGGCAGGCGGGGAGATATGAAGTATTGTGACAAACAATGTCGTTTTATATTGGTAATTGTATTAATAAAATAGTTTCCCAAGTTACTACAATTTTCAATAATAATTTATTTTAACCACGGACCTAACATTTGAAAATCACTGGATGAAGCAATTACGTACTTGTATATGGAAAATGTATTGTCAATTGTATAAATAAAATATTGAGTTTTCCATGTTATTACAAACAATCTTATTACGTCAAAATCTAGCCCAATAATAATTCCTTACCGGCGGAGAATCGAACTCGATCCCTCACCCTTTACAATTATAGCTATTTCTCATGAACTAATTGTTTCCCAGGCAGAAGCCGTTCACCTCATACAGTAGTGCCAAAAGCACAAGGTAAAAACAAACAAAAGGAAAAAAACAGAATAAAAATACTGGACCGAGAGACGCGAAACGCGTGTGGTACGAAAAATTGTCTTGTCGACTGTGTCGTGCGTGGGGCATGTCACGCATGTCCCAACCTGTGGTTTCCTATCAATTAACATTAGTTACAAAAACACGCATGGCACCACATGGGTCTCAATTTGCGCCTAGCTTTATGGACCTCATCTTGAAGTACAGCTTCCATATTTTAAATTTTTTTGGAGGCTTATTACGGCAAAACGCCAGTAAGTCGTATCGAAAAGCAGATTGCACCAGCGGTAGCTAATTTTAAAGGCTCTACAACTTTGGTCCTATTTTGTCGTACCTCCACCGGTTCTACCTTAAATAGAGCTAAATTTGATATGATTTTTTTTTAATTTTTGACTTTGTGCTTTTATGGCGTCCGAAATTTAATTTCTGATTGAGGTGCTTAAACATCACACTAATGCTCTCAAGTCGAGTATTTCTTATTTTATTAATTTCTCCAAGAAATTATATATTTTTTAGCATTGATATTTATTACTACATTACTTAGTTTTGATTGGCTATTTTTTTATCCACATATATATAAATAAACTCCAAACTATGATTTGGAGAGTATTATATTCTTAGTAATAGAATTAATCATGTGTAATATAGTCCTGATTTTATTCCTAGAAGGCTTTGGAAACAAAACTATTTGAGCATTTCATTTAATTGTTAGGCCTACACGATTATAGGAAACATAGCCACTAAATGGACGTGGAGCGCGGGGTGAAGACTAGTTCTAAAGATTGTAATTCTTCCAAAAAATTGTCAATATTCCACGCCGGTAAGTCTTCCCGGTAGAAATACCGGTCCAATAAGACGGTCAACCACAGTTTCAACCCAAACATTTATTGAAAATTGATGTAGAAAACATATTTAAGTGGAGCATGCGTCATCAACCCACACATGGTTATTAATTACTAGGTAATCAACTAACGTATGAAATCAGCTGTTTCTTCACAACATCTATAGTCCTCGAAAGATAGGTAAGATATAATAGTATCTCCTAAGGTATAATTATTTTTAAAATATTCCAAGGAATAAATCCCTTAATTTGTGCCGCATGTTAAATATGCCACCCCGTATAAATCATTAGTTCAATTCACAAAATTATCTAATGCAAAATACTAAGAATAGAAAGAAATTAATTACTGGTCTTATATTACTTTGCTTTGTAAGTTTTATCGCACATTTCCGTTAACCCAATTTTGAACCACTTCCCGTCATTCAATCTTCACCAAATTTAGGAGGTAAAGAATACAAAAACCAAAAAAAAAAAAAAAAAAAAAAAAAAAAGGCGTCATATTTCTTTGCTTTTTAAGTTTCATCGCACACCTATTACCCCGATTTTGAACCCCTTCCCATCTTTCAATCTTCACCAAGTTTTGGACATGGAAACAATTGAGGTGAAGAATAAAGAAACCAAAAAAAAAATAAAAATAAAGTTTAATATAAAACCAGTTTTCAAAAATGGTATTTTTATATTAATTATTTTATTTATATTTAAGTAAAAAGTATTTCAGTTTAAAAAAATATATAGTGCAATAACTTTTAAAAAAATTGAGACATCTATGTTGCTCAAAAAATGTGTGTTCATTAAAAGAAGTTATTAGACTACATTTCTTGAGAAAAAAAAATAAATATTTTATTTCGTTATGTAAGTCTGAAGAGGCAAGCTGAAGCTGAACTAGACTAACCGCTGCTGAATTATTATAACTCTCATATCCAAAGATATTTAGCACACTCGATGTATCTCAAACAGAGCAGCTAGTGCAGCAATACCTCCCCAAACGATATTATGACTGTGTTATCTAAGACGATTTCAACTAAATTACTTGAATTGAAGACATTCGAGGTTAATTATTTTTGTGTATCTCTCCATTGAGTCATACGTTATAACAATTTTCTTAACTTGTACCAAGAAGAAAAAAAAAAAAACTCAAATCCACCGAGATAACATATAAAAACTCGATAAAAGGTGTAATTTTCATAGTATGAGACAAAAATGTATATTACATAGATTTATTGTGAATCTAGTGAACTTATTTTATAAATATATATAATTTACTTCTTATTATTGTAATTTTTAAACTATAACTGAACTAATTTTAAACTCATTATTTCTATATTATTTAATTTTTTTTTAAATATAATTATATTCTAAATTAACTATATAATACGTAATAAGTTGTAACTATTAGATATGCCTTGAGTCCTTGAATACTGAACTATTGTGATCATTTTAAAGAACAAATTAAAAAATTCCATGACAGAAATTCATTTAAAACATCATGGAAATTTTCGGTATAGTGTTTGTCTGTCAGTCTGTCGTTCAAAATTTTTGCGAACCAACATATTCGTCCGATTTTGAAGAACTTTATTCGGTTTTGTAAAAAGTAGGTCTCTGATGGTCTTATATTAATTTTAACCGCCTGCGCTCATTTATTATTGAATAAAAATAAGTTTGACCTCAATGGGAATTGAAACAACATCTTTGTTTTATTAACACCTATATCTCATCTGATGTTAAAGAAATTTAGATGGATTGTCGAAAGTCACCTTATGATCGTCCCATATACTAA
The DNA here is from genome assembly GCA_951217055.1 of Gerris lacustris. NCBI lineage: Eukaryota > Metazoa > Arthropoda > Insecta > Hemiptera > Gerridae > Gerris > Gerris lacustris. Next base: position 101,808,325 of record OX578277.1, on the reverse strand, counting down.
TTTCAACTGTATGTGTAACTTAAATATTGCATACTTGATGCTATATGGTCAACGAGTGTGTTTGTGTGTATGGTCTTTTTATAGTCCAGGAGATAACATGCAAAAAAAGTGTCTGATGTTAGTTAGACACTTTTTACGCTATCAAATGTTTTAGCATGAAAAAAAGTGCCTGACTAACATCAAGCTAGAATTATGTGTACAAGTAGGTAAATCATTTATTGCCTTTTAAGGATAATTGGTTGGCTAAGTTTGTCTGCGGGACATAGCTTGGCAAAAGGCATTTGAAAAAAAAAAAAAAAACAGGTGGAGAGTGGCCATGTCCCGCTCTTTATGGTGGACAATATGAATTTCATGATCATGAGTATGCCTTGAGTGACCACTTATGAAGTGGTCACTTTGATTTGGAGTAATATTTGCTCATTCATTTTTTGGGGTATTTTAACAAATTTGCTCATATTTGTCATTCCCCTTATAAAAATAAAGGTATAGTTTCATTATGTGATACTCATTTTCAAAATGGCGGCCATTTTGAAATGAAATCTTACAAATAAACAAGATTTTTTCGATGTTGACTTCTAGAGGGAAAGAAGGAAAAGAGGCTACAAATTTAAAAATCTGAGAGATGTGAAAAGAGAGTGGTAAAGTTCTGCTTAAAAACCTCTAGAAACTTCTAAAATATTATAAAGATGGAATTCCAGTACAAAAGAGTTAAAATATAGGTATGGGAAAGAGAAGATAGGCACGAAAATCTAAACAATTAGGACTATAATGCCACACAATTTATGTAATTGAGTAGTGCCCCGATGATGGTGACGACTCACCTCGAAATGATTTGTTATTGATAAGTTAAGGCAACCAAACCACATTAAAGTTGATAATGATGAGTTTATAAAATATATCTCTTCCCTACTCTAAAGCTTCTGCTTGAATCCGGTTGAAATTTTACATGCCTGTTTCAATTGTACTTTAGACAATGTGTAAGAAGTTTTAATAAAATTACGTTAGAACGGAAGATATCGGTAAAAACGTTGTTTTCTTTATTTTAAACTCTTGGGTCCACTTTAATAAATTTAGCGATCTTTATCACTTCATAACAGTGTCGGTGTTCGTTTTACTAAAAAAAAATATTTAAAAAAGTTGTTTGTCTCATTAAATAGATGAAGTTAGAATTTTTTCTTGGATTAAATACATATAATATACCTAATATATTGAAATAAGCGTCAGCACAGATCAATTTTACTTTTAACAAGACCATGATAATATTTTCGATATTTACAAAACCAAGTGACATTTTGACATAATAAAAATACACAACTCAAGTAACAGGCTTTCATAATAACATTTTTTCCCGTCTTTTTTAAGCTTACGTTTACGCGAGCGTTGCGCGTGAACGCTTGGGCGGATAACGTTTTCCAACGAACTCAGCCTGGGCATTGGTAAAATGAACATGTGTACCAAATTTCAACTACCTCGGGGATCTTTTACTCAAGTTATCGTCATCGGTAGATTTCGTTTTTGCGTGAAGGTGATTTTGGTCGTTTTTTTTTTATTCACTCCAGAATGTGCCATAAGGAACTTAGTTCCAAAAAAAGTTTGTTTTGATTTGTTGGTCTTCAAATAGATATAATAAATGATCTAAATGACTTAATTTTATTTTATTTTTTTCTAAATATAAAATTAAGCCTGTTGACACGGGCTAAAGAGCTCCTAAATAATAAAAAAACAAAACATTAATTGATCTTAAACTTGAAGTACCTATTATTCTTGTGGAATGCAAAAAAAAATGTTTAATAGAAATTAAGATCCAATATTTGAAAATCGATAAAAAATAAAATAAATTACTACACATTTATTCATTACAAAACGAAGCCTCATCAGTCGTCAAGTCTTAACAACATACATATATGACACGTAAACACTATTGCATAAATTGGTATTTCAAACTTGTATTTTAAAATTACAAAATGATCTTTAATGGTTCACTTAATGCAAAGCGAAAATTTCTTAATTTATTTACTTATTTATAAATATGCAAAAAAAAAACACCATGGAACGAGGAAAAAAAGTTGTAAGAAAAAATATTTAAAAAAGTGAGAACGATTAAATTATTCATCGAAAGAATGCTAATTATATTATCAGCCTGTTCGCTTAATGTCACATTTTACTGTCTCCAAGCTTACCGAAAATAACGGATTGTTCTGAAGAACGAAACTTTTTTTATGGATCCGATTTCAAAAACTCACGTTTCAAAAAAAAATCTGTTTCAAGACTTCAGGGAGCATTTTTGGTTCCGTGTGTGTCTATCAATCTGTCTGTCTGTCGCTCAATTTTTGCGAACCAACTATTTCAAAAACAACCCGTTTGATTTTAATAAAATGTAGATGATAGGTCAGAATTAGCCTAAGGGTTGATCCCATATAATTTTCAACCGTCTGCACCCATTTGTTGCTCTTCCAAATGCGCACAAACATACATTTATTTACACCTATATCTATAAAAGCACTCATCTGACATATATGAAATTTGAATGGTTTATTGAAAGTAGTCCACAGATTAAATTGAACCGTCTGTGCACTTTAACATTTGTTAAATTAATATTTAAATTCATGTAAAAAAATCAAAACAATTTTGACAGATTAAAACAAGTAAGGCGCGCTTCACGTATAAGTACGTGAGATGATAATCGCCGGTTTCTGTACGGTTAAGTTAAAATTATTAAGTGTAAAATTTTAATAGTTGCATATTCTTTTTCTACACTTCAAGACCTTTAAATTGACGTAAAAAAATGTTATGGTGTCATGTAATGGTGACTAAAAAATTATTTTTTAATCACCCGCCATATTTGCCGCCATCTTGTAAATATTAAGTGTGAAAACTCCAAAAAGTGTACAGTTGTCTCAAATGCCGAGATGCACCTGTGTGCTGAATTTCATGTTCCTAGCTCTAGAAGTTTATGAATTGAAACATAGCAACGGACAAACAGACAGATAGAGCCGTTATATAAGGCTCGTACAGAACCCTAAAAACGGCTTCGTACAGAAACCTAAAAACGGGGGAAACAATTAAACAAAATAGACAATAATGGCTTGTATAAAAGCATAAAATCAATAAAGTATGTGATAGTATGCGAAGAAGCTATGTGCCACACTAATTGGCAGTCTATTTTTAATTGCATTATAGTATAATTTTTAATGAATAACTTTTAAAATATTACAACGCTATGTATAATTATTTAACATTTAAAAATTGAAGGAGATTCTTTAAAAATTATGTTTTTTAATAAACTTCTTTTTGATCATATTTTGTAGAACAGAGAACGATTTCCTTCAAAGAGTATTAAATATAATTAAATAAAGATATGGTTTAGATAATAACATGATCTTGTTTAGTTCTTTACACTTCAAGAATTCGGATCGTAATCGATCAGCATGAGTCGATACGAAGTGTAAAATGCTTGATTGGTTTTTAATTGAACGAGCGTAGTGAGTTCTTCATTTCAGAGACTTGGGATTTGAAAAGTTTGTTTGTTTGTTTGTTTGTTTGTTTGTTTGTCTAACGATAACTGGAGTAAAAATGGATCAATTTCAGCGAAATTTGGCACGTAGATGCATCTCAGCATTTTTAAGAACTGTATAGTTTTTTAAAATTCCTCACTAAACATTTCCAAGATGGCGGCCAATATGGCGGACGACTAAAAAAAAAGTTTTAAGCCAGCATAATGTGTTGTACATAGTTTAGAAGGTCTTTAAGAGAAGGAAAAGAATATGTAACTAATCAAATTTCCCACTTCATATTTTTAAGATGGCGGCCAATATGGCGGACGACTAAAATAAAAAGTTTTAGTCATCATAATGTGTTATACATCGTTTTAAAGGTCTTTAAGAGAAGGAAAAGAAAATTTAACTAATAAAATATGACAGTTAATATTTTCAAGATGGCTGCCAATATGGCGGACGACTAAAAAAAAAAGTTTAAGTCAGCTTAATGTGTTATACATCGTTTTAAAGGCCTTTAAAAGGAGGAAAATAATATTGAACTGATAAAATTTAATACTTCACACTTTCAAGATGGCGGCCAATATGGCAGACGACTAAACAAAAAGTTTTTAGTCAGTATGACATGTAATACATCAATTTAAAGGTCTTGAAGTTTAGGAAAGGAATATCTAAGTATTAAAAATGTCACACATAATATTTTCAATATGGCGGACTATTGAAAAAAATTTAATCTGCTTGGCATGTAATACATTAATCTATAGGTCTATAAAAGTAGGAATAGAGTCAATAACTTTTCAAATTTCATAATTTATATTTTCAAGATGGCGGCCAATAAGGCGAATGACAAAACGTTTTTCGTCAGTATGGCATTTTATACATCGTTTTAAAGGGTTTAGAAGTAAGAAAAGAGTAAATAACTATTAAAATTTCACTCTATATATTTTCAACCAATTGTATAGATAATTATTATTTAGTATAATTATTGCATACTAAGCAGTTTAAACGGGAAATTTAGTTAAACGTTGTTTAATAGAGGTATTGCAGGCTCGCTATGATCGCACGTTTATACAGGCGTTGTAATAATGTTATTGTTAGCTCGCTGCGCTCACCCTGTAGAGAAAGCATTTAAAATTAGTTTTCATTTAACTGGGTATATATTGAAGGTTTGCTGCACTCACCAATTTATTTAGTATTTCTGGATAATGTTATGCCGTAAAAACTTGCGAGCGCAGCGAGCCTGAAGTAATTATATTAAATAATGATTACGTACAAATACTTTATAAACAGGCGAGCGTCGCGAGCATACAATAATATTTACTACAAATTCTGAATCAAAGCGGCGAGCGTAGCGAGCCATCTTTAACTTGATTAAATAATTACTATAATTACTGTATAAACAGGCGAGCGAAGCGAGCCTTCTTTAATTTATTTGATTAAATAATCAGTATATTTACTGTATAAAAAGCGAGCGCAGCGAGCCTTCAATAACTTTATTTAATAAATATTTACAACAAATTCTGAATCAAATAGGCGAGCGTAGCGAGCCTTCTTCATTTTATAAAATAATTAGTATATTTCCTGTGTAAACAGGCGAGCGTAGCGAGCCTGCTATAACTTTATTTAATACATATTTACTACAAACGCTAAATCAACAGGCGAGCGTAGCGAGCCTACAATAACTTTATTTAATAAATATTTACTACAAATGCTAAATTAACAGGCGAGCGCAGCAATCTGCAATAACTTTATTTAATAAATATTTACAACAAATTCTGAATCAAACAGGCGAGCGTAGCGAGCCTTCTTTATTTTATAAATAATTACTATATTTCCTGTGTAAACAGGCGAGCGTAGCGAGCCTGCAATAACTTTATTTAATAAATACTTACTACAAACGCTAAATCAACAGGCGAGCGCAGCGAGCTTGCTATAACTTTTTTTAATACATATTTACAACAAATTCTGAATCAAACAGGCGAGCGTAGCGAGCCTTCTTTAATTTGATTAAATAATTACTATATTAACTGTATAAACAGGCGAGCGTAGCGAGCCTACAATAACTTTATTTAATAAATATTTACTACAAATTCTGAATCAAAAAGGCGAGCGTAGCGAGCCTTCTTTATTTTATAAATAATTACTATATTTCCTGTGTAAACAGGTGAGCGTAGCGAGCCTGCAATAACTTTATTTAATAAATACTTACTACAAACGCTAAATCAATAGGCGAGCGCAGCGAGCTTGCTATTACTTTTTTTAATACATATTTACAACAAATTCTGAATCAAACAGGCGAGCGTAGCGAGCCTTCTTTAATTTGATTAAATAATTACTATATTAACTGTATAAACAGGCGAGCGTAGCAAGCCTACAATAACTTTATTTAATAAATATTTACAACAAATTCTGAATCAAAAAGGCGAGCGTAGCGAGCCTTCTTTATTTTATAAATAATTACTCTATTTCCTGTGTAAACAGGCGAGCGTAGCGAGCCTGCAATAACTTTATTTAATAAATACTTACTACAAACGCTAAATCAACAGGCGAGCGCAGCGAGCTTGCTATAACTTTTTTTAATACATATTTACAACAAATTCTGAATCAAACCGGCGAGCGTAGCGAGACTTCATTAATTTGATTAAATAATTACTATATTAACTGTATAAACAGGCGAGCGTAGCGAGCCTACAATAACTTTATTTAATAAATATTTACTACAAATTCTGAATCAAATAGGCGAGCGTAGCGAGCCTTCTTTATTTTATAAATAATTACTATATTTCCTGTGTAAACAGGCGAGCGTAGCGAGCCTGCAATAACTTTATTTAATAAATACTTACTACAAACGCTAAATCAAGTCGTGAGAGCAGGGAGCCTGCAATAACTTTATTTAATACATATTTACTAGAAATGCTGAATCAAGAGGCGAGCGTAGCGAGCCTGCGTTAATATTATTAAATAAAGATAATGGACAAAATCATTTTAATGATCTTTTCAGGTTAAATAAGAATGTCAGGTTTTACTGAAATATTATCCTGATATCATTATTGAGAACATAGTATGGCTGATATAAAAGCACCTTTCTACGCGAGTTCTTTATGCACCGCATCACTAGTTTTATAAGGGATCTAAAGATGATCCTTTTTTTTTATAAAAAAAAAGAACGAGTTTGTTATAGCATTAACTAGCAAAGGATTATTTTTAATTATAGAGAATTAATCAGATACCCCAGGCTCAATCACGTAACAAGATTGCGAAGGGCAGTTTAACTTTTAAAATAACGAAATGATTTTGGTTCAGTTTGGTCAGTGCACGCTATCGCAGGATAAAAATAAGGAACGAGATGTGGACCAGATGTTCTGTAAACTACATTGAACTAGATCAATATTCCAAACAAGAAAACATATCACTGTTAATAAATCACTCCAAATCTCTATCAGTGCTTTAAGCCACAATAGGAACCTCGAAATGGTTATGGAATAGTTTGAGAGGGATAAAGAAAAAAACAAAAAGTAAATAACAAATAAATTGGCCAATTATGTGCTTTTAACACACACACAAACGAATAGGCAATTTAACAAATAGGACGAGTTCGTTAACCAACAAAATCGGCCCAGCTGATATCAAGATGGTGGAAAATTTTAAGTTTGCTTCATCTCTACCTTTTAAACTATTTATAATAATGACGTGAAAAAGAAACCGCCATTATATGCAATTATATTGTCCAACCATAATGAAACTACTCCGAAGTAGTTAGTCCAATTCGTTCTTAAAATAATAAATGTTTAAGATTTTTCATTTGTGCGGGAGGGAGAACATTTCCCGCAGAGAACGTTCATTCCGAGAACGTTTTCTCCCGCACAAAACATTGTGACATTTGATTTTTAACGTGTGAAACAACAGTTAGTTGTTTTTATTTTGACAAAGACAAAGATATGATGTTGTTTTTTTTGTTGTTTTGTTAAAAATACTCTGCCAATTGGTGTGGCACATAGCTTCTTCGCGTACTATTTCGTTTATTATCAAATCCCAACAAAAACACTAGTGTAAAAAAATAAGCCAAGTCTCACTTAAAAAGTTGTGAGATCATAGGTTTAGCCAAGTCTCCCACTGTCCGAGTACGTTCTACTCTAAGTCTAATTTATCCAGTGCAAGTACATGGTGTTTGTCTGTCCCTCTCTCTATTATCTTTCCCAAATCTCTCTACACGTTTAAATTTAAAAACATTTTCTGTCTCGGCAAATACAACAGTGTCGCAGCACAAGGATACAAATTTGTATACGACACTGATGCATTTAATTTTAGCCTCTTTGACTCTTTATGTTTTTAATGCAGATTGAATACAGTTTTTGAATCTAAAGTGTCCATGGGACCCTAGATTCAATACGAATTGAATACGATTAAGATCGTACCTGGATCGAGTTTCATGGAAACACCTGAACTCGATCCTGGCATGCGCAAAGTGCGTGGGTGTGAGCACCCGTAGCGTTTTAGTGAAGGAACTGTAGTCAAATCTGTCAAATAACATAACATGTTTGACATTTTCAGTTGGGTTTTTTAAGACATTAAAAACAAACAAAACAAACCTGGTTATAAAAGGCGTAGGTAACAAAATTATAAATAACCTTTATCAAAATAACCTAGTAAAAGATTGGTGTATTGAAAACGTATTAAATAGGTACGGATTCAATACAACTTAAGAAAACACTTAACTTGTTAAATTCCAAATCAGGATTCAATCCGTATTGAAACATCATTGGAAAAGTAGAAATATCCTATTTTGAAAATAATAAAATAAAATAAATTGGATCGTATGTTGTAGTCCACAGATAGTCCTATATTAATTTAAACCGTCTGCACATTTAATTTGAATAAAAATTAGTGTGACCCCTCTAGGAATCGAAACAACAACTTATTTTACCAACACCTATATCATTAAAACGGACTTTATTTTGAAGACATTTTTAATGGTTGGTCGAAAATTGCCATTGTTAGTTGTTAAGGGTCCATGCTTCAACACAGTTGAAAAAATGCATTTCCAAATTGAACAAACTTTTTCACATTTTTTAGCAACAAATAAGATGACACAACAAATGTACACTACTTTTTCGAAATATTAGGTAAAATGCAATAACAATGAATGGACTTTTACAATAAAACAAAAACACAGTAAAGTGCAAAAAACAAAGGCTATTTCTTGTTACTATTGATAGTCTGGTAATTTAATGCATCCTGTCTTTCAAAAAAAAAAAGAACTTTCAATTAACACACTCTTAGTCTATCAGTTATCTGCAATTATAGGTGTTGATAGACAATTACATACTGTAATGGAGAATGCAACAGGAGGATTCATCTGAACGGTTACTTAGGCCACTCTTAACAACCGACTGAGGTAACAATCTAACAATAATAAAACAGATAACACCGTCAGTGGGAAATGAGTGAAAACAAGAAGATTATAACCCAAGAAGAAGGTAATAGTAGTGGGTGAAGACAATGGCGACACAGTCGGCAAAGAGAACGGACGAGAGATGGTAGAATGAATACTGATTACGAAGGACCTTCATTTCCATCCTGCGTTTATTCTTCTTTTTTTTTACATACGTTTAATTCTTTTATTAGAAGGGTGATTTTTTTGTCAGCTGTTCGCAACAACGACATATTTCAGGTGAATTGAAACGGAGCAAAGATTTATATGATATAAAGAAGGATGTCTTTTAGACGTTCTAATAAAATTGACCTTGATAAGAGACTGTACGTCAAGTCTGAAGCCTGTTTTTCCATCTCCTTTCCTTACTCAAATATTATAATCATTATCTAAATCAATAAAGATATTGCTACATTTCCTTCTACCATTGTATAATTCTACTTATTTCAATCAGAGAGTAGAGAACATCGTCGTTTTTTATATCGTATTATGCAAAAGGATGGTTATTTTAAGACTGCTTTTAAAGATAATGGGAAATGTATAAATAATCATCTTTTTCTATATGATATGTTATAAAGTAATTATCACATATCTTATTCACCATTTTAAAAACGAAGATTTTGAAGAAAATTAAGATAGAAAGTAGTAGATCGACAAATATTGATAATTACGTTAAAATAAAAAAAGGTAATTACTGCTGAAAGAAAATGATCAAGATATACAATTAGTTCAATATAATTAATTATTATATTAATAAAAGTAGGTTTAAAACAGAGTCGGAGACGACTCTGTTTGTACCTAGCAAGAGTTAAGGAAAAATTAAAAGAAAATCATTATTTGTATCATTAAAGCAAAGCGTCTTACTATAAATATATATTGAATATAAGAAAAAAGTTGATCATGATGAGTTTATAATGAAAGAGTATGTTTGTTAAAGGAGTTTGGATTGAAATAGGACTGTATTCTACCTACCCGGCCAATTCATTTAAAATATTATAAAATATATCTCTTCCCTGCTCTACAGCTTCTGCTTGTATCAGGGTGAAATTTTACATGATTATATTTTATTTATTTACAAAACAAAGTGACATTTTTGACATATACATATAACAAAAATAATCAAAACAAGTCAAGTAACCGGCTTCATAATAACACTTTTTCCCGTCTTTTAAAGCTAACGTTTACGCGAGCGTTGCGCGTGAACGCTTGGGCGGATAACGTTTTCCGACGAACTCAACCTGGGCATTGGTAAAATGAACATGTGTAACAAATTTCAACCAACTCGGTGATCTTTTACCTAAGTTATCGTCATCTGTAGATTTCGTGATGGATTTTGCGCGTGATGGTGATTTTGTGACGGTGATTTTGTGCCGGTGATTTTGTGACGGTGATTTTGGTAGTTTTTTTCGGATTCACTCCCGGGCTCCAGAACGTGCCATAAGGAACTTCGTTCCAAAAACTTGAACATTTATTATCTCAATAAAGAATTGGACAAGCTACTTCGTCGGAGTAGTTTCATTGCGGTTAGCGCATGCAATGGTGTTTGCTTCACATCATGATAATAAATAGTTCAAAAGTTATAGCTAAAATAAACTTTTAATTTGCCGCCATCTTGCGACGGCTTAGTCCGATTTTAATATAGAAATGCTGCCGTACTCGCAAGCACTCCAAAAATTCTCATCCTTTTTAAACCTCGTATTATTAAAACAACAATATAAAATAATTAAGTAATCACCTCGCCCTCAATGTGTAAGACACTTTATCCCTTAGTCCCAAATTATATTACACCAATAACTTGACTCAAACACATATTAACTAAAACATCGACTTTTATTTCCCTCCTAAACTAATGAGTTTAGTAAACCAACTTTTTAAGACTTTTAAGTTTAAAAGTCTTAAGTTTAAGTTTAAAAAGGGGGGGGGGGGGGGGTCTAAAGATTGGGTGTAAAAGATGGCAGTATAATGATTGGTTCTGAATGAATGGGATCTAAATATTGGGTCTAAAGATTATTTTTCTGATTTTCATGGTCACTAATGATCGCTTCAGTGGTACATTGTAGTGTAGACTCTACACTGTAGAGGATATGATGAAGTAATATAGGGTGTATGGTCTAGTTTCAGGGCTAATATAATAAGGCCTTATTGCTAAGTTCAATCAAATGGTTCGACCTACCTGTCTAGTACTAGTACTTACTACTACTAGGTTGGGTCTAAAAGTTGGGGGTTTAAAAATTGGGCCTTAAAGAAAGGGGTCAATAAGATATAAGTCTAAACATTGGGTCTAAAAGAGGGGAGTCTAAAGATTGGTGTTACTAGTACTTACTAACCACACTGACAGAGTTAAATGCTATAAAATAATTGAATTGGAGTTTTACAAAAAACGTAAATAAAAAATGATATCAAGCTACAAAGAAAGAAAATCTTAAAATATTAAACTCTAAAATCTTTATATTTATAGTCTATTATGGCGAATGACACAGTGAACAGTGTGACGATTGCCAACAAATCAAACTAATTTGAGACCTAAGCTTGTTACTCTTAAAGATTGGGTCAAAAAGATGGGGGTCTATAGATTGGGTTGTAAACAATTGACATTTTAAAGATTGGGTCTAAAAGATGGGGTTCTATAGATTGGGTTGTAAAAAATTACATTTTAGATTGGGTCTAAAAGATGGGGGACTATATAGATTGCGTTGTAAAAAATGGCATATTAAAGATTGGGTCAAAAAGATGGGGGTCTATAGATTGGGTTGTAAACAATTGACATTTTAAAGATTGGGTCTAAAAGATGGGGTCTGTAAATTGGATTGTAAAAAATTACATTTTAGATTGGGTCTAAAAGATGGGGGACTATATAGATTGCGTTGTAAAAAATGGCATATTAAAGATTGGGTCTAAAAGATGGGGTTCTATAGATTGGGTTGTAAAAAATGACATTTTAGATTGGGTCTAAAAGATGGGGTCTATAAATTGGATTGTAAAAAATTACATTTTAGATTGGGTCTAAAAGATGGGGGACTATATAGATTGCGTTGTAAAAAATGGCATATTAAAGATTGGGTCTAAAAGATGGGGTCTATGGATTGTAAAAAATTGAATTTTAAAAATTGGGTCTAAAAGATGGGAGTGTAACTATAAATTTGTGGTTAAGTGGTATAGAGTGTATATTAACAAACTTATCTACGTCTTAAATCGGTTATATTTCGACCAAACCTCTGAGAAATTTACAATTGTGTTGACAGAAATATTTTTAATTTAATTATATTGCCATGCTTGGTTCAACACTTTTAAATAGTCAACAACTTCATTTTTTATTTTATATAAAACTTAAAACTAATTAATAATTAACATTTATATAACAACGGATGAATTGAGGCATGGTAAAATTTTGCGGTAACCTTGGGCGTAAAGATTGGGTACAAAATATGAAAGTCTAAAGATTGGGTCTAAAAGATGGGGTATAAAGGTTGGGTCTATAAAATATGAGAGTCTAAAGATTGGGTCTAAAAGATGGGGTATAAAGGTTGGGTCTATAAAATATGAGAGTCTAAAGATTGAGTCTTAAAGATAGGGTTCTATAAGAAGTCAAAATATTGGGTCTAAAAGATGTGAGTCTGAAAGATAGGGGTCTATAAGAAGTCTAAATATTGGGTCAAAATGAGGGAAGTCTAAAGATAGAGTCTAAAAGATGTGAGTCTGAAAGATAGGGGTCTATAAGAAGTCTAAATATTGGGTCAAAATGAGGGAAGTCTAAAGATTGAGTCTAAAAGATGTGAGTCTTAAAGATAGGGGTTTATAAGAAGTCTAAATATTGGGTCTAAATGAGGGAAGTCTAAAGATTGAGTCTAAAAGATGGGAGTCTAAAGAATAGGTTGTAAAAAATGGGGTTCTTCAAAATTGGCTCTAACCTTGCCACTGTTAAAGATTATAGTATGTAAAGTTAATTTAATCAAATTGGTCATGATTAATGATTTTAAATATAGAATAAATTAATGAAAACATTTATAAGGAGTATTACACACGAAGTAATTTAGTCTTAGTGGTAATAATAAAATAGTATTGACATATTATTATCTTAATGGGGTTTTATGTAAGCAGACAGGTTTAGCATAATTTAACAGTATATAATCAAAGTTTACCGGCATATTCCGCATCTTGAGTATGGTGTGGAGTTTTTGTCTTCTACTGCTCAAAGCATTATCTTGGATAGTGAACATTATGATGCTGACACGAAGGTATAACTACCTGAACTGACAACTACTGGAGAAATAAGCAAGTTGAACTATTATTGTTAAACACTTCTAACCCCCATATGCCATTATCAGTAAAATGAAATTGACACAATCAACTGATAATGATGGTGCTTTACTATATTCCTCAACATATATATTCTGTAATGATCAAATTGAATTTCTGTAACTTACAGATAATCAAACATACATGTTTAACTTTTTGTTCTTTTACCTGCTCATACGATGAGGATAACAATATAGAGAGAAAATATTTTGATTTATCGAACATTTGATTTTGTGTTTTTCTGGATTAACACAGTCTTTCAGTGATGTATCTGCATCTGGGCAGTGCAGCCTCAATGAGGTAAAAACAAATGAACCCTGAATTACACAGTACTTACAATTTAAATTAATAACGTTTCAAATTTTTAAGTGTTAGGTAGTATTCTTACAACGGAAAGATTAAATTTTAATTTAAATCAAATTATAATTATCCATTCATATTTTACGATTTTGGTTAATTTAAATCAAATTATAATTATTATTAACTACGGGAAACAGACAGAGAAAAATACACTCCAGCGCTGGGATTTGAACCACAGGCCTCTATATTTCCGGTATATAGCGCTCTACCAACTAAGCTACGCAGGAGAATGATTTCCTCTGACGTTAATGATACCTTGTCCCGAATTTAAGCTTTCAATTTTCCACAAATCTGAGAAGTCAACATTAATGACATAGAACTAGACCGAGAAATTACGCTTATAATTATAAAGTACCCAATTAGTACCTGTACCTAGTACAATCAATTAGAAATTTATATTTTTCGATTTTGGTAGTATTCATACTACGGAAAGATTAAGTTTTAATTTAAATCAAATTATAATTATCATTAACTACGGGAGACATAGAGAGAAAAATAGACCCCAGAACCGGGACTTGAACCACGGGCCTCCTATATATCCAGTATAGCTCAGGTGGTCAGAGCACCTGTAACGGATATATAGGAGGCCCGCGGTTCAAGTCCCGGTGCTGGGGTCTATTTTTCTCTGTATTTCTCCCGAAGTTAATGATAATTATAATTTGATTTAAATTAATAACGTTGTAAATGTAGACCATTTAAATACCCATAAAACCAAATATGTAAATTTCAAGGGAAAAATCTAATTTTCAAAGTCTAAAAAATGATAAATATAAAAATATGAATGAGAAAGTTTATCTTAACTTCCAACAATCTTAAGGTACGTTAAAGCAACAAAATCCCTGTGACTTTCCACTTTTTATTGGAACAAAAATGTTGCACATTCAGTGGCGTAAATAGCGCCCCCGCCAACCCCGCGGTGCGGGGGGGCGCCTGCTTTTGGGGGCGCCGAAAAATGAAGAAACAATAATGTTTACATTTAATAATAAAAATTTAAAAAAACTCCATGTGAGAGGAATTATTTTAGTAAAATTATTTTTGGAAGATGAAAGTAAATGAGAGATAAAACAAATAAAGAGTTTAAATCAGGGTGATGTAAACCCCTCTGATGAGGGGGGATGAGGTTTTAAGATTTTAGAGCTCAGAGCTCAGTTTGGTTTCCAAGTTAAGTGTCATATACCTATATTTATATAGGTAAGTATATCGGACTGATTCTCCCTTCTTCATTTTAGACTTTAGACTGCTAGGAGATCCAAGTGATTATTACAACTAAAGTTATCTTATCTAATATGGTTTTAGCTGTACTAGATAAGGAAATCTGTTCTAAACCTAACAAGTCATACTTCCATCTCTTTCTCTTCGATTGTCTTTGCTATGTATATGTATTTCTCTTTCTTTCTTAACCCCCTTACTTCTTTTCCCCTATCACAACCTCTTAGTATCTAACTTTTCTTACCTAGCTAATCAGGAAACATGTTTTCATGTCTGTCTGTCTGTCGCTAAAAACTAATGATCCAATTTTAATGAAATTTGGATTGTGGGACATTGTTGGCCCCATATAAGTCTAAACCGTGTGCGTCCATTTCTTTCTCTTTATCGTGCCCACAAACATAAATATTAATCTACTCCTACAATATCTTCAAAAGTAAAAATTTGGATAGTTTGTACACGAGCCTTTAAAAAAATATAAATAATTGTTTGGAAATTAAATAAATTATGTAGTCATTAAATGTTTTTACAGATTATTTTATCGACCCCACTATCTGTCCCAGAATGACTAACAATGAGGGAAAAAGAATAACGGGGGGGGGGGGGGATTTTGTAATCTATTGGGGGGCGCATTTTCAAAAACTGCGGGGGGGCGTCGGATGTCTTAGTTACGCCACTGTGCACATTATTATTAAAAACTCTTATCAAACTTTGTGTGGTCGAAATCATCATTGAATTGAATTGACTAAAAGGTTCAGACATGATTATTTATTTAAATGAATAATATCGACCATCAGTGTTCATCATTTAATAAATCATTTTCCAATAGCAATTTGAGTTTTGTTTAAGATCTGAAACAAAATCTTAATCTTATATCGTTTAAGATTGCCAATCATAATTTTGTCCAACAAATTTTGTTTGGCTACTCCAAATACACTAAACTGATTATAAAAAAAAAAAAAAAAAAATAGGTCCGTCCCTAAACTTTTTCTAACCAAATAATTCCAAAATGGCGGCAAAATATTAAGTTTAAATTATGAAGCACATTTTTTATGTTATTGAAAGCTAGAGAGATATAACTGGTATGAATTCCAGATCAATAGGCGAAATATATGTTAAAAACGTTAAAAAGTAAAAAAGTTCAAAATTAAATATTTTCAAAATGGAGGCGGATATCAAAACTAAATTTAGTGAAAATGTTTGTCTTATAAAGAGGTATAATTGATGCAAATTTCAGCGCATTAGAAATTTGTTTATTTTTTTTAAGAATTGTTAAAAATGTTTGCTAACAACCAACCTATGTTTTCTGGACAGTCCAACTAAATGCAAGAAATGATTTTCGTACCAAGTTTCAACTCTGTAGCTTACAAACTGTAGGAGTTAAGCATGACACAAACAGAAACACAGAGAGACATCCCGGAAAATGTTTGCTAACTCAGTAAAATGGGTTAATGACATCATAATATGCATATCTACGATTTTCTATAGACAGCACAACTACATACAAGGAATGATTTTTATACTATGTTTCAACTCTGTAGCTTAAAAACTGTGGGAGTTATACGTGACATAGACAGAAACATAGACAGATATCCCGGAAAATGTTTGCTAACTCAGTAAAATGGGTTGATGACATCATATATCTACGATTTTCTAAACAGCACAACTATACATACAAGGAATGATTTTTATACCATGTTTCAACTCTCTAGCTTAAAACTGTGGGAGTCATACGTGACATAGACAGAAACATAGACAGATATCCCGGAAAATGTTTGCTAACTCAGTAAAATGGGTTGATAACATCATATATCTACGATTTTCTAAACAGCACAACTATACATACAAGGAATGATTTTTATACCATGTTTCAACTCTCTAGCTTAAAACTGTGGGAGTCATGCGTGACACAGACAGACAGACAGACAGACAGACAGACAGACATTCCATCTAAAAACAACAAATTATCTTAAAAAAAATACCAAGAAAAGGATAATTCTGTCGAAATCTTGGTTTTAGATCTGTTTTTCTTTTGGGAGAAAATAAAACTTTTCCTTTAGGTAAGGAAAAATAAAATTAATTAATGGAAAATATTAATATTAAAGAGGTCAGGAACAAAAAGAAAATACTAGCTGAAATATATATCAGCTGATAAAGCATCAAAGAATTCCAACTAATGTCAAGGATAGCAGCATTCTACCACGAAAACAAAATGCATTAATAACACATAACTTGTTTCAAATCATGACCTATTAATCTTTATATCAGAGTTTTATCTTAACGTCTTCTTTTACTCTAAAAAAAAAAAACAGGATATCTTCTTCACGTGGAGATTATTTTTCGGATGTATTTATATCCTTTCTTTCTTCTGTTAAGTATGTGTTTATTCATTAATTTTCATTTTATTGTTCCGTATAGAAAGCAGTGATTTATTGCAGAGTAAAAATAATCAACTATCATTAGAGAATCACCTCCATAAGAATCAAATTTATAGAGTTACTGTTTGTATTTAAACTTTTTGGAACTAAGTTTCTTATCGCACGTTATAGCGCCGGGACTGTCAAAAAACCGACCGTGACGAAATTTATCCGATGACGGTAACTTGAGTAAAATTTGACTGATTTAGTTTAAATTTGATACAAATATTAATTTTAATAATGTCCAGGACAAGTTCGTTGGACAACGATATCAACCCAAGCGTTCGCGCGCAACGCTCGCCTAAACATAAGCTTCAAATGTAAAATTTGAATTTTAGGACGTGAAAAAAATTCTTACTTCATCCATTCGATGAGACAAAAGATCGCTAAAACTAAGCGGACCTAAAATTTTAAAATAGAGAAAACAAAGTTTTTACCGATACCTTACGTTCTAACGTAATGATTTCAATAAAACTTCATATACACGTCGTCAAAATGTACAATTAGGTATGAGTTTTTGTGTAGTCTTTCAACTTGATATAGGTAGAAGTTTTTGTGTAAGGAAGTGATACATTTAATAATTGTTGAAAAGGAGACGTCTGGAGCGTGTAGTGAGTGGGGGTGTAAAGAATGCAGGGTGGCTTCCCCACCAGTAGATTCTCTATTACAATCATACTCTGTAACCATCAGCAAATAACATTAATAATCAATTAATTTAACATCATCAATGAACTGAAACAACCCTCTCAGCTAATGTTTACGGCGTGGCGCCATACTATGATCCTCAACAAGTAACATTAATAAATAAAACAATCTAAGATGATCAATGAACTGAAACAACCCTGATTTTCATGGTGATTATCATAATCCTGAGTACAAATTAGTTGTTAGACCAAAAATCAAGTTATGTTACTTTGTCACTTAATAGGTTAGTCGAATATTTCTTTAAATCAAAGCCCCCCCCCCCCCCCTCCTATCAAGTGACAAACTAACAGCCACTCGATTTTATGTCAGCTAACTAATATTGTACTTAATATCATTCAAATCACATTTTCCACCAAATTTGGCTAGGCATGGCCCTCTCTATCGGTCTGTTATTATTAATATGGGCAAGCTAAGTCCCACAGACGACATTTTTTGACTATATATTCTTGGAGCACATAAAAAAAAATTAGCTCATACACAAAATGCTAGCTTGTTGTTAGTAAGTCATTTGTATTTACTCTACCTCCTGGACTAGTATATGAGAAATTTAAAAAAAAAAAAAACCTACAGCAATAGTTCGGACAATAATTATAAATGTTTGATAATTTATTACTCTAAACATTTAAATACAATCTTAAATGAAACATTTAAGAGGTCAAGTGCAAATAAATGAAATGTTATGCATCAGCTGGCACAAAACCAATGTCATGGATAACAGAATTCACCCACAAAATAGAAATATATTAATAATGCAATCTAACATATTATATCTAGTTATCTTAAAAAAAAAATAATAATCTTTAAGATATTTTTATCTTAAAATCTTTAAATCCCAAGATCATGAATTCAGACTTTTTTTCCGCGTGAAGAATATCGCTTCGATGCACGTATCCTGTTAGCTTTACTCATATATTATTCCTTTCTTATATGGTATCATTTACTGCATATATATTTATTTATTGCTTCCGAGCTTATCGAAGGTATCGAAGGAAAGCTATGTGATAGTTCGAAGAACTATCAGTTTTTTTTGTCCCCATAAAAATTCATAATCAGAAATCCGTCAGAAGACAGAAATCTGTTTCATACATAAGGGAATATTTTTGGTTTGTATGGTAGCTCATAATTAGCTCATTGGGCTGTTTTGAACATGTGCACAAACATACATTTATTTACACCTATTCAAAAGTACTTATCTGATTTTTTTTATGAAATTTGGATGTTTTGTCGAAAGTAGCCCGCCGATAGCACCAGATTAATTTCAACCATCTGCGCTCATTAAATTAATTCTTTAACTTATGAAAAAAAATTCGGACAGTGTTAAAGAACGGGGGTAAAATAACATAAATTTGTCAATTATAGGTTGTAAAAGCATAAAATCATGTAAGTCTACGAAATATGACGCGACAAAGCTATGTGCCACACTAATTGACAGAGTATTTTTCTAGCTATACAATTAAACTCGTTGCCACGGGATTAACTGCTTGTATTATAATAATGCCATTATTAGGGAGGAACAAATATCACCTTAATATCATAAGCATAACACATAGAACTTTTCGGAATAACCCCTAGATTAATAGTTATTTATGTACCTAGGGAGTAAAGTAAGCCATTCTTCCCTGAGCGAAAAAGTTGGTTCTTGAGGCGAAGCCGAAGGAACCATGGTCCCAAAATTCCGAGGCGCAGCCGAGGGAGATAATTATCGCGAGGGGAATAATGGCGCTTTACTCACGAGGTACATAGAATATTTTATCTCCAGTAGGAAGAAAATACACATTTTCGTCCATTGCACAATTTTTATTTATTATTTTAATAAATAACAATAATTATTAGCACTTTTAATAGCTGATATAAGAGATTCAATATTAAAAACAAATAAGAATTGGAATAAAACTCAAATAGAAGGTTATTTAGATGCAGGTTATAAACAAAGATAAACATGGTCGAAAAAGCAGTGTCACCAACTTGATTTCAACAACTTCATTACATTAGCCATTCATTTTCTACTATTTATAAAATAATTAAGTTGCAATCTTTACTTTTTTGCCCTACTTTTTGAATTCAGGGATGAAAAGACTTACTTTAGTCCCTCTAAACTAATTCAAAATCATAAATTTTTCTCCCAACTGGAGATAAAAGTTAGATATAGATTTCAGAGCTCACTATTACGATATTAGTAAACAAAAATTTAAAAACTTGAAGCACCGAAATAACATGTTCATTAAAACATGAGTCTATAAAACAAATGTGCTATAATTTATCACATAAAAGGTAATGTTACTTCAAATATATTCCTTAAACGTTATTTTTAAAACAATTTATAGACTCATACTTAACCTACTTTCGATAAACTATCAAAGTTTAATATAAATCAGATAAGTACTTTTTTAGATATAGGTGTAAATAAATGTATATTTGTGCGTATGTGGAAGTGAAACACCTAGACGCAGAAGGTTGAAACTCATATGAGACCAACAATGAGCTAATTATGAACTACCATACGAATTTCATTAAAATCGGACGTGTAGTTTTTTAAGATATCAATTTTTGCGCACATATCTTAAACATATTATGTTTAAGATATGTGCGCAAAAATTGAGCGACTAACTAACAGACAAAGAGCCAAAAAATGTTCCCTGGGGTCCGAAACGGATTTCTGTCCTGGAATTTTTGAAATCGGAGACAAAATATTTTCTTTCTTCAGAACGATCACATAGCTTCCGTTACCTTATGTAAGCTCGAAAGCAAAATGTGGTTTTTAGGTACTTAAAGAAGGGATAAAAAATGCACTCCGCCGCTGGGAATCGACTACAGATCGAATTACCAAGAAGCTAATATATAATATATAATAATACTAAAAAAACTGATTACATTTTTATAAGTTAAATTATCTTCTTTTTTTAATTAATAATAATTTAAATTTTTAAACTTAGATTACCCAAGATTCATATTTCTAAATATTTATAAATTAATGTATAAGTAATCTAAAACTATGATAAAATAATAATAAACGCGATAAAATAATTACAGATATAAATAAATATACTAATTAATTATATTTATATATGTTATATTTGATTATATACATTTATAAATAGAGAATAAATTATTTCATTTAAAGTCAAATACCAAACATTTCTTAAGTCTGTATATGTAATCCTAAAAAAAATGAAATTTCGTAAATTTTAATTAAATATTTACATTTATTTTTCTCAATTAAATTAAATTTGTATTCAATATACACAACTATTTTAAATATATAGTAAATACACACTTTTTTTTGTAAATATAAAAATTGATGAACATTTAAAATGCATCAAGTTCATAATGTGAAGTTAGGTTCAATACTAAAACATAAACATCAACTATTAAGTATGTGTTTTAAACTGATCTATACACATACATATAAGTTTTGTGTTTGTATTAGGCACAAGGGGTACATTGTGCAAATGGTACCCCTCTGGTGGAGGGTACTGTACCCCTGAAGAGAGGGGAGACTGATGGAGCCACCACTATACTATCATCCACCACTACATCTCTTGGTTTCATATATAAACCACTCATACTGATTCTAATACAGACAGTTACCATATTCGATCCAGTAATACAGTAGTGGTTACAAAAGTTGCTTAGCAGTTACATTTTTCATACATATATATATATTTTTCAAGAGAATTGTATACCTGTGTACCTCCACCATGCAGTACAAGGTAAACAAACATGTTTCTTCTTCTACAATCTACAATACTAATTTTAGTTAGAACAGATTAAAATATAAATTCAATTTCATTTTTATCATTCATTGTATAAGATTTTAAAATAAATTAGGGTGTAAAAAAAAAGAAATTAAAAAAAAATACTCATTAGTAAGATTATTTCTGCACATATTAGAGTACTTCTTTAGATTGTTACTCCCCTATGTTGTTTTAAAATATAAATGACTGACTAAATTACTCTAAAGAAAAAGGGATGTTTATTCCAATGTACTTTTAGACAAAGGAATATCACATTTCTGTTTTTATAAGGGGAGTAACAGTCTAAAGAAAAACATTCCCTACACCTTCTTTAGATTGTTACTCCCCTCTGTTTTTTCTATAAGGGGAGTAACAATCTAAAGGAGTACCCATATTAGTACTAACAAAAAAATTACAAAATAACCCCTGCTAAATTATACTACCCCAAAAATTGTATAGCGAACTTCCAAATAAAATTAAACAAAAAAGAAAATAATTTGATTTTAATGTTACTTCCCTATATAACATACAAATTTAATAATGTAATTTTGGTTTTCACTAGAAGATAAAAAAATAAAAATATTAAGCACTTAAGTACAGCATACATTACGACTCTTGCACTATTTAATTTTTTGGTAAACTAACAAGGCCCTATTCAAAATTCAAATTTTCATAAATTTCATCCAGTTTACAATGAGTCTAGCACACAGCCGAATTTGACATATCCCTTATAAAGGGACAATTGGGACAGTACTTCATACAACCAGAATTAATTTGAAAATTTAAATTTTTGAACCCTTTTTAATAGAAAATTTCTAAGAGGTATCTAAATTAATATTTTGGAATAGTACACTGTTGCTAAGCTGCAATCAAGTTATTATTAATAAATTTTAAAAAAAAACTTAACTATCAATGCTACTTTGTTTTTCTTTATTTTTGCCGAAATTTAGTAGATGCCTTATTCAAACTGAATTAAATTAAGAAGTAAATACTGATCAGTTCATCGAAGCCCTAAAGCAAAGTTTTGAAGCAGAACGTTTTCAATACTTCAGAATGTCTTGTTCAGTGTCAAACCTTAAACAGGATGCTAAATAGTATTTTTTTTTATTTATTTTTTTTTTTTTTGCCGAGATTAAGTAGATGCCTTATTCAAATTGAATCAAATTTAAAAAAAGTAAATACTGATCAGATTATCATCAAAGCCCAAAAGCAAAGTTTTTAAGTACAACTTATTCCTTACTTCAGAATGTCTAATTCCGTGAAGTGATTGTTTATATTTTCTATTGTAGCTTAAATGTAAACTTCAACTAAAAAAACAAATTAATATTTTCCTCAGATCTCTTGTTTTTTACCAATTGCAATAAAATAATATTGTTTTATAAATTAAGCATAAGTAAGTTAAAATATAAAGTAATTATAATACATTTGTAATAATAATAATACATATTTTTCCAACACAAATGTACATACGATTGTTACTGCAATTAACTGAAAAATATGATAACCACCTAAATTGCACTTAAATATTTCATATCAAATTTCTATTTTACACATTTATTAAAAGTGCACATAGTAAAATTTAATCTAAGATAGCAAATCTAATTGATTAATTATTTTTGTAACATTATTTAGCACTGAATAATAAAGATTTAATAATTAATTAAAGAGACAATATTTGTTTCAATATAATTTTGAAAGTAATGTCTACCACAATAACAATCTGTTCATTTTATGCAAGCAATGTTCATTATTTTATGTAAGCGCACTGTTCATTAAACACATGTCCTGGAAATGATTTGAGAAAATGAACAAATGTATTATATTTGGCACTGATTCAACCATTTTAATTTTTTAAAAATTATCTTCCTTTATTCAAATACATAATACAAGTTATTTTATGTCTATAGAAAATAAATTTACCACTTTAACGTTACGATGGACGAACATAATAATGATAAATTAATTTTATGTCATTTCTTTTTTTTTCCTCAATAACATTAAACCTTTCAACTTTCAATAAAGGACTTAAATTAGTTAAAAGCTTTACTTACATAACATATACATAGATATATATGCTTTCATAACATGAAACCAGTGTATCCAAAATTGATAAGAAATAATTTCATGATAAAAAGAACTTTTTATAAACTACGTTTTTAAATTTTCTGTTGAATCGTATGTAATATTGATAATATAATTGTTATTGTTATATGTTATTATATAATGTTAGTGAAAAAAAAAAATAGTTCCGAATTTATTTACTTCACATAAATGACAACCATCTAGAGAGCTGATCTTAAACCTATAAAAGGACAAATCTTTGTACAACGGATCACCGCAACACCAAATCTAAACCGTGCCATTGATATATTTGAAATAATATAAATAATATAATCGATATATTTCCTGTTTTGCTGTCATTGTTTATCTATTAAAAATTTGAAACCCGTCAAAATGAAGATTGCGTAAATATGGGATATGGCAAAACAAATAAAATAACTTGCGGATTTTTTCCGAACTAACTTTCCATACAGCAAAATTTGCTGAAATCCAATTAAATTCTGCTGAAAGATGGCTAAAAGTATTAAAATAATACATTGTCATCGTGTTCTGAGCTATGCTAAAAGTTTCAAATGTCTCGCTATTCGGGAAGTTAGTAAGAAATCGATTGCTAGATTTGTACCGGACAAACAAACAAACAAACAAGAAAACAAGCTAATACAAACGTAGTAAAATACCATAATGATACATTTTAATTAAAAATTAAACTATCATTATTTACAATGAAATGGGAGAGAAAATTTTTAATATTAAAAAAGAAAATTTAAAACACATTTTGCTTCCAAGCTTACCAAAGGTAACGGAGAACAAAAATATTTTATGTCTCCGATTTCAAAATTTCCAAGACAAAAATCCGTTCCAGAGATCAGACAATATTTTTGGTTCCATCTTTGCGTCTGTCTGTCTGTCACTCAATTTTAATCTTAAAAATTATTATCTGATTTTATTGAAATTTGGATGGTAGGACATAATTGGCCCATTGTTAGTTCCATACAAGTTTCAACCTTCTGCGCCCATTTATTTCTCTTTCACATGCGCACAAACATACATATATTTACACCTATATCTTCAAAAGTACTTATCCGATTTTAATGAAATTTTGATGGTTCGTTAAAAGTAGTTTTTTTCTTTTAAGGAAGTAGTTACCCTTAAGAAAAAAAATAGATTTCAAATATAATAATTAAATTTAATTTAATAAAAAAATAAAGAATGAAATGAATTGATATTTTAACAATTATCCACTTATTAAAACTGCAAATAGATCCATTTAAACATGTAACATTATGCTACCCTAATTAAAAATTAAGAACGATATAAAATAAAAAAAAAAAACTCTATACTACAAGTTTAATGCCAACCAATTCAAGCCATTTTAATATTACCTATATCCGATCGGTTTAAGCGCGGAATATGTGGTTTGGCATTTGAAAAATAAATATTTACAATAAAATACCTAGATGTTCTATTGTGCTAATAATAAGATTATTCACTATACAATGTAAAAATTTAAATGCTTAAATAATATGTTTTAAATTTGCTCCTTAAAGTAAATAAATTAATAAAAAAAAGGATAAAAAAAACTAACCTCGATATTAAATTCTCAAAACTGTTATATTATTTATTTTATTTTTTTTTCAAAATGAAATTTAATTTTTAAAGATTAGATAATTGAAACTAATTGTATCTAATTTAAAAGTTATATTACTATATATATATATATATATATATATATATATATATATATATATATATATATATATATATATATATATATATATATATATATATGTAACAAATTCACATAATATCATATATTTTTCGTCTTAATTAAAAGGTACTCAAAAAGAGGAGTTTTAGTGGATGCACCGTAACATTCATTTCTTTAAACTTATTCCTTTTCGTCACAATATACACCAATGCTTAAGCAATATTTTTTTTTTTTAAAAACATATTATCTTCTGCAATATTATTATATAGTTAATACATTTACTCGACGAGTGTGATTTTCTAACATTTTTATTACTATTATATAGATTCCTATGTAGTTGTTTTTTTTTTGCGTGATTTTACCTCACACACGGTTGCATCCGAAATAAACATGCAGGCATCGAGACAGGTTTATGTTTTAACTCGACTAACAGCGTACCCTATCATCACAGATATATAATTATATATTGCGGTCTTGAGATAATACATTGTTGAGTTACACACGGAGTAAACTTGACTCATTCTTTTAGTGGATCCACCTATTTACATTCCATTTACGTGTGTGTGTGTTTTTTTAGCATCTCTAAATTTATTGAGTTAACAACATATATATAATAACATAGGTATAATTTCTGACATAACACATTGTACATCATTCATATATATAGTCTGCCGAAATGCTATCATTATGCCATTCAATTTTATATATATATATATATATACAAAAAATTTTTCTATCATATTGTATGGCAAATATATATATATATATATATATATATATATATATATATATATATATATATATATATATATATATGCATATGTATGTATATGTATAAAAGTGTGTCATGTTACCACTAATGTATTTATATTGGTTAAATTTTAAGTAATGGTTCCTTTAACAATAGTCATAAAAGGTTCAAAATTACAAATTTATTAAATAACTTTTGCTTTGAGTAGGAGCCAAAATTTTATGACCTAACTTTATATAAATCCTCGGAAAAACGATTGTATAATTTATAATCCTTTACATTTAGCTGATTGAACCCTAAAACTTTTTAAAAAAATGTTTAGATACTTCCTTAAATTTAATAACGTAATAATAAAATGTTATTATGTATGAGAATTTTTATTACTTATATTTTTAATATTTAATACCACTTTGACTTCTTTTTTCTTATTATGAAATCGAACTTAAAAAAATCAAATTCATTTAAATTCATAAACATCTTTTAAATTTGGCTTAAAAATTAAATAATTACAGGATAAAAAGAACTTTTTATATTCTACGTTTTTAAATTTTCTGTCAGAAATTTTAAATTTGACACCCGTCAAAATGAAAATGAAGATCGTAAATATGGGATATGTCAAAATAAATAAAATAACTTGCAGATTTTTTCCGAACTAACTTTCCATACAACAATATTTGCTGAAAACAAATTAAATTCTGCTGAAAGATGGCTAAATGTATTTAAAAAAAAGCATTGTCATCGTGTTCAGAGCTATTCTAAAAGTTTCCAACGGCTAGCTACTTGGGAAGTTAGTTAAAAATCGATTGCAAGATTTGTTCTGGACAAACAAACAAACAAGAAAGCAAGCTAATAAAAACGTAGTAAAATTAGTCGAATATTATGTAATTAATGAGAAATAATAAATAAATAAATTATTTTTTGTTAAATAAATCAGTTTAGACAATAAAAATCATACCAAATTTAATGATAAAACCAACCAAATAGCAATGAAAAATTAAAGTAATAAATAAAAACAATACAACTTTAAACAAAAAAAAAAAAAATAATAAAATAAAAAATAGAGATCCATAAATACAACAATATTACATTTTAACAAACAATGCATTTTAACGAACAGCATTAGATTTTAATAATATTTGTATCATTAAAGAATTCTTAAATTCAATATCAAGAATACCTCTGTTTCATTATTGATTAAAATATATTTCAAATAAATTATTGTTAATTTGATCAATAGAATATAATAAATATTGAAATTGTACATTAGAATATATATATATATATATATATATATATATATATATATATATATATATATATATATATATATATATATATATATATATATATATATACATAAATTATTATCTATATAGTATATATTTATCGATCTATATTGTGCTTTTAGAATAATTAGATAATATCAGCTAGTTGCTAAGAAGTAATTCGATCTTATATCTTCTAAACAAACGAAAGATATAATCATAAAGATCTATTCGATGTAGCAATATCTTATATGAGAGTTATAAAAGATCGCATGTACCTGTTTTTAAGTATCGTGTTAAGTGGGATCGTTTGTTGACCCAGTGAACTCGCAGCACTTAAGTGTCCTCGACCGTGACTTAAGTTAGTATAGAGTTTATTCCCCTTTACTCAACCGTGTATAATATCATTTTATACTTTTACTTATAAAGGCTCAAAATAGATTTGTATTGTCTCAATGTCAAACGTAAACTGACATTGGTACAAAGTTCTGTGTCAAAGATGTACATTATAACATTCTTACTAAATAAAAATATAAAAAGAACGAAGAATTAAACGTAAAATTCGAAATACTGTAAATGTAATTTTATTATGTCGACCTTCTCGGATATTCTAACTTTAATTTCCGCTTTACTTTCGATTTTAAGCTTTAGACTTAACTAATAAAGGCTCTTTTACTACCTTATAATACATCCACATTATAGTATTATACTTTTCCAATCATTTACATAATCTAGTAGTGTCCCGACGACGACGCACATCGAAATGATTTGTTATTGCTAATCTAAGGCAAACACATTTATTCCAATAGAAATATGTGTTTGTTTTTATTTGTTGGTCTTCAAATAGATATAATAACGTATATCTAGTTTACTTAATTTTACTTGTTTTTGGGTCTAAGGGCTTGTGGCTTGTCAATGGTATTGTTAAAATTTATACTTCATTCGGAAAGTTTAATGTAAAAAATCTAAGTCAGAGTTATCGAGAAACAGTAAAGAGTGTAGAACTTTGACCCCCAAAATCCTAAAATATAATATAAAAGTAAAATACCTTTATCTACGATTGATACGAAATATCAACATTATATCTCTGTTTAGATGCGTAGAAAGTGATTCTTTACGCACTTGTATTCATTGAGCATGCGCTTTTCATAATTCCTCTTTTTTTCAGCCCTAGTGCGGTAAAAAAGAAGAATTTGTCACCTTAACGCACGATTAGCGAGTTTGTTTACACTTAATAAAACTAATTTTCTGTTTGTTTAATTAAAGTAACTGTTTATATCGAATTTTTATTTTTAAGTTCTTGGTAGTATTCATACAACCGAAAGTTTACATTTTAATTTAAATCAAATTATAATTATTATTAACACTGGGAGACAAACAGAGAAAAATAGACACCAGCGCCGGGACTTGAACCACGGGCCTCTACATGTAGAGGCCCATGGTTCAGAACAATCGCATAGCATCCGTTACTTCTGTAAGCTCGGATGAAAAATGATTTAAAAAAAAAAAAAAAAGAAAAAAAAAAAAAGAAACCTAAATTAAATTATTGATTTTTTTTTAACAATCCTGACAAAAACAATTAACAACTAATCAATTAACAACTTTACAATAAACTCTTAAAGTTAAAAGACACATTGAGAAAGTCACTTTAGCAAACCTAGGAGAACTTTAAGAAAAATAACAAACGAAGAATCTTTAAAGAGATGGAGGAATAAGGTAATAAATCATATACGCTAATAGGAAATAAGGAAATTATTCCAACATTAAAACGCAACAAAAAGAAAAATCTTATATTTAAAAAAAATAGATTATATTTGTTGCGATTGTGTAAAGTCTAGTTACTTCATTTATCAGTTAGCTGAAGAGGTGGCAATTTTCTACTTAACTAAGAGAATGTAAATTATAACTGTTTACCTCGTGTTTTAATACTATTTTTCTGTTGTAAGTAGTTATAGAAAAAGAAAGTCGTGACTTAAAAAATTGTTACTCTATCACGATTTTTCCTGTATTACACAAATCGGTAGAACACAACTTAAAAAGTTTATAACGCGTTAAGGTAGCTGTTTTGTTTCAGAATATAGAATGTTAGAGAATACTCTAATTAGAAAATACCTGGTCAGATTTAAGATTACAGACATAATTTATAAAATCGAGTAATGTCCCAACGAATCACTTCGAAATGATTTGTTATTGCTAACATATTAATTATAACTATATTTATTCCAATAAAAATAAATGTTTATTTTGATTTGTAGGTCTTCAAATAGATAAAATAACTTATCTAAATATAGATATATAAATTAATTTACTTAATTTTTACTTTTTTTCTAATATTAGATTAAGCTAGTTGCCACTGGTTTAACGGCTCGTTAATAATAAAGAAGTAAATGGAAGAATTAAATAGATCATATTTCTAAAGCAGAAAATATCAGTAATGTTAAATGGAATATAGAATGCAATGCAATGCTACAATTGAAGTCGACCAAGATAAGATTTAAGTCAAAGATAAAGAAAAAATCATGAAGACCCACATATTAATTAGAGAAATGTAAACGAATAATAATAAGCAATTTATTACGAAGGCTTAACTAATGAAATAAATGACATCTTTAGCAAGATAGATAGAAAAAACGTTTAATACGGGTATAAAACTAGAAATAGACCAAAGAGTTGGGTAAAAACATTTCTCATAGTATCTGCAACTATGCCTATTATTGGCATTCAGTTAAAGTCCCCATTAACATTGCCATGTTCCTCTATTACGAAAAAAAAGAGCAATCAGTTAACTGTGGGAAAATTTCATCAAAATATATGCATTGTATTTATTTTATGATTTTTAGATGTTTCCAAAACTTCAATTAGACATTTTTAATACCTACCTTTCTTCATGACAGTACTTAAATTCAGACATTTCGAAATTCATTAGCTCAAATTTGATTCAGTAATAAATTAAGTACAATTTACATTATGGTTCAAGGGTAAATTTTAATAAAATATATAGACATAGTATATTTCTGTCTACCTTTAATATCACTTAAATAATAAAATATCTATCAATAATTTTTAGTTGCTTCTATAACTAATATAATCTCAATAACGTGTATTTCCTCGCATAACATATTATTTAATCTCAATAATGTTTAAATGCTCTTATATCTAATATAATTTCAATAACTTTAATTTCTTCGCATATTTAATTTAATCTCAATAATGTTTAGTTGCCCAAATATCTAATATAATCTCAATAACTTTCATTTCTTCGCATATTTAATTTAATCTCAATAATGTTTAGTTCCCCCATATATAATATAATTTCAATAACTTTTATTTCTTCGCATATTTAATTTAATCTCAATAATGTTTAGTTGCCCCCATATCTAATATAATCTCAATAACTTTTATTTCTTCCCATATCTAATATAATCTCAATAACTTTTATTTCTTCCCATATCTAATATAATCTCAATAACTTTTATTTCTTCCCATATCTAATATAATCTCAATAACTTTTATTTCTTCCCATATCTAATATAATCTCAATAACTTTTATTTCTTCCCATATCTAATATAATCTCAATAACTTTTATTTCTTCCCATATCAAATTAAATTTCAATAATGTTTATTTACCCCCATATATTATATTATCTCAATAACGTTTATTTCTTCCCATATCAAATTTAATTTCAATCGTGTTTATTTGCTCCCATATCTTATAATATAATCTCAATAATGTTTTGAAACAAAATATTAGTTCTTTTTTTAAAAAATATATGTATATATATATAATAATCTTTCTTAAATTATATAAAACTATTCCATGTTTTAATTGGATAGTAAAACATTCTATAATTGGTACAATACGGAAAAAAATAGAAACTAACGAAATTAATTCGAATATAATATTAAATTAATAAAAACTAAAAAACTAAAAAAGGTAAACTATAGAATACAACATACAACCAGAAATGCTAATGACGCATGTGTATACTATTGAATTCGAATTCTGTTAATGTCTTCTTTGCTCACTAGAGTGTGGTGGATACCACCACTGTTATTATGAAGAAATAAATGGGGAAGAACTAATTATTAATATGCATTTTATATGTTCTAATAATATCTCGAATTGATTAGTATTTTTTTTTTTTTATCAACATTTATTATTCATAATATTAAAAAGGTATAACACAAGGGATATACGAGTTTTAAAAAAATTATGATATCTTTATATGGATATTACGAGAATGAATCGTAAAAAAAACAGGATAGTCAACGTAATTTTGAGTCACGTAATTCGGTATCATCTTGCAGCACAAGAATGTTAAGAAAAGAAGACGATATCTAACGCCCTCCTTTCTAACAGTCTTATGACAGATTTTATATGAATAACGATAAAAGGATGTGTTCTTGTAATCAACTTTATTCTATATAACTTCATTGACGTTTACTTAAATAACCGATAAGAAAATAGAATGGTACAATATTGACACATTATATTAATACTCACAAAGATTTAGGTTATAATATATTCTGAGGTAGTACATTAACTACTGTACATTAACTGAGGTAGTAAATTAACTAAAATTAAATAAAGACGGCCTTACACGCTTCGGAATATCTGACAGGTAAACCTGTTCAGGTAACCTCTGCAGGTGAACCGGAGCCTTGTGCTGCCATAACTGTGCAGTTGTCATAATTTGATAGCACACACACTCAGGTTTACCTGTACAGGTTACCTATTCAGGTTTACCTGTCAGGTATACCGCAACGTCTATGTCCGGCTTAAAGTTGGTATTTATACTCCTCTATTTATAAATATATGTAAATTTGCAGTTGATAAATAACTAATATTATTAAAGTAAGGCACTACATCATAAACTCATTACGAATGCTACTACCAAGATTTTACAATTTTGAAAGAAAATTTCTTAACTAATTCACCTAATTATAAATATTAGAAAACTTTATACTTCATTCACTTATTTATATTAATATAGAACGTACTTAACTTACTAATTAAATTTGTAATTACATAATTTATATTTATCATGACTATGTTTATTCGGTACAGACAAACTTTCCGTCCCTCGAAACGACATGAAAAATGTGACGCTTTTACTAGATATCATACCAGGAAGTTAGGATGTTACAAAAGGTTATTAAGTTTTCATTTATAGTACAATATTTTGACGATAGGCGGGCTTAAATTCTAATAAACTACATGAAAAATGTGAGGCTTATTTAATAGATACCGTACTAGGAAGTTAGGATGATACAGGAGGTTATTAGGTTTTCATTTATAGTACACTATTATGACAATAGGCGGGCTTGAGTTCTAATATAAACTAAATGAAAAATGTGAGTCTTTTTTAATAGATATCGTACTAGGAAGTTGGGATGATACAGGAGGTTATTAGGTTTTCATTTATAGTACACTATTTTGACAATAGGCGGGCTTGAGTTCTAATATAAACTAAATGAAAAATGTGAGGCTTTTTTAAAAGATATCGCACTAGGAAGTTAGGATGATACAGGAGGTTATTGGGTTTTCATTTATAGTACAATATTTTGACGATAGGCGGGCTTAAATTCTAATAAACTACATGAAAAATGTGAGGCTTATTTAATAGATACCGTACTAGGAAGTTAGGATGATACAGGAGGTTATTAGGTTTTCATTTATAGTACACTATTATGACAATAGGCGGGCTTGAGTTCTAATATAAACTAAATGAAAAATGTGAGGCTTTTTTAATAGATATCGTACTAGGAAGTTGGGATGATACAGGAGGTTATTAGGTTTTCATTTATAGTACACTATTTTGACAATAGGCGGGCTTGAGTTCTAATATAAACTAAATGAAAAATGTGAGGCTTTTTTAAAAGATATCGCACTAGGAAGTTAGGATGATACAGGAGGTTATTGGGTTTTCATTTATAGTACACTATTTTGACGATAGGCGGGCTTAAATTCTAATAAACTACATGAAAAATGTGAGGCTTATTTAATAGATACCGTACTAGGAAGTTAGGATGATACAGGAGGTTATTAGGTTTTCATTTATAGTACACTATTTTGACAATAGGCGGGCTTGAGTTCTAATATAAACTAAATGAAAAATGTGAGGCTTTTTTAATAGATATCGTACTAGGAAGTTGGGATGATACAGGAGGTTATTAGGTTTTCATTTATAGTACACTATTTTGACAATAGGCGGGCTTGAGTTCTAATATAAACTAAATGAAAAATGTGAGGCTTTTTTAAAAGATATCGTACTAGGAAGTTAGGATGATACAGGAGGTTATTAGATTTTCATTTATAGTAAAATATTTGGACGATAGGTGGGCTGAAGTTTCAGTAAACGACATGCGAAATATGACGGTCTTAAATATCATGCCAGGAAGTTA
This sequence comes from Gerris lacustris, assembly GCA_951217055.1. Classification (NCBI taxonomy): domain Eukaryota; kingdom Metazoa; phylum Arthropoda; class Insecta; order Hemiptera; family Gerridae; genus Gerris; species Gerris lacustris. The sequence goes on along the minus strand of OX578277.1, from coordinate 101,774,491 downwards.
AAATATCGTATGAGGTAGATTGGATATCACTTGTATTCATTGTAGTACTATATTTTGCCGATAGAGGTTCTAAATTTTATATAAAATGATATCAGAGCTCCTAGCGGACAAAATGGTAATCAAAATGGATTAATGTTTCATAATTTTCACACCTTAAGATCCATTTACTATATCAATTAGACAAATGTATACTTGTTTTCTCCACTTAAAAATTGTCGATATTTCAATGCCCATAAATATGTCCATGATTCAATCCATGAAATGGAGAAAATTTATTATTAAGAATATATTTGTATTCTTTATTACTTTCAAAATATATTGAGTCAATGAATATCCACACAAAAAAAAATTATATAAGCTCTTAAAAGAGAATTATTTTAGGAATTAGACTAGGTGAATCTTTTTTCATGAATAGAAGTAATATTACGCAATATTATTATTTATTTTTTTTTAAAAGTAATCTGCATCACTGCTGCATTTAATAGTTACATGCAGTTCAATTAGAACAATGTAGGACAACCGTATAAATAAAAAAATGATACCACTAAAAATAGATAGTAAAAGTCTAAAAATGGACATCAGAGAATCAAACCAGTCCATCCTGATTTAGTTGCACTAACAGGACTCACTTCTTATATGCGTTATAAAAACAAAACTGGACTTGTGAAAATTAATTAGGTTGTAATTCAATATAATGCGAACCAATTAATACAATAATTATTATATAGACTGAGTTGATTATTGCTCCTTTTTTTTAATTTAAAAAAAAGTGAAAATATATTAGCAGAAGGGAAATAATTAGTTACAAACTTTTTCCTTGAGTGCAAACAGCGTATACGCATAATACATTCTTAAATGATTATAGCATCTATAATAAATGAAAATGCCTTAGAAAGACTTTTGAGTACTTAGTAACTATCATAATAAACAGCTAACCGTTAAATAAATAAGTTAAAACTAAAAATAAACAAAATGATAATTGAGTATATGTTGTACGATTCACAATTAATATTCCTGTTTTATAAATATAAACTTATTTAAAAATTATAATGATGAAACTTAAAGTTAATTTCAAAAAAAGATTATGCTATTTTTAATTATAAGTAAAATGGTATTTTTTGCACATTTTTTTTTAAAAAAAATGAAATGGTATAATAATAGTGTTAACTTATTAAAACCTTTTATATTTAATAGCTAAAAGTCATTGTATTGTAAAAATTTATTTAATTATTAATTATTTATTTTAAATTTATTTATTATTATTGTAAAATAATAGGTTTGTTCCAACCACACCTCAAACTAGTTTCAAACTGTAAGACGCATGTGCATTAGCAAAAAACGTTCAAATGTGGTCCGATGCGCATGCGTCGGATAGTTCTAAACCAGTTTGAAGTGTGGTTGGAACAAACCTACAGTATCGGTTATAAGGGTAGGCAATTATAAATGTCTTATGACTCATTTTAAGGTTATAAAGTAAACAACATAACCTAAAACAACACAACGTCTTAAAACAGTAATAAACACATAAAAATATAATGGAGTTAAAGAATCATATAAAAAGTGTAATTTATATTCAAATTAATGGAAATATGAAGTGAAAAAAACGTTCGGTGTCATTCGCGTAATCCCGGTGTCGGTGGGAATATTGTGAAATTGAGCGACGTTGCTGCAACAACAACCGTAAAGCGAATAATCGCCTTATAATATATGAGCACATTTTTGTCAGCATCTTTTCCACAACTTAGTTGATTACAATTGCAACATCTTTTTATATCCTCTTAGCAAAGAATCTTGTATTTCAAAACTCTTTTGAATGTTTAATGATTAAGAGAAAAAAATGTACAGGTCAACACAACACAACACAACAACAACAACAACAACAACAACACAATGTACAACAATGCACTTTGTAATTTAGTTTATGCATTTAATATCTTTTGAAATAATAGTAGAACCCCGATAAGTAGTGTCTCAAGGGGATTAGGGTAACAGACTTGTTATAGAGGTGCTCTTTATGTTGAGGGTTGTGTTATCAAGGTTATTTTGGCTATCAGTCGTGTTATAGAGGTTCGAGGGTGGGGTTTATAAGTCTAGACTTGTTCAAGGTCGACCCATTCCTGTATAGAATCGCGTTATAGAGGTTGACTTCTCAAAACTACTTGTTATAGAGGTTCTGAGTTACGATGTGAATTAAAAAAAAATCCGTGTTATAGAGGTTATTTGGATAATAATAGTCGCGTTATAGAGGTTAAGATAACATTATGTGTTATGGCAATCTCAAGGGGATTTGAAAATAGCACTTGTAATTGACGTTTTCGTGTTATTGAGGGTAGTGTAAGCGAGGTTCTACTGTACTATTAATTTATTTTTGATATTTTGCGTTATTTTACACTAATTTTTTTAACTTTATACAATCACTTTTAAAACTGTTTATAGTTTTCTACCTAATAGAAAATAAAAATAAAAACTTCTTGCATACGAGTCCGCAAGGCAGTGAGACATTGTCATGTTTTCGCTCTGTGTAAACTACCGACATAAAATGAAATATAATCGGTAATTTATTCAAGTAATTGATAAAAGTAGATGGAAGATAATGTTTATTCTTATCTCCATACCGGCACTGCCGCGGCTTGATTACAAACGACTGAATTCAAAGGCGCCGGCTCGCCTTCTACGAATTGTTAATATGCCTTCATACTAGGTAGCCCGAGAGGGCTGAGATTTGATGGCAACCTTCTGTACTTTCTTAAGTCCCTGTCTCACGTATAAATCTTTTCATTTAAATGGGAAGGGCACTACAGCTGGAGACTGGATAACAGACCTCCTACACATTTCTAACTCCGTGTTATACTTTTCTGAGTTTTTAAGCTAAAAGTAACGTAACGTTTTTGACTTATGTTCCATAGCCTAAACATGAAAATGTCAAAAACTGTTTTGACTCTTTTCTATCATTTTATCGCTTATAAAATATTGTAACTTGTCTGTTTAGCTCTGGTGGGCGGCACTTTTCGGCCTCTTGGCTCTCTCATTCGCTGAAGAGCAAGAGAAGAAGACCGAAGAGAAGGTGGAGGCAGAGGCAGCTGCAACAGAAGATAAGAAACAAGAGAAGCGAGGACTCGTAGACTTCGGCTACGGACATGGTGATATCCACGGACTCAACTTCGGTTATGGAGGCGGCCACAGCTACGGAGGCGGCCACAGCTACGGAGGCGGCCACAGCTATGGAGGCGGCCACAGCTACGGAGGCGGCCACGGCTACGGAGGTGGTTACGGTGGTCACGACTTCGGTGGTCACGACCATGGTCACATCAAGCAGGTTACCATCACCAAGGAAGTTGCCGTACCCTACCCTGTACATATTGAGAAGAAAGTACCCGTACCTGTTAAGGTCCCAGTCGACAGGCCTTACCCAGTTCATATTGCCAAGCCTGTACCTTATCACGTAGAGAAGCCAGTACCTTACCCCGTTAAAGTACCTTACCCTGCTCCTTATCCAGTCACTGTAGAGAAGCACGTACCTTACCCAGTCAAAGTACCCGTCGACAGACCTTACCCCGTCCATGTTCCTAAGCCTTACCCCGTCTACATCGAGAAGAAAGTCCCAGTAACCATTGAAAAGCACGTACCTTACCCAGTGAAAGTACCAGTTGAGAAGCCCTACCCAGTACACGTTACAGTAGAGAAGCACGTCCCTTATCCCGTAGAGAAGCCTGTACCTTACCCAGTCAAAGTACCCGTCGACAGGCCGTACCCCGTACACGTACCCAAACCCTACCCCGTAACCGTAGAGAAGCACGTCCCATACCCCGTTGAGAAGCCAGTACCTTACCCCGTCAAAGTCCCAGTCAAAGTACCCGTCAAAGTACCTTACCCCGTAGAAGTTAAAGTTCCTGTACATATCCCCGTCCACGTTAAGGACCACCATTACCACCACTACGACGAGCATCACGACCACTACTAAATACCTGAGCGACCTGATAAGAAACCAACGTTACCGACCGAATTACTTATCGCGTTAACTACCTTTATTTTTTAAAACCTCTTTACATGTGATCTTTTTGTATATTTAAATATATTTTATACGTCTTTTTTTATAAATACTGTTTTATTCTTTTTCCAATTCATTTTTTTAACAAACTACTATACAAATTCATCTTTAAATCCTAATCAATTAATATAAAAAAAATTTAAGTTCAAAAGCCACTAGACCATTTACTACATTAACACAGATTGGAACTTACACAAAAAACAAAAGATAATCTACTAAACACAATTTTAAAATTGTGTTCAAAACATAATATACCTACTATAAAGCAAAAGGATACTCTAGAGCAGTGGTTCTTAACCTTTTGGTAACCACGGCCCCCTTAAAATCTCCAAATATAATATACCTAGTACCTAACTACCTTTCAAGGCCCCCTGGGGGGTCGCGGCCCCCCAGTTAAGAACCACTGCTCTAGAGAAAGAATTTTAACTAAAAATCAACGTCGTTTAACTTAAAATCAACGTTGTTTAACTTAAAATCAACGTTGTTTAACTTAAAATCAACGTTGTTTAACTTAAAATCAACGTTGTTTAACTTAAAATCAACGTTGTTTAACTTAAAATCAACGTCGTTTAACTTAAAATCAACGTTGTTTAACTTAAAATCAACGTCGTTTAACTTAAAATCAACGTTGTTTAACTTAAAATCAACGTTGGAAATTAAATGAAACAAAATCGGGGCAAGATGCACTATCAAAAATGCTTGTTCTAACATTCAGTAAAAGTCGCTGCTTAAGGAAACAATTATTCGTTAATAATGAGGCAATGGATGGCTAACCAAGATATAAAATAATAGTTAAAGCTTTCTCCCAAACATAATTCACAAAAAAAACTGTTTTACCAGCAAAAAATACAAGTAAAAAAAAGTAAAACATTTCTTTAATAACCAAAACAAATAAAATACACCAATGATGCCAAACAATAAAATCAAACTAATCTTTTAATAAAAAAACCAATAAGTAATAAATAATAAAAAAAGCTTAAACAATTTTAGGGAATAATTAGATACGAACAATTATGCACTTTTACAATATACATATATTAATATTAAAAGGCGTTGAGGTCTTCAATTAAAAAAATGTTAATTATTTCCTACATAAATTATTGTTAATAATAAATCTACTAGACATTTCCTAATATATTTAAATAATTATTACTCTTTTAGATATAAAACATAAAAACTTTCGCTGCTATTGAAAGAAAGAATTTAAAATATTAGTAATAATTAAAACTCGTAGAAACTAATATAATGAATTCCGTAATTTTTGTAACAATATATAATTATGACGCTATCTCAAGATATTATAGGAACTAATTAGAATGTAACATTTGATATGTTTAATAAACTAGTTGAGAAATTAAATAATACAGTTTAAGGTTAGACATAACTATTATTTTTTTATTAAACCAAAATCTTCTTCTTTACAAGTAAGAATCTAATATCAGAGATTAGTTAATACCGGTAAATAGAGAACAAACAAACCGACGAAGAGTCGAGTAAGGCCCGACGAAGAGAGCGTAAGGAGTTATTAATAATATGCTATTATTCATATGGTCTTTACAATAACTAACAGTAAATTAGAGCATTGGCCCCGCGCATGCCTATAGTCTGTGCGCCTGCGTACTGCGTACCTCAGACTGGGCATGCGCACTGCTTTGCTTCATGCTCGCCAATCTAGAATCTAGATGAGGCTTTAATAAATAAAATTAAAGATTAACTCAGCAATTCTGTACTACAGCAGATTGTAATGCCAATATAAACAAAAGAATACTTGTGTTAACAATACAAACTCAGATGACAAAACTTATTGAATAGAACAACTTGCTAGCATTAAATGTTTAGAAGATACGCGGCGTTAATTTTGCATAATGCAATAGAAAGTTGTACTAGACGAGAGGATTGTTAGTAAATATACTAAATGAATATTATTGACTAACCTTATGTAAGGAATGTTGGCAGGGACATGATACTTTGAGCCAGGATCGAAGTCTATTTCTGACCGCAATACTGGAGGCTTAATTCCACCGTACTTCTCCCTGAAAACAAAAATAAAAATGATATAATCTATGACTTAATCAAAATAGTTTATAATGTTACATATTTTCCATACATCATTTAACCCGAACTATATTTTACAAATATAGTTCAACTTTATAATATGAAATTGATCGTTTATGGGAAAGTTTTAACCTTATTTTAACACCTCTCATCTTGTCCGATGAAGAAGCCATAGTAACCGCATATTAGTGGATCTTTCAGTGGTCACTTAATAAGGTGACGTTCATTAAATAATTAACCAAACTTACATAATTATAATAATAATAATATTATTATTATTACATAATTGAAAAGAACGTGATAAAAAATTGACACTCAATATGATGTAGCCGTATATGTAGCAGCTATGGCTTTGACAGGTGACTTCCTGTAACCTATATAAATCATTATTTGTATAGAATTTGCATAAGCTCTCAAATTTCATTGGTAAAAAGTAATATATTCTTTATTTTGCGTCAAGAAAGGAAACATATTAGATGAAATCTGTGACATCATACTGCACTTGAATGATCATCTCTAGATTTATTTCTGATTTTAGGCCTTGTTTACACGGGCAGTAACTAATCATTAGTACTATTGCATTCACTAATCGCTTAGCTGACTAAGTGATTAGTGGCTGTTCACACAGGTACTGGAGCTTAGCAGTTAGTGATTAGTGTACTACAAATTGAAAACAGGCTATGTTTGTTTATAAAATCTTATCACTCACTTATCACTAAGCACTAACACCTGGATGTAAACATTTGATGAGTAGAGTGGAGAGTGGAAAGATTAGTGGTGGGGGTAGCTACTTGTCATTAGCGAATAGAAACCATTTCTATTCACTTGCACTTGCAAATCTACTAATACAAATCACTTGTGCTACATTTTTATACGACACAGAGTTAGTGCGAATGACTATATTACTAATGATTAGTAACTACTAAGCTCGTGTAAACAAGCCTTAAGTGGAAGTACAGTGCAATTTAAATATCTTTGAGAAAATAATTTAATTGATTATAAAGTTCACAATTAGAGTAAAAGCTTTAATAAAAATTAGTTTTGTTATGGAGAAATATTAAAATACATAATAGCAATTTTCTCCAAATAATTCAATTTTTTTAAAACTATAACTAATAGCTAAGGGAGGAAGAATGATAAAATTGTAAAAATACACCTGCTTATTGTAATAAACACCTGCGAAACTGTTGGACAAACAGGTTAATGTGGCCAATTTAATTGTATCAACAAAACGGTTGACCATCGACCAAGAAATGAATGGCACTTAAGGCTCTACCGCTCTTTGAGGTTAGAAAAATCATTAAATTGAAATTTTTATTGGTTCTTAGCAAGATATCAAAAATCTAATCACAGGCTTCATTCCAAATTTTAATTCTGCACAATTTGAGCCCTATTTCAACTTCCTATGATAAATAGTACAGGCGCCATTTCAATACAACGATAAAACTCGTTGTATTAAAATGGCGCCTGTACTATTTATCATAGGAAGTTGAAATAGGGCTCAAATTGTGCAGAATTAAAATCAGGAATGAAGCCTGTGATTAGATTTTTGATATCTTTCCTAGAACCAGTATAATTTTAATTTTACTGTTTTTCCTAACCTCAAAGGGCGGTAGAGCCTTAAGGAAAAACTGTAAACTTAGCTTCGTCTAAAATCGGAACTCCCGAGTACTACCGAAGTCAGTATAGTCTGGTGATGATATTCTTTATTTTATAAATGACAACTCTCCATGAAAATTAATGAAAATTAAAACAAAATGGTATTTGTAGGCTAATCAGTGTAGGCTCAAAGAAAGAATGATTTATTTAGTAATGTAAATATAACAAGTTAACATCAAAATATTGCATTGACATCATGTCAGCCAGTTATCTGACATTCCTCCCCCTCAGCTCTTTCCTTGGTCTTAGCTGGGAGGCGTGTCTTCTCTGCTGCCGACCGTTCAGCAACACAACATAGGAAAGAGGTCCAGTTACCTTCAGTACTTCACCTTCAGTGTACCCTTTCTTGTCTGTGTTCTGTACCCAGACCTTTTCCCCCAGTTTAAAGTGTTTATCTCTTTTTCCTCTATCGTGATATTTCTTTTGCCCTGCTAGTGCTACAGCAATATCTCTTGAAATGTCGGGTTTCAAGAGGCTCAGTGTTGTTCTCATCTGTCTCCCAAGTAATAATTCAGATGGTGTCCTTCCTGTCGTTTTATGTGGAGTCGACCTGTAACTCATTAAGAATTTTGATAATCTAGAATTTTCGTCCAGTCTGTCTTGTTTTGATGCCTTGAAACGTCTTTTAAAAGTTTGAACTGCTCTTTCGGCAAGACCATTACTTTTAGGATGATAAGGGGAAGTTGTAATGTGTTTAACATTCAGATTTTTACAGAAATCTTTAAAACGATCAGATGTCAGTTGAGGTCCATTGTCCGAGACTATAAGTTTTGGTAGTCCAAACCTGGCGAAAATATCTTGAAGAGCTTCTATTGTTTTTGTTGTTGTTATGCTATTCATAGGGACAACCTCTAACCATTTACTTGTTGCGTCTACAAGAATTAACCAATATTTGCCTTCATAAGGCCCAGCAAAGTCTATATGGATTCTCGACCAGACTTCAGAGGGAACAGACCAGGAGTACAGCGGAACATCTGGATCACTAGGACGATTTTCTTGACATTGCCGGCATGTCTTTACATAATTATCAATATCTTCGTCTATTTTCGGCCACCATACATGAAATCTAGCCGTTGAACGCATTGCTGCCACACCTGGGTGACCCTCGTGTAAGATGTTCAAAATTTTTCCTCGTAGTCGCCGTGGTGTTACAATCCTTCCTTTCCATAATAAGGTTTTATCTTCGTACGATAGTTCTTCTCTTTTGTCAAAGTAAAGTAACAGGTCTTTCTGTATGTCTTTCTTCTCAGGCCATCCCTTTTCTAAGAACGAAATGATAGCTTGAAGTTGAAGATCTTTTGTCGTATGTTCTTTCAAAATGTTCCTTGATATTGTAATGTCGTCTAATCGTAATTGTAAAATTTGTCTGCCATATTCACGCCCATCTTTTTCTTTTTCATCATTCAGAGGTAGCCTAGAAAGCATGTCTGCCCCCGCGTTATCTACTCCCTTCACATGTTGCACTTCATATGAATAAGAACTTAAGATTAACGCCCACCTTGTAATTCTATTCGCAGTCATTTTAGGGATTTCACAATTTTCTCCGAACAATCTAACTAGAGGTTTGTGATCCGTCTTAAGAATAAAATGGCGTCCTAACAAGTACTCATGAAATTTTGTCACCGCAAATATAATGCCTAATGCTTCTCTATCTATTACCGAATATTGTTTTTCTGCTTTATTTAAAGACCTAGATGCATATGCAATTGGTTTTTCAATGCCGTTGTCAAATTTATGTGCTAAAACTGCCCCTATGCCATTTTCGCTCGCATCGGAAGAAACAATAATCGGTAATTTTGGATCATAATGAACTAAAGTGTCGGTTGAAGTTAACATCTGTTTTAGTTTATTTACTATCTCAGTATCTTTTTCCGTCCAATGCCACCTGCAACCCTTTTTTAAAAATCTATGTAATGGCGCACAAATACATTGCAAATTTGGAATAAATTTTTGGTAATAGTTTATGCACCCTAATAATGACCGTAGTTCCCGAGTGTTGGTTGGCAGTGGCATCAATTTTATTGATGTCAGCTTTTCCTCTGTCGGATGAATTCCCTCCTTATCTACAATATGCCCTAAATATTTAACTGATTTGACTAAGAATTTACATTTTTCCCTATTTACATGAATTCCTGCCTCTGCCAGACGTATAAAAACAGCTTCTAAACGCTTAAGATGTTCCTCCCTTGTCTTCCCGGTTACAATTACATCGTCGAGATAACAAGCTACCCCCTCTAACCCTGCTAGTATAACGTCCATTGTCTTTTGGAATAAAGCAGGCGCAAAATTTACTCCAAATGGTAAACGGCGATAACCAAAATAGCCTTTGTGTGTAGATATCACTAAATACTTTTTTGAATTTTTATCGACCTCCATCTGTAAATACGCGTCTTTTAAATCAATTGTTGAAAATTCTCTACCACCGTGTAATTTAACCATAATTTCCTCCATCCTAGGTATCGGGTGTTGATCGCAATGAATATATTTATTTAAGCTAACCTTAAAATCCCCGCATATGCGTATCTTTCCTGTCGGTTTTACTACTATTACTATGGGAGATGCCCATTCAATAGGCGTTGTACTTGAGTTAATAGGTTCAATAACTCCCTGTTTAACTAGACGAGTTAATTCTTCCTCAACTCCTGCCTTAAATGCAACCGGAACAGGTCGAGGCTTTATTATTTTAGGTTCCGCTCCTTCCTTAATATGTACTACCGCCTTGTGTCCTTTTATTGTTCCTAGATCAGCCGAAAATATATCAGGAAATTTATCTAAAACATTATTTATCTGTTTAGTGTCAGCATTGTTTTCTATTTCAATCTCATTACTTTTTATATTGCAAACTCGGGATCCTTTTGGTAGCGGTAGTTTAAATTTTAGAACCCATTTTAAGCCAAATAATGGTACATCATGTTTTTTTGCTACAATAATTGGTAATAACAATTTCTTATTAAATGCCTTAACTGTAACTATTGTTCGTCCTAAAGTTTCTAATTCTATTCCCGTGTATGCGACTAAATTAGGACCGTGTTCAAGAGTAGGTGAGCCAATATGTTTCCAAGTATTTTCACTAATTACTGATTCAGTAGCCCCAGGATCGTATAACATATCAATTTTTTTATTATTTATTTTTACTGTTAACATTACTTTATTTCCTTTATTTATAGCCCTAATAGAATTTTGATCGTTTTCACTCCCCGAATCTGATGATTCATCGTTCGAAAATGTAATCCTATTTGTTGATTTGTCATTACTTAAAATTATAGCTTTCCCCTTCTTTAAACATACTTTTGATAAATGATTGTTACCGGCACACAGGTAACATAGTGCTCCTGCAGCAGGGCACGTTTCTTTAGGTTTATGTAATTTTTTTCCACATTTAAAACAATGCTTCCCTCTAATAAGTTTAATTTGTATAGATTTTGATCCTTTTTTAAAATTGTTATTTTGACTGTCCGTTAGTCTGTAAGATTGGGAGGGTTTATCATAAGTGCATATTTTATGTTGTGCCTCTTCTGCCCTTTCAATGTTGGTAACAGAAACTTCAACATCTTTTAGCGTTGCATTAGTCTCTGGGTGTAACCGCAGTAGTTCTTTCTGCCATGAACTATTATTAATCCCTAGCATTAACTGATCTCTAAGCCTTTCTTCTAGTGAGTCCCGGAAGTTGCAATTTCCCGCTAGGGATCTAAGAGCGTTTATATACTGGGATACGGTTTCATCAGTGTTCCTGAATCTCCGACTGAATGCTACTCTTTCACCCAAAGTACAATATTTCTTGGTGAAATAATTGTTTAAAACTTCGAGAATTGAAGTTAATGTCTGATCACTAACCTTGTTGGGTTTAAAGTGATCTGAAATAATTTTAAAAGATTTATGTCCTATTCTGGACAATAACAAATCTCTAGCCATACCTTCATCTCTCACATTGCATACCCTTAGTTCGATTTCAAACTGTTCTTGGTAGTTGGTCCATTCTTCTTCGTCTTGTTGGAATGGGTGGAGATTGAAAGATTTACTTGGTTGTATGAAGACATGATTATTTTCAACTTCATCATTGTCTTGCTGTCTTCTTCTTCTATTCATTCTTTGTCCGCAGCGCCAATTTGTAGGCTAATCAGTGTAGGCTCAAAGAAAGAATGATTTATTTAGTAATGTAAATATAACAAGTTAACATCAAAATATTGCATTGACATCATGTCAGCCAGTTATCTGACAGTATTAGCTAATGTCCAGTGTGTGTTTTTTATGTGTATATTTTTATTAAAACCTGACTTTACATGACACAAAAACAACAGCACTTGCGCATTCCTCAGATTACCATCCCTTCTTGGTCGACCAATTAGTAGGTATTATTAATATATTTAGAATTTTTCTTTCGAGCATAACGAAGGTAACGGAAGCTATGTGATCGTTCTGAAGAACGGAAATATTTTATATCTCCGATTTCAAAAATTCCAAGACAGAAATCGGTTTCAGAGGTCAGGGAACATTTTTGATTCCCTGTCTGTCTGTCGGTCTGTCGCTCAATTTTTGCGAACCAACATATCTTAAAAGCTACACGTCCGATATTAATGAAATTTGTGTAGTAGGTCATAATTATCCCATTGTTAGTCCCATATAAGTTCAACATGCACACAAATATACATTTATTTACACCTATATCATCAAAAGTACTCATCAGATTGTTATTAAATTTAGATGGTTTGTTGAAATTAGACCGCAGATAGTACCAGATTAATTTCAACCGTCGGCGCTCATTAACTTTTGCTAAATTGATACTTTAATTCATGTAAAAAATCAAATCAATTTTGACATTAAAAAAAAAAACGGGGGAAACAATAGGTTTGTTCCAACCCCGCTATTTGTACCGTCCTTTTTATCTTCCCGCGGATCGTTCGGGAATCGTTTAGGACAGGTTTTATACGCATGCGCTAACATTGTACTGTAATAAAATCATGTCAGGTTGGAACGAGTTTAGGACTATTATTCGCACTGTATTAAAAAACATTAAGGAAACCTAACAGTTAGGAAACCTTCCTGTTGATATTTGTAATTATTGACATAACTGCGCATGTCATACAAACCAGTACATGGTATTGTCAGAGGATCGTTGGGTCCGTACAGTGAACGGTTCGCAAACGATCCCTGCCGAGGTTGGAACAGTTTCGTGTACGGTTCGAAACACTGTCCCAAGTCAGCTTGGAACGGCTTTTATCTACTGCGCATGCCGGTGACGATCCCGCGGACGGTACAATGCTCGGTTGGAACAAACCTAATTTAAATAAATTAGACAATAATGGCTTGTATAAAAGCATAAAATCAATAAAGTACGTAAAAGAATGCGAAGAAGCTATTTGACACTCTTATCGGTAGTCTAATTTTTATGTAGGTTTTGCTATTTTAGACATTTTTTGTATTTAGAAACTCAAAACAATTATATTTAACAGATAAGCGGGGAAACTAAAGGCCCTCTGCTTGAGATAAAAGGCTAAAATCCAAAATAATTTGGATGATTCGATTTCCAGATATATGATAGATGTTCTAAATTTAATAATCGAATCTGTAATTATGTAAATTGGCTTGACTTTCTGTGCTATAATTATATTATAGTACTAACAAATAGGGACTTATAGATAAAACCAATTATATAATAATGATAAAGATTTTTGTGGTTTTAAGATTTTATTTTAAATGTTATATCATTTGTTACTATCATCTTTTACTCGAACTTAAATTATTAAATAATAGTACATATTGTAATTCGTAGAAAAAAAAACTAATATAGTCACAATAATAATATAAATTGTATATATATTTCTGAGTTAAACACGACATTAAGAAATTGTAAGAGAAGGCGACGGAAACACCAATATATAAGCCTAGTTGGTAAAAGTGTTTTGTGATGGAATCCATCCGTCAATTGTTTCCAGAACCCATCAGTCATCTGATGCATGTCCATCCGTGATAAACACAAAGGAACGCCTTTAACACGCGAATATCACATTATAATAACCTTCTTGTTCTGTTGCAACTATACTGTAGGAGGTTATTATGTGGTCGTAGTTGTCTTGTTAGAAGACCAAGGTATAGTATACTGTAGTTTACACTACGAGGGTAGGATGTTTGGTAAATTCTTCTTCAAGACGAGCAGCTTTTTACACGTAACCATCCTTGCATAAAACCTAACCTTTACATCAAAACACCTTAACTATGTTTTCACGCGTGTACTCTTACGCACTTATCTACATTTCTTATTTATTTTATTTATTTACACGCTTAAGATAAAGTTATTTATTTAATTTAAACATTTTTTAACGAGCTTCTACATCATAGCCACAAGTGAAGCACTTTAAAAGTTACATTAATAGCCATAACTCAATATTGCGTTTCTTTAACCACTGCTTTGACTCATTAATATAATTTCTTTTTTAATTAAAAGAAAGATCATGTAGGACTGTGTTAAGTACAGACTTAACACAGTAATGTAATAAGTGATGTTTTTATATTCTTCTACAGAGAAGAATATAAAAACAAAACTTATGGAAACATGCGCTATACTCAGACAGAATTTGTAACATCTAAAAATTTTCTGACATTCTAATAATAAAGCAATTTTATCGTATTTATAAAATAGTATTTAAGTTCAACTAAATGCAGAGAACTATTAAATTAAAAGTACGTGTGGTGTCGCGGGACACCCAGTAGAAACGAAGTTCCTTACATTTTTCATTTAATATAAATTATAAAATCACACTGCTAAGTACGTATACATTGCTAACTACTTATACATGGCGGAGTTAGAAAACAGACAAAATTAAAAGTAACGAACTGTTTGTACCTAGCAGAGTTAAGGCAAAATTAAAAGACAATCATTATTTGTATAATTAAAGCAAGCGTCTTACTATAAATATATATTGAATATAAGAAAAAAGTTGATCATGATGAATTTATAGTGAAAGAGTATGTTTGTTAAAGGATTTTGGATTGAAATAGGACTGTTTTCTACCTACCCGGCCAATTAATTTAAAATATTGTAAAATATATCTCTTCCCTACTCTACAGCTTCTGCTTGTATCAGGGTGAAATTTTACATGATTATATTCTGTTTATTTACAAAACAAAGTGACATTTTTGACACATACAACAAAAATAATCAAAACAAGTCAAGTAACAAGCTTCCTTAATAACACTTTTTCCCGTCTTTTGAAGCTTACGTTTACGCGAGTGAACACTTAAGCGGATAACGTTTTCCGACGAACTCAGCCTGGGCATTGGTAAAATGAACATGTGTACCAAATTTCATCTAACTCGGTGATCTTTTATTCAAGTTATCGTCATCTGTAGATTTCGTGACGGTGATTTTGTGACAGTGATTTTGTGACAGTGATTTTGTGACAGTGATTTTGTGACGGTTATTTTGTGACGGTGATTTAGGTCGTGATTTTGGGCTCCAGAATGTGCCATAAGGAACTTCGTTCCAAAAAGGTTTAATAATATTGATGCTGTAATTAAATTTCATAATAACTCATTTTAATTTATTTATTATTTAACATTATTTAAAAAGTGTTCAACAGGTGGTTGTTTTCTTATTGCTTTCGATTTTCAACAAAATCAGATTCATTTTCATTAATATCTTGGAAAACAGATTTGAAACAGGGGTAATGACTTATATGGCTGGGTTCGAATTTAAATGGGATACATTTTAGAATTGATCACAATCGTCGGATCCGTTTTCGATTTTTACTTTCTCATATTATATAAAGAGAAAGTATTGTGATGTTGCAAAAATTCGATTTTAATGGATTTACACGTTTGGATGTTCCATGAGATCAAAAAAGTGGTGATTAAAAAAAGTCTCTCTGCATCATCTATGCAGACGCGTGCAGCCTAAACTACGGTTGCGATTTTGACAAAAATATATCATACATGTTCAGAACATTCATAACCCGAGGCGAAATCGAAAAATGAATTTTAGCTCCGAATTTGGTTGCGCTATCTCCCAAAAACTCAGAAAAGCGTTAAAAAAAATATTTCTCGAAAATGGTTCCGACGATTTTCATTTAAAAGAATCCAACGCTATAAGCCGTTAGCCCGGGAAAAATTCAGTTCCTAAGCTTTAAACACGGTCAGGGAGAGGCCGGGTTCGATTCCCCAGCTGAGAAGTTATTATTATGATAAAATTTGATGAAATATTAAATAATAAAATAAATGTACCTACGAAAAATCGAAAACTAAAAAATAGTAAACACATGGCAAAGTAATTATGAACTTGTATATGAGAAAGTTTGTCTGAGTTGTCTCGGAACGATTTGTTTTTTCGTTTTTTTCTGTTTGTAGGGTAGCGCCACCAAATTTGGAGATACAATTTATCAATTTCACCTGAATCGGGGTGATTTTTCTGAAAATGTATGCCACATTTATTCAAAATCAGCCCAGTTCACGGACTTAAAGGCGACACGCCAACTTTTTAATAACCACTCAGGGGACTAGGGGACCTCAAAACGTGTAAATCTATCAAAATCTAATTCGGTGCCAATCACAATACCTTCACTCTATATATTATTAATATAACTACATACATAAGAATTTAACTGATTTTCTTGTTTTATGTTTAACTGATATTGTTAGGTAAACACAAGTAGAAATATATCATTTTTTTTAAACAAATTATCATACTGAAAAAATTATCTTACTCACTCAAAATAGTTAAAATTTAGAAATAATTTCAAGATAAAAAGAACTTTTTATATACTACGTTTTTAAATTTTCTGTTGAATCGTATATAATGTTGATAATATAATTGTTATTGTTATATAATATATAATGTTAGTGAAAAAAAATAGTTCCGAATTTATTTACTTCACATAAATGACAATCATCTAGAGAGCTGATCTTAAGCCTATAAAAGGACAAATCTTTGTACAACGGATCTCCCCAACACCAAATCTAAACCGTGTCATCGATATATTTCAAATAATATAAATAATATAATCGATATTTCCTGTTTTATCTGTCATTCAATGTTTATCTATCACAAATTTGAGACCCGTCAAAATGAAGATTGCGTAAATATGGGATATGGCAAAACAAATAAAATAACTTGCAGGATTTTTTTCGAACTAACTTTCCGTACAGCAAAATTTGCTGAAAACCAATTAAATTCTGCTGAAAGATGGCTAAAAGTATTAAAATAATGCATTGTCATCGTGTTCTGAGCTATGCTAAAAGTTTCAAATGTCTAGCTATTCGGGAAGTTAGATAGAAATCGATTGCCAGATTTGTACCGGACAAACAAACAAACAAACAAGAATGCAAGCTAATAAAAACGTAGTAAAAAATTGGCAATCAAATACCTTTCTAATGAGAAACAAATATTTAAATGGATAAAAATATAAAAATGTAATTTTATAGTAAGTAATCTATAATAAGTTTTAATGGAGTATTTCACATATTTACGTGAGGTCAATAAATCCAACTTATTGAACTGGGATTAAGAAAAGTTAATATCAATACATTTAAAAACGCTTAAATGCACCTTTAAGCGTCTGTGGCTATATATTAAAAGTTAACGCAATAGGATATTATAATATAGTGAATGAACGTAAGTCCTTGATCTAATAATTGATTCTTTAAGATTTTTAACTTTTGCTTAGCTTAAAGGAGAGGTATTGCTTTACCCAAAAAAATCCAAAACCTAGATTGATTTCAATAGAATTATCCGTTTTGGGTGATTTTAAGACAGTTTGAGTGGTTTTTAGCTTGGATGTCTGTCTGTCTGTGTCACGCAGAACTCCCACAGTTTTTAAGCTAGAGAGTTTAAACTTGGCATAAAAATCCTTCTTTACGTGTAGTTGTGCTGCCCTGAAAATCATAAATTTTGTGACTGCATTAATCGATTTTGCTGAGTTAGGAAACATTTTAAAAATTCGTTAAAAACGAAAAATTTTCCGATTGCACTGAAATTTGCACCAATAATACCTCTTTATAAGACAAACATTTCCACTGAAATTCGTCTGGATATCTGCCGCCATTTTGAAAATATAGACTTTTGTACTTCAAATGTTAAATAATTTCTGAACTGTTGAGCCGAAATGCACACCAATGATATCTTTCTATAAGATAAATAAGCCCTCCATATTTTATCTAAATATCTGCCGACATTTTGAAAATATCGACTTTTATGGGAAGGTGTTTGTTTGCATTTTTAAATCCCTCACTATAACGGACCTCATTATATCGGACTTAATGTTTTACGGAGAAACAAAATTATAATTCACATGATAATAAAATCTATTTATTGGTTGATCATTTATTAGTTTATGTTTCGTGAGGAAAAGTATCGTAACGTCCTGCGCCCGATTTTTCTTTTCAATTTTTTTCTATATATTTTGTTATGCTAAGTGATATATTTCCCATTATTATTCAGATGTTATTCTTTTGGGAAATGATTAATCTTATTAAGACAATACAGGTGAACGTAGTATCACAATCAAAAGTGGATTATTTAATAAGAAAAGTACAATATTAGTTCAATAATATTACAAAAAAATGTCTTGAAATTAATCAGTTTGTAAACTACATCAGTTTGTTGATTTGTTTACTCGAATTCTTCAGTCTAAACATTACAAATAATATTACAGAAAAATTTCTTGAAATTAATCAGTTTGAAAACTACATCAGTTTGTTTATTTGTTTACTCGAATTCTTCAGTCTAAACATTGCAAATATAGATATAAGTGAGAGTTACCAAGATATGAATGGAGTAGTAGATAATGATCTTTGTGCTCCACCAGCGGAAGAAGAGGTGACGATAGCAGTAGAGAGTTTAAAAGCAAATAAAGCACCGGGAGAAGATAATATTCCAGCAGAATTATGGAAGAATGGAGGTGAGCGTTTAACTCATAGAATAACTGCACTTTTGCAAGATATATGGACCTCGGAGTGATACCGGCAGAATGGTTGGTTGGAATTATTTGTCCTTTACATAAGAAAGGAGACAAAACGGATTGTAATAATTATAGAGGTATAACGCTTTTAAGTACTCTATATAAGGTCTTTTCGAGGATTCTTAAAGCTAGAATAACACCTTTAGCTGAGCGGATAATGGGTGAATATCAATGTGGTTTCAGAGCTGACAGATCAACAAAAGATCAAATCTTCGCACCAAGACAAGCACTGGAGAAGTGTTATGATTTTAATATTGATATTTATCAGCTTTTTCATCGACTTCAAGTAGGCGTATAATTCTATTAAACGATTCCCTCTACTTAAAGCTATGCAAAGTCTTGGAGTTCCAAATAAGCTTACAAGATTAGTAAGAATGACACTTCTTAGGACGAAAAGTAAAGTAAAAGTAGGAGGCGAGCTTTCAAGAGAATTTGAAATCAGGCAAGGTCTGAGACAAGGGAATGTTGTTTCTACCACGCTTTTTAATCTGGTATTAGAAAAAGCAATGCGAAGGGTTCTCTCGGAAGGTACCATATACAACAAAATGACCCAGATTATGGCCTTCGCTGATGATATAGGCTCGGAGGCGTGCAGATTTGGAAGAAAGTTACGTTTCGCTACGGGAAGCAGCCAAAGAATTAGGACTTGTCGATAACACCAAGAAGACGAAGTATATGTTTTCATCTAGAAGAAACAATGTCTGGGAGGAGAAAGTGCAGATAGGAGGAGAAGAATTTGAAAGAGTCAGAGATTTCAAGTATTTGGGATCCCTGAAAACTTATGGGAACGCTGTCTCAGAAGAGATAAATGCCAGGATCGCGGCTGGAAAGAGAAGCTATTTCGCCCTACAACCCATCTTCAGATCACGAAACGTGAGCCGTAGCACAAAGCTCATAGTTTATAAAAGTGTAGTCCGACCCACGGCCACCTATGGGTCAGAGACTTGGACGCTAGTACGGACTGAAGAGGATAAACTCCATAGATGGGAGCGAAAAATCTTAAGGAAAATATTCGGAGCAGTTTGCGAGAATGGCGTTTGGAGATTCCGCACTAATCAAGAAGTGATGGGTTTATACGATCAGCCAGACATTGTCAGTTTTATTAAATCAGGACGAGTTCGATGGCTAGGACATGTGGTGCGCATGGAGGAAAGCAGAGTGCCTAAGAGGATGATGGATGGAAGACAAGGAGGTGGAAGCATGTCGAAGACGACCTGAGGAGGATGGGCGTCCGCTCCTGGAGGAGTCGTGCGCAGGATAGGGAGGAGTGGCGAGGCTATGTTTTGGCGGCCAGGGCCCTTCACGGACCGTAGCGCCGAGGAGTAAGTAAGTAAGTAAACATTGCAAATAATATTACAGACAAAGTCTTGAAATTAATCAGTTTGTAAACTTCATAAGTTTGTAGATTTGTTTACGCAAAATCTTCGATGAACATTATACAAGTTATAAAATAAAGTTATAGGCTAGAAATTCCTAATTTAAAAATAAATGAATCATTACGAAAGAATTTAAAATCATTAAGAAGATGGTTTATTAAAAAGTAATACTTCTGCCAAACGAGAATACCAGTTTGTAGCAATACACATTTCGACACTTAAAGCAATAGTGGTTGAAGGGGTCTATAAACTGGCCGTTATGAATAACTACCAAATAATAATTATCTTGAAGATATTAATAAGAGACTACATTTTAAAATTTAATGGAAAAATAAAGCTAATACAGATAGATATTAGAATTAGCCATAAAAGGAAGAATAAAACACGCATGTAATTCCACACAGGTGATGGTAAGTTTACAAAAAAGAAAAAAAAAATCTAACTAAAGTTGTTTTGAAATCACTTTGCTTACTAAAAAAGGATTTTATTTATGGTCATCTCCTAGTCTCCGCGTATGTTTAATTTAACACGCTTGGAAGTATAGAAAGAATATTAATATCACAAAGAACTCATATTCCTTCCGTTGAAAAAGTTAAACTTAAGAAAAAAAACTATTATAAGAATCTATTATGATTTATAGTAATAAAGTTTAAGTTAATATAACAAACAGTATAACAAAAGTAGCCGAAGTCTCTAATCAGTAGGATATGTTAACGTTATTTAATCGATCTAAATAATGTTTTCCTTATTGTAACGTTGATTGCTGAACGTTGAATTGTTTTTCCTGATTGTAGCGTTAATTGCTGAACGTTGATTTGTTTTTCCTGATTGTAACGTTGATTGCTGAATGTTGAATTGTTTTTCCTGATTGTAACGTTGATTGCTGAACGTTGAATTGTTTTTCATGATTGTAACGTTGATTGCTGAACGTTGAATTGTTTTTCCTGATTGTAACGTTGATTGCTGAACGTTGAATTGTTTTTCCTGATTGTAACGTTGATTGCTGAACGTTGAATTGTTTTTCCTGATTGTAACGTTGATTGCTGAATGTTGAATTGTTTTTCCTGATTGTAACGTTGATTGCTGAATGTTGAATTGTTTTTCCTGATTGTAACGTTGATTGCTGAACGTTGAATTGTTTTTCATGATTGTAACGTTGATTGCTGAACGTTGAATTGTTTTTCATGATTGTAACGTTGATTGCTGAACGTTGAATTGTTTTTCCTGATTGTAACGTTGATTGCTGAACGTTGAATTGTTTTTCCTGATTGTAACGTTGATTGCTGAACGTTGAATTGTTTTTCCTGATTGTAACGTTGATTGCTGAACGTTGAATTGTTTTTCCTGATTGTAACGTTGATTGCTGAACGTTGAATTGTTTTTCCTGATTGTAACGTTGATTGCTGAACGTTGAATTGTTTTTCCTAATTGTAACGTTGATTGCTGAACGTTGAATTGATTTTCCTGATTGTAACGTTGATTGCTGAATGTTGAATTGTTTTTCCTGATTGTAACGTTGATTGCTGAACATTGAATTGTTTTTCATGATTGTAACGTTGATTGCTGAACGTTGAATTGTT
Source organism: Gerris lacustris (assembly GCA_951217055.1). NCBI lineage: Eukaryota > Metazoa > Arthropoda > Insecta > Hemiptera > Gerridae > Gerris > Gerris lacustris. The sequence continues at coordinate 101,752,824 of OX578277.1, read as the reverse complement.
TTTCCTGATTGTAACGTTGATTGCTGAACGTTGCATTTTTTTCCTAATTATAAAGTTAATTGCTGAACGTTGAATTTTTTCTGATTATAACGTTAATTCTCTTCCTGATTGTAACGTTGAATTTTTTTCTGATTATAACGTTAATTCTTTTCCTGATTGTAACGTTGAATTTTTTTTTTTTATTATAACGTTGATTGCTGAACGTTGAATTTGTTTCTGATTAAAACGTTGTTGTTACAGTTTATGCCGAATGAGTCTTAGTGCGTTGACAGCGCCGGAAAGTAAAAAAACATTCCGAGACAACTCAAACAAACTTTCTCATATTTGCGAGTTCATAATGCCTTAGCCTAGAGTTCTCCATTTATTAGTTTTCGTGTTTTCGTAGGCGTACATTTAATTATTATTGAACATTTCATCAACATTTATCATAAAAATAAGTTCTCCTCGACGGGGAATCCGTCCGTGTTTAAAGCAATTTTCTTAGAAACTAGATATTTCCTGGGGAAACGGCTTATTTCGTTAGATTCGTATTTAAATGGACTACATTTTCGGATATTTTTTAATCAAAATCGTCGGAACCGTTCTCGAGCAATAATAAAAAAGAGTTTTTTTCAGAGTTTTTCGGGGGATAACGCACCCAAATTTGGAGCTAAAATTCATTTCTCGATTTCACCACGGGGTATGATATTTCGTAAAAATCGGCCCAGTAGTTTAGGCTCCACGTTTCTACACAAACAACTGACGATAGGCAGACATTTTGGGGACATTAGGACTTAGGGGACCTCAAAACTTGTAAATCCATAAAAATCTCAAAATTGAATTTTTGTGCCATTACAATACTTTCTCTTTATATGAGAAAGTAAAAAATAAGTGCAAACTGTATCTTAGAAATGTTCCCTAATTAACTTCATATCCCAAGAGTGGAAGGAAACTGGGTTATTTAGTTTGAAATAAAATAATATGAACTGTTATTTAATAATATTTACTTGTATACACATAAAATGTGTCAGGCTATATAAATGCCTATAATACATTAAAGAAAAAACTATATAAGAAAAGTATATCTATAGAAGATTAAAAAAAAATTGTATTAAATCACAACTATATATTTTCCCAAGTGAATGTAAAGATTAATTCACAGGCTGTTACTTAACAATCTTATTAATCTTCCCTAGAGAGGTTAAAAATAACTATTTACTATTTTTTAATCTAATGTTGATTAAATGTTGTTCTTATTTACCCAACTGATATTAATTATATGGCGTAAGCCAGTGGATATCAATGTTTTTTCCAATCAAGAAAAATACCTTACTGCGTATTATAATTTATCCAATAGTTAAAAATAAAGAAAGAAAAAATGGCATATTAATAGATTAATAGTTCGATTCTACTGAAGATAATGGAGGCTCTAGACCGAACCTTCTCGTAATAAGATTAAAAAAAAAAAAATGATAGAATAACAAACATCGGTCCAAGACAACTCAGACAAAAATTTCTCATATAAAAGTTCATAATTACAAACTGTTTCAGACATCAGGAAACATTTTTGATGCTGTATCTTTCGGTCAGTCTGTCTGTCACTCAATTTTTCCGAACTAACATTTCTTAAGAATTACAATAGTCTGATTGTTTGGCGGGGGGGGGGGGGGGGGGGGGAGGTGAAAAGAATAATAGAGTTCAACTCCTCTTACCTGCCGATGGTAGCAGTTCAGAAAATACCAAGAAAAAAGAATAATAGTAAAAATTAAAGTTAAAATTAAAATAATAAAAAAATCCGAATGATAAATTAACTTCATAAACAATAAGTATATTTTATAAAAAAATTTGGTTATAAAAATATGTACTGAGATGTTACACCAAACGATGTAAGACAGCAAATTGCCTCCTAACCGAAAACTCCTGCACACGACTATTTTGTAAATGATAAGAAAAAACCGGAAAAGACAGATAAAGGTTGTAAAGATAGAGGTTCTAAAATATAAAAAAAAAAGAAAAGGAAGCTAAATAATATGAATAATCTGTGTGCATAAAGTTGTGGGTCAGTTTCAAATAATATATTATAAATAATAATAAATTAAGTGTATGATTACAAAAGTTCAAGTGAGATAGTAATAAATAATTACAAATAATTAACTTTCTTAGTATAAACAACTTGATGGATATAAAAGATTCTGAATTATAAAATAAAAATGTAAAGTTTTAGACAGAAAGGTGGGGCCCCAAAGGTATAAGTCAGAAGATAAATAAAGTAAGCAAAGCTTAATTGAAAGGTGTGAGAAAAAACAAAAACTAAAGAGAGAAAACTTGTACTAAAATACCAGATCTGGTTTTGGTGATTATTAAACTACTGGTTAAATAGATATTAAAAACTATAACAACTCTTTGAATTCAAAGTAAAATTAGATTCTGAAGATGATATAAATTCTCTAGGATGACTATTACTTTATAGTTTGTTTATATAAAACATTGCCAAGGCAACCACATTTATTCCAAATAAAATAAATGTTTGTTATGATTCGTAGATCTTTAAATAATTATAAAATAATGTAATGATTAAAAAGAAAATTAAAGACACCAATAAAAATAAATGAAACAACTAATCTAAAAGACATAATAAATAAGCAATACTACCCCTTTATGTAGTAGTATAAAGGAAGACATTTTTATAAAAACAAAACACTGATATTAAAGAAATTTGTATGGTAAATCATTATTAGTCCATTGTTGGCCCCACATATTCAACCTTTTGCGTCCATTTATTTCTTTTCCACATGCATACAAACATACATTTATTTACAACTGTATCTTCAAAAGTACTCATCTGATTTTTATGAAATTTAGATGGTTTGTCAAAAGTAGTTCGCAGATAGCCGCAGATTAATTTCAACCATGTGTGCTCTATAAAAATTGCTTAATTGATACTTTAATTCAAATAAGAAGTCTAAATGATATTGTCAAATTCACAACAAGTGAAAAAATTCGGGGGGATAATTAAATAAATTTGACAACAATTGGCTGTGAAAGAATAAAATCGTTAAAGTATACGAAATAGAATACGACGAAGATATGTGCCACACTAATTGGCAGTAAATGTTAAAATCGAAGACATAAAAAGTTTTCGTTCGAGCGATCACATAGCTTCTGTTACCTTCGGTTTACTTCTATATTATAACCACATATATTTAATTATTTAATTTTAAAGTTATTTATAATATTATTTTTATTTTGAGTTATCATTTTTCATTATGTTTTTAAGAAACTGAACATCCTTACACAAAATCAAGACAGTATTATAAATTTTAAAGATTTAAGATAGTCCAGGAGATAGCAAAAAAGTGTCTGACTAATATCAAGCTAGAATTTTGTGTACAAGTAAATCTTTTGGTACTAGGCATTTGAAAAAAAACCGGTGGAGAGCGGCCATGCCCCGCTCTTTTTGGTGGACAATATGATTTTCATGATCAAGAGTACAAAATTAGTTAGTAGACCAAAAATATACTTGATGGTAGTTTGTCACTTAAAAGGTGACCTCTTTGATTTAGAGTAATATTTGACTAACTAACCTATCAAGTGACAAACAACCATCAAGTTGATTATTGGTCTACTAACTAAGTTCATACTCAGGATCATGAAAATCACATTGTCCACCAAAAAGAGCGGAGTAGGGTCGCTCTCCACCGGTTTTTTTTCAAATGCCTATTGCCAAGCTATGTCCCGCAAACGAACTTAACCGACCACATATTCTTAAAAGGCACCAAAAGATTTGCTAATACACAAAATTCTAGCTTGATGTTAGTCAGACACTTTTTTGCATGCTGTTTCCTGGACTAAGAACAAGCAGGAGTTTTTATATGGAACCACTTATTTTCGAAGACCCAAAAAATAAGGAAAACGAAATTCTCTTGGATAAAAAATCGTCCTCTTGGATAAAAAAGTTTTGATAGCATATCTTAATAATAATAAGAATGACGAAATTACCTCGGTTCCAACCTCAAACTAACAATTTTAAGCTGTCATACGAAATATCTTAATTTAAAGCAGTTACACAAAACATATATCTAAATACCTATATATAACTCATATAAAACTTAATTGTTAATAAAAAAAAAAGTTTGTAATCTAGGTCCTAAAATATTTAGTTGTTATAACCAGATTAGTTTTTCAAGTAGTTAGTGTTTCTCAATTTGTCCGTAATTTTTCTAAGCGCATGGAGTAAGAAATGCTGTCGGTTTTGAAACAGCGCGTTAACTTACGACACTTAATAATAAAACCAACAGAGTTCTCAGATCTAGTCGAGTCTCGAGACATGCCCGGGCAACAAACCAACCTTGTCACTCGCTTTACACACATATCATTAATCCCACAGATATTTACACACTCTGACTCATCTACTTAAACATGTTATACAGTATATTTGTGTAATGTGGGTTAAAATATCCATATTATATTATATAATTATATCATTTAAATGATCTCGTCAAACGACCGGTCTTAATTAAATATTTTTTAACTATATCAACTGACTTTTGTTTTTTAAATAATCATTTGATGTAATCGAGTAGTGTCCCGATGGTGGCTCACCTGATAATTATTCTTTTTATTTCTAATCTGATGCAACCACATTTATACCAATAAAAAATAAATGTTTGTTTTGATTTTTTGGTCTTCAAATAGATATACAGTAGAACCTCGATAAGAAGTGTCTCAAGGATATTTTGATAAGATATTTTTTTCTCAAGGAGATTTTGAGGCTCTTTTTGTTGAGGGTCGTGTTATCAAGGTTATTTTGGCTATCTGTCGTGTTATCGAGGTCTATAAGTCTAGTCTTTTTCAAGGTTGACCCATTTCTGTATAGAGCCGCGCGTTATAGAGGTTGACTTCTCAAAACGACTTGTTATAGCGGTTCTGAGTTACGATGTGAAAAAATCCGTGTTATTGAGGTTATTTGGATAATAATAGTCGCGTAATAGAGGTTAATTTAACATTATGTGTTATGGAAATCTCAAGGGGATTTGAAAATTGCACTTGTAATTGAGGTTGTCGTGTTATTGAGGGTCGTGTAAGCGAGGTTCTACTGTAATAACTTATAGTCCAGGAGATAGCGTGCAAAAAAGTGTCTGGCTAACATCAAGCAAGATTTTTTTTTTTAAGTAAATCTTTTGGTGCCTTTTAAGAATATGTTGTAGCTAAATTCGTCTGCGGGACATAGTTTACCAATAGGCATTTGAAAAAAAAAAACTAACCGGTGGAGAGCATGTGCACCCTTTATGGTGGACAATGTGATTTTCATGATGTACGAAATTAGTTAGTAGACAAAAAATAAAGTTAATGATAGTTTTTCACTTAATAGGTTAGTTAGTCGTTAGTCAAATATTACTCAAAATCAAAGAGGCCTCCCTACAACATAGTTTGGACCGTAGACTAAACGGTTAACAAACAATCCCTGCGCGGATGGAACAGTTTGGAGGACGGTATACGAAACACTGTCCACTGTCACAAGTCGTGTTGGAACAGTTTTTAACCATTGCGCATGCCCGTGACGATCCGTTCTCTGCTTGGTTAGAACAAACCTGTCGCTTTCATTTTGATAAAATGGAAGGTTTCAGCTGCATAGGTTATATTTGTATATTTTAACATAGATAGATTTCAATTTGATTGCTTTATCTAAACAGTAAAGCCTCGTCCAGAGTCCAGACTGCCGAACTGAACAGAGTAAACGAGCCGAGCATTGGTCTCTGCGCATGACCAGCCTGAGATGCGCAGGCGCACTTTAGACTAGGCATGCGTAGATACCACAATGCTCGGCTTGTTTCCTCTGTTCGGTTCGGCAGTCTGGACGGAGCTTAAAGAGGCGTTCAGTTTGATTGAAAGTGTGTCATTGAACGTTCAATCATATTGAACCATGAAACTTTAAACGCTCTAAACTCTAAACACACATTAACCTTACTTAAATGACGGTAGAAATAGGGCTGTGTTAGAACAACCTTATACTAAAATATTAAATAGAAGGTATGAAAGTTTTAGTATCGATCCCCTGATCTTGAATATAACAATCGATATAACTAAGAAATTAAAAGAAGTTAATTTTATTTTTAATAAAATTATAATTGCAATAGCTTTAATAGTGCGTTTTCAATAGGTACTTAAGAATTGCAACAATACCTACATACCTATAAGTTCTTTCCATTATGACACAATCTCAACTAGACTGAGCACTAAGTGAGAGGCGAAAGTGTACTATACAGACCAGTTCAAGGGTTGATTTTAAAATAGTACTAATTCTAAAGCATATCACTACGATAACTCTTACTTAGTGACATAATGACTGTAAAATGTACTTGTTTCTCAACAAAACAAATATTTTTACTAAAAACAGAATAAAAACCTTTCATATCATGAACACGTTTGATTAAACTGATATAAACAATACGACGATCTACTGAATTATTCAATATACTAACAATAACTAGTGTTAGATAGATTCGTGTTATTATACTGCTCAAATGTATTGGAAACTTTTTTTTTATCATACACTTGCATAATCAAGCCAAGTCAGGTTGTGAGTACAATAACCTGTAGTAGTGTTAATGCAAAAACACATTATATACTTTATTGGAACGATATTAGAAATAAATAATATTTTGTTAACCTGTTTCTCAATGTATTCTCAACACGATCAAGATCACACTTTATATATAATCTAGGTAATAATATTAATCATTTAACAATGATCGTGATCGTGTATTATATGAGAGTCGTGTTAGTATATAAACTGAATATTGTGATATACTTAAAAGTTAAATGCAATTTATTAAAAAATAATTTATTAATTAGTAGTAAAAAAACAGGGGAAAAAATATTTCTTGAAAACGGTTCCAAAGATTTTGATTTAAAAAATCTAAAATGTAGTCCATTTAAATACGACTCTCAGGATATAAGGCGTTTTCCCGGGAAAAATCTAGTTCCTCAGAGAATAGCTTTAATCGCGGAGGGGAGAGAGGCCGGGTTCGATTCCCCACTGAGGAGAAGTTATTTTTATGGTAAACTTTGATAAAATTATCAATAATTATTAAATGTACCAACGAAAATTCGAAAATTAAAAAATGGAAAAATAAAATAAACTGGGTCAAGTAATTATGAAATCGTATATATGAGAAAGTTTGCCTGAGTTGTCTATTACCGATTTTTGGAACGAAGTTCCTTATGGCACGTTCTGGAGCCCGGGAGTGAATCCGAAAAAAACGACCAAAATCACCGTCACAAAGTAACCGTCACAAAATCACCGCCACGCTAAAAGCGTCACGAAATCTACGGATGACGATAACTTGTGTAAAAGTTGACCGACTTAGTTGAAATTTGGTATACATGTTCATTTTACCAATGCCCAAGAAAGGTTCGTTGGACAACGTTATCCGCCCAAGCGTTCACGTGCAACGCTCGCGTAAACGTAAGCTTCAAATTTAAAATTGGAATTTTAGGACGGGAAAAAATTCTAACTTTATCTATTTAATGAGACAAACAACTTTTATAAATATTTTTTTTTAGTAAAACTAACACCGACTCTGTTATGAAGTGATAAAGATCGCTAAATTTATTAAAGCGGACCTAAACGTTTTAAATAAAGAAAACAACGTTTTCACCGATATCTTACGTTCTAACGTAACGATTTTAATAAAACTTCATACACATCGTCTAAAGTACTAACAATTGAAACAGGCATGTAAAATTTCAACCTGATACAAGCAGCAGTTTTTTTTTTTTACAGTGAAGTGATATATTTTACAATATTTAAAAGTTGGTGGTTTAAGTGTGGGGTTTGTAGTTAGTCTAGGTAGAATATTAAGAATGTAGAGTGATTCCCCCTCTAATATACTTGGTTTGGTATCCTTTCGTGCGCAATCCCAACTCTTTTATCTTTCCATCTCTCTCTCACTATACTCTCTCTCTCTCTTACTCCATCTTCCTGTCAAATTCGCTATTTATCCACAAAACAACGCTTTTTTCAATTATTGTTTCTATCATTGAGAAAAGTATTCGTATATTATTTAAAATGGAAAGTGCACCAAGAGAATCGTCAGAAATTGACAGTGTCGACTGTGTTAAATTATTAACCAGTAAAACTGTAAATATATAAGTATAAATTGATGTAATAAAATAATATTGCTCATAAGCGGATCAAGGGATTTTTGTAAAAAGTTTTAGGTAATAATTTTACTAATAATAATTTTCTAATTGAGTCAAAAATATTTATTGAGTAGTTAGCAACGTATACGTACTTAGAAGTGTGATTTTATATTAAATGAAAAATGTAAGGAACTTCGTTCCTACCGGGTTGTCCCGCGACACCACACGTTTTTTTTTTTTTTTTTATTTAATAGTAATGAGTCATGAAACATTTCTATTGAAATCATCAGGAGTGGGTGAAATCATGGGTTACTTTCTCATAAGAAGTGTTAAATGAAAGAGGAGGACGTCCAGATTACGAATATTATTTAGTTTTGTTTTTGTACCCATCCATATCTTTTCACCGTAAGGCCCTAAAAATAATTGCTCTTTATACGAGTATACTCCTTCCATTATTCTTATCAAATCAACAGAAAAATCAGTTATTCTTTTTTCAAAAATTACATTTTTAAAAACATTTTTTAAGGAATTTTTCATACGTCACATACCTATCTTGTAGAAAAAAATAAACAGGTCAAGTGTGTGCTAGTCAGCACACAGCGAGGGCCCGTAGGCAACCCTGCGTATAGTTTAAGTTACCCTATTGATGGTGGTTTTTTAAAATGCTAAAAAGCTTACTTTGAACTATCCTATGGGTCTGATATTCTCAAAACACATAAACAAACTTCTGATAAAGTATTTTTTCGCCACTGAACCGGACTACAACCACATATAATAATTACATCGAAAAGACCATAGTTATAAAAAAAACGTATTTTGTTAATAAAAAATAAAATAATATTTTTTTCGAAATTTCCAAAAAGTGGTATCTTTAATTTTGGTCGAAGAATGTTCAGAAAATTTTTCAGATTTGTTTCACTTCACATAAGCGAGATAGAAGGGGGGGGGGCACGTTTCACACCCACTTCAAACTTGCCTACGCTTGCCCTATCAAAGTTATAACCAAAGAATTATATATTTTTGAAATCAGTTCGACGTACCCTTTCATATGATACCCCTCAAAAAAAAAAAAAAAAAAAAATGTCAACCCTTAAGTTTTTTTACCCTAATTTTTTTGAAAAGTATTTTTTTTAAGTCGCTATATTTTTAAAATATGTGGGTAGGTACAAGACACATACATGCCAAATTTCAAAGTGATCGGACGAAAGGTGTAGCCGTGAGAGAAGGCGACCGGATGGACAGACAGACACACGCAGGAAAATATAAGGGTCCTTGGTTTTGCCTACGGACCCTAAAAACAATATCCACCTTAAATCTTAAAAATTTAATATCTTGGGGAACGGTTTGAGCTATAAGCAAGTGTAATTCCATTGCGTTGGGACTAAAAATATATTTAAAGGCGTTTGTTTTACGACATTATAATAACTATTTAAAAGTTATAGCTACATAATATAGCGAACGTTTAAATAGCTGCCACCTTGAAACAGCTGGGCCGATATGGTTTTCCTAAGGACCTTTGTTTGTGTCTAATGAAAGCACATACTTGTTGTAACCATAAAACACGGAGTAAAGGGGTTGATATTAAAGGACTCATTGAAAAGTAAATTGTATATAATATAATTATTGGAAAGAGTATAAAACAGAGTAATTACTACAATATACGACGGTAGAGGTAGAACGAGTATCGAGAAAGTGTAAAATGGTAATGATTTATAACCTTCATTTGGGTTATATTCCAGTTTTGCCACAACCACATCCCTTGTCATCTTTAGTTATTTTATATATACTTATTTTAATTCATTTTATAAATATAAACTATGGGGCTATGCCACCTACTCGCACTTTGCTCGTCCATAAGACGGCTCGGCGCGACCACTCAATAAATTCACTACTTTGGATGCTAAGAACATGCGCCCCTCCCCATTAGTGCTATATCCTTATATGGATGTCAAGATGTGGCACATTATATTGAGCTTATGAATTGAAAGACAATATTAGTTCACTATTAAATTATTCATAAGTTGATGAATAAAATGCGGCAATCTCAAAAACAATATTCGGCATTATGGCCACCATTCATGTTCTTCATTCTCCTTGTGAAATAATAAAAATCAGCTTGATTTAAGAATCATAAAAAATATAACTGCTATTAAAGACAAGTATAATGATAAATAGTTGTTCGTGTGGTCTCACGTAAAAAGGGATTCGTTGGTATCCTTATCATAAAACTAGTTATATTAAGGATGGGGGGGGGGGACGCAAATGATTGATGGTATTAGTAAAAGGCGTGGAAAATTAAACGATTAACAAATGATATACATTTTTGAAATCTACTCTATAATACCTTTAATTTATTACCCTATACTAAATTTAAAAAAAAAAAAAATCTCTTTTTGTGGTGGGAATTATCCGCCATATTGGATTCCTACTTAATCAGTTAAAATTGCTATTCTAATTTTTCCTATGGTCCAGAAGACCACTTGGCTTAAACTTTATACTTCTAGTAACTGCAGAAAATTAAACAATTTTCACGTGTTACAGAGGAAGAGGTTCCTGGTTCAATGCCCCGGTGGGTCACAATGTTTTTTATCGGTAATAAAGAAAAGGTACATTATTTTTTTCCCGGAAATATTCATCGGTCCACCATAGGGTAAAAGCGTGAATTATTTCAACATTTACTACGTTCACACATGGTTTTGGAAACGGTTTTGAAAACGATCCGCTAGTTCAAAATACTGTACGAACGGAGATCGACGGATCGTATCGGTTTAGATCCGATCCACCAAAAATACGTGATCGGAACGGGGGATCGAATTCAAAACGCTCGTGTGAACAGGTCGTGAGGGGGATCGAGGTTTCAGGTTATTTTACTCTTTTCCACTTTTTAAGTTCTTTGTTTTCGTGAGCTTCCGTTTCTTTTTTTTAACTGCAAAAACGTTTTTAAACAAAAGTTAAAACTATAAAGAACCTGTAAAAACTTTTAATAACTTGTAAATAAAATGTAAAAATTCGCGGACATATTGGGTAACAAGGAAGAAGGTTTTACTCGTGACGTAACCGTTACGAGATTTCGAAAACAAATATTTCGATCACCTGTATTTTTTGTTGTAAGAACGAGTATCGTTTTGAAAACGAATTGGATCCGAAATGCTTTCAAAACGATGTGTGAACATAGTAATTTTAAGAATAGCCGTTATAGGGTAGTTGGTGGGGGGGAAATTTGTATTTTTGCATATTTCGATTTACAAATACAATAAAAAATACAATTTAAAAAAAAGTTTTTATATTTTTGTAATCTACCCTTCAATACCTTTGATTTGATACCCCACACAAAATTTTTAAAAAAAATGTTTATTTTTCGAATGACATGAATTATCCGCCATCTTGGATTCCCAGTAAATCAGATCAAATTGCTAATCTTATTTATTCTATGGCCCACCAGACCGCACATTTTGCATATTTTTCTATATTTTTAGTAAGAGCGGAAATACGATTTTAGGGAGGGGGACACACAAAATTTCGATGTTTTTTGACAAAATGGCGACGAAAATTAAACACTTTCCCTAAATGGTATATATATTTGTAATCTACTCTCTCTTACCTTTCATTTGATACCCCACTCAAAATTTTATTAAAATATTTTTTTCACGTGACATGAATTATCCGTCATTTTGGATTTTAACAGCTGATAATATTGAGTTTGCTATATTTTTCCTGTGTGCGCATCAAAACGTTCATTAATACTGCAAAGTTTCATATTTATATCTTTTTTTATTCAGAAGTTATTGGAACCGTTATCGTTCAGAAGTTATTTTTTAAGACTTTTTTCTCACTTTTCTCGGAGTTTTCCAAATTTGGCTGGCCCCTGGCCCAATAGTTAAAGCTTGATTCGTCAGCACAAACGACACACCTCACACTGCACACCGACATTTGTTTAAAGCTTTTTTGGGCTCAGGGGAACTCAAAACGTATAAATCCATTAAAATCTGATTCCATTGCCCCGACATTTATTTAGGGCTATAATTCATTTCTCGATTCCTTCTATTTCAAGCTTGGATTTAAAAAAACAAAATCTTGGGCAATAAAAAACAAAGCTTGGGGCCATAACTATAGAACCTGAGGCCACAACTATATGACAAACGCGGTGACAGACTGACATATTTTAAAATTTTGATGTTTTTAGACAAAAAAAAAACGTGCAAAATTAACCACTATCCACAAGGGCTATATATTTTTGTAATCTACTCTTCAATACCTTTCATTTGATACCCCACTCAAATATATATAAGCGGATAATTCCTGTCCCCGGGCAGGAATTATCCGCCATTTTGGATTTGAAAACCTGATAATTTTGAGTTCTCTATTTTTTTCTGAATGCGCGTCAAATTGATCTTTAATATTGCAAATTCTTATGTTTGTATCTCTTTTGATTCAAAAGTTATTGGTAGTGTACAGAGTGACAGACAGATACAGGAACAAATCTATAATGTTTTTTTGTTTACTTTCTCATATAAAGAGAAAGTATTTTGATGGTGCGAAAATTCGATTTAGAGATTTTGATGGATTTACACGTTTTGAGGTCCCCTGAGTCCAAAAAAGTGGTTTTTAAAAAATGTCTGTCTGTCGTCTGTGTAGACGCCTGGAACCTAAACTACTGGGCCGATTTTGATTAAATTCGGCATACATGTTCAGAAAAATCATACCACGAGGCGATATCGAGAAATGATTTTTAGCTCTAAATTTAGGGGCGCTACCCCCCCCCCCCCCCCCCCCAAAAAAAAACTCTGAAAAAACGTGAAAAAAAAATTAATTCTCGAAAACGATTCCGACGATTTTAATTAAAAAAATTCTAAAATGTAGTCCATTTAAATACGAATCCAACGATATACGCCGTTTTCCCGGGAAAAATCTAGTTCCAGAGAAAAAAGCCTAAAACGCGGACCAAGATTGCCCGGGATTCCCCGCCCGGAAGAAGTTATTTTTATGATAAATTTTGATGAAATGCTCAATAATAATTAAATGTACATACGAAAACTAATAAATGAAGAACACTGGGCTAAAAATTATGAACTCGTATATGGGAAAGTTTGTTTGAGTTGTCTTGGACCGATTTTTTTGGTTATCAACGAAGCCCTAAGAAGGCACTCATCATTACACTTTTGCATTTTCCCAATTTTGCTGATTTTAGACCTAATCTACTGATTAATAATTGAGATTAATTTTGCTAAATTGACGAACGTGTTTAAATGGGAATACCAAAGATAAGTCACTCTAGATAAAAATCCAAACAATTAAAACATGTTGTACGCGCAAAGTACGCGTACATACGCAATAAAAATAAAACACGTAAAAAAAATATGAATTAAAAAACTAATTAAACCGCGAATCGCGCTAACAATAAATGAACGTACGGAACAACAAATAACTAACGAAAAAAGGACGCTTAAGGGAGTAACAATGTAAAGGGGGAAAAATGGGGAAATGTAGAGCAGGCTACAAAAAGAAGGAAAATACGATAAAAAAAAAGGAAGGCACTTACAGTCTTGAGATTACCGGCTCGGGCACGTGACACAAGGCAAGTGGTCTTGAAGCCGGTAGTCAGATGCCTAGATGGTTCCGTCGAATCTGGGTTACGTCACCGATGCTACGGCAAACGTAGCAAACGTAGCGGGTTTACATATCGCCGTTGTCCACGTTTCTCTTGAACAGCGAATGTTCTACACGACTATCGTTCCACACGCGCTTCAGAGATGGCGCGGTAGTCGCCTTTTAAGGAAAGGTTAAGGAGTATGGAGGGTTTGGCGTCAACATACCCCCCACTGAAATCAACGTGATTTCTCTAAGCAAGTAGGAATGAACAAAAAAAGCTTAAAGTTATGAAAAAATAAGATAAAAGAAAAAGTAAGTTGAGATAAAAAATAAAAATAACAATAAATAAATAGAACACTTCTGGCAGTTAAAAAAAAAATAAAAGGTGAATAATGGGAAGGAAGAAGGAAGGGAAAGGAGTGGGGAATAGAAAGTGGTGATTTAAGTTAGGTGGCTATGGGTAGGGGACATAACTTCGCTACAGGGCGAAGATAAGTTCCTTGTGCTGTTTTGATGGTAGCAACACGGACGACGCCGTCAGTGCCCGGATGGACATCTTCAATTCTCCCGCATCGCCACTGAAGAGGTGGAGTCTTCTCGACTATTAAGACTAAATCACCACGTGCAAGGTTCGGATTTGTAGTGAACCACTTAGAGCGTTGTTGCAAGGTGTGTAAATAGTCCCGAGACCAGCGCTGCCAGAAATGTTGAGTGGCTTGACGAATTAGTTGCCAACGATCCAGCCGGTTCAGGTTTATTTCTTGAAAATCTTGCTCGGGAGGTGCCAAAAGTGGGGCACCAATAAGAAAGTGACCTGGTGTCAATACATCAACTTCATTAGGGTCACCAGACAAAGCACACAAGGGGCGAGAGTTTAATGTAGCTTCAATCTTCGTAAAAAGAGTAGCAAACTCTTCAAAGGTTAGGGAACGCTCAAATAAAATCTTTTGAAGGTGGTACTTCACAGAACGAATACCAGCCTCCCATAATCCACCAAAATGAGGAGCTGAGGGTGGATTCAGGTGCCAATTTATGTTCTTATGAGAAAGAGAGTCAAAGATATTGGAAGAAGACCGAACAAGTTCACTTAATTCATTTATATGTCTTTTGGCACCTACGAAATTTGTGCCACAATCGGTAAAAACATTATGACACAATCCACGTCTAGCAACAAAACGATCAAATGCTGCTAGGAAAGCATCTGTACTCAAATCAGAAACGACTTCTAAGTGTATCGCCTTAGTCGAAAAACAAACAAATAAACATAGATAACACTTGGAATTACGAGCATTACGACGTTTACTCTCTTTGATCCCAAACGGTCCTCCAAAGTCTATACCAACGTTGATGAAAGGACGGCCTTGAGTAACACGTGGACGGGGAAGATCGCCCATAAGAGGGAAAGTAGGAGCTGCTTTGGATCTAAAACAAACTAAGCACTTAGACAACCGAGATCGAATAACTCTTCGAGCTGAGAGAATCCAAAATTTTCGTACTATCAGCGATTGAAGTGCGCGAGGTCCCACGTGTAAATATTTTAAATGGTAAAATTCAATAAGAATGTTCGTGAATTGACAGTTTTTAGGTAAAATTATAGGATTAATTGACTCTGTAGGTAGGGAAGCATGTTTTAATCTGCCCCCCACCCTCAAGATACCTGAAGAATCAATAAAAGGACGGAGGCGTTGAATAAAAGTCTGACATGGTTTACTTTGAGAAAGAAGGGTAATGTCTTTCTGGAAATGTTCCTCCTGAACCTTTTTTATGAGAAAATGCAATGCTTGTTGAAGTTCATTACACTTTAACGGACCATAATCTCTCTTATCTGCAGAATGGCGTAAGTTATATTTAAATCGAAAGCACCAAGCCGTTATTCTTTGTAGTTTGGAATAAGAAGAACACTTTTCTAAAGGCTCCCACGGAGAAATTACTGTCGATGAAATAAACGAATTTACAGTTCTCGGGTCCTTTAATTCTGAAAGTTCAAGCGGTTCCAGGCTTATGGAATTAATAGGCCAATTAGAAAGAGAAGTATCTAACCATGGAGGTCCGTGCCACCATAAAGTAGAATCTAATAGTTGTTGGGGTTGTAAACCACGGGAAGAACAATCAGCAGGGTTTACATTTGTAGGCACGTGATGCCATGATTCAGGAGATGTGTTATGTAGAATCTGGGTAACTCGAGTAGCCACATACGTCTTTAAACAATAAGTAGGAGTTTTTAACCACGCTAACACAGTGGTAGAATCAGTGAAAGTATATACAGTAGAAATATGAACGCATTTATCAAATATTGACAACACTGACTTAATTAAGCGACTCAGTAGGAGAGCGCCACATAACTCCAATCGGGGTATAGATAAAGTTTTTAAGGGAGCAACCTTTGACTTGGCAAGAAGAAGATTGGACACATTCGTAGTTGTGCCCTCAACCACAAGATAAACTACCGCACTATAACCTTTCTCTGAAGCATCTGAGAATCCTACTAAATATTGCCGAGTGGTTCCAGAGTGTAAAATATATCTCGGAATTTGAACACTGGAAAGCAAAGAAAGTTGATTGCAATATGCCTTCCACTCAGAAGAAATATACTCCGGGACAGGATCATCCCAGCCAACCCCTTGTCTCCACAAATGTTGAATAAGACATTTTGCCCTAAAAACTATTGGCGATAACCAGCCTAGAGGATCATATAATCTAGCTATATGAGATAGAATAGAACGTTTAGTACAGCATACCACAGGTTCTGAAACATGGTAAGAAAAAACATCAGCTGTGGCATTCCATTGGAGACCTAAGATTTTTACCACACCAGACCCGTCTCGAGCAAAAGATAAAGGTGATTCCAAATGGTGATCAGGAACATCATTAAGTAGATCTAAAGAGTTACTACTCCACTTACGAAGCTCAAAACCTGCCAAACCGAGAAGACTGTTAAGATCCCTTTTAAGTTGCTGGGCAGCTAGTAATGTTGATGACCCAGTTAGAATGTCATCAATATAAATGTCATTTAAGAGGACTGAAGCGGCTTGAGGAAAGTTTGAACCTTCATCAGTAGCTAGCTGTTGTACAGTACGCTGAGCAAGGTAAGGTGAAGGCGCTAAACCATACGTAATTGTGTTCAGCTCGTATTCCTCCACTGGCCCATCATCTGTAGGACGCCAAAGTATATGTTGGAAGTGTCTATCTCCATCACGAATCCAAATTTGGCGGTACATTTTTGAAATATCAGCCGTAAAGGCAAACTCGTGAAGGCGAAAACGACAAACGATGTTGATAATATCACCCTGCAGTTTGGGACCAGTTAATAATAAACTATTTAAAGAAGGACCATTAGAAGGTTGAGACGAACCATCGAAAACAACACGAACCTTTGTAGTGGAACTTGTTGACTTAATGACCGCATGATGAGGAATGAAGTAAGCTGAGTCATTTGATACACGGTTTTTAACACGAGTCATATGGCCAAGGTGCTCGTATTCTTGAAGAAAATCATTGTAGGCACGTTTTAATTGGGGTTGCCTACTAAGGCGACGTTCCATGCTTATCAGTCGAGAGAAAGCATGTTGATAATTGTCACCGTTAAGTTTAATATTTTCGTCACGAAAGGGAAGTGGAACGACATATTTACCACCTTCCGTACGATAAAAAGTGTTTTTGAACAACTGTTCGCACATCTCGTCTTCTGGACTGAGAGTAGAGTTGGCTTCTGGAGGTTCTTCACACTCCCAAAACTTCTTTAATAAACTATCCAAGGGCATGTCGGTAGTGGACACATGAGAAATAATAATCGGCAAAGAAGATGAAGTCAAACTAAGTTCACCAGTTATGACCCAACCAAATATACTATGAAGGGCAGAGGGTGACCCGACTCCACCTAATATTCGTTGTCCGTCATATAAGTAGGGGAATAAGTCCGCAGCGATTAAAAAATCTATAGTAGACGGAGTATTATAATGAGGGTCAGCTAAGACTAAATGATTAAATTTATTACTAATATCAGTAGGAATTTTTAGCGAAGGCATGACGGTGGTAATTTTTGACAAGATAACTGCATCGGTTTGAAGCAGAGGGTTGCCAGAAAGTCTTGGTTTTAAGGTACATGATGTCATACCTTTAATATTTGAAACCAAACTTTCGCCTAGGCCCGCTATAGGTAGATTACATTTTCGTACAGACAAACCTAAACGCTGTACGCACGCAGTGGTGATAAAAGAAGATTGTGCCCCTGAATCTATCAAGGCACGAACAGGAACGTAATTTCCTTGAACATCCGCAATATGAATAAGAGCGGTGCCCAATAACACTGTTTTGCAAGACGCGGTATGGTTGTGCAGTCCACTGGCAGATAAATGACAATTGGACTCTCTAGAATCAGTAGCTGGACTGGACCGAGAAGACAAAACTGTATTATTACCATAAGGATTATTTTTGTCTTTCAAAGTATGAAAATATGGTTTTTCAGTAGAAATAAAATGTAAAGAAGAGTGATGTTTAGCTCCACAGGTTATACATACAATTTTAGAAGGACAGTCACTTAATAAATGGCCCTTTAAACAATTGAAACAATGTCTCATATCGCGAATCGTTTTCTTACGCTGCATGGGCGTCATTTTCTGATAATCAGGACAAAAGTAGATTTTATGTGCTTTTTTACAAACTGGACAGCTATTACAAGAATCAGAAGAAGTGGCAGTAAAAGCCTTTCTAGTGTGGTAAATAGGTTTTTTACCAAATGATTTATCGGATGAAGTTGTTTCCGATTTATTGTTTGAATCCAAGCTCTTCGAAACCTCTAGCGCATTAACTTGCCTTTGAATAAATTCAATAATATTATTAAAAGTAGGTAGAACTTTGGCCGTATATTGAAGTTCGAATTGCTTGCGGACATCAAGGGGTAAACTCCGTAACGCTAAGTGGGTCAATATAAAATCAGATAAATCGTCTATCTGCAAGGCCTTAAGAGCGGTAACCGAATCTCTAAAGGTTGATAAAAAATCATTAAAACAATAAATAGATTCTTTTGGTAAGGTTTTAAAAGAAAGAAGAGTGTCTAGTAAATCCGCACCAAGAACTCTTTTATTTTGGTATTTTGTAATTAAACTTGCCCAAACAATATTATAATTTTTCTCTGTAAGGGGTAAACTACGAACAATTGACAGAGCAGGGCCTGAGACGGCAGATAATAGATAATGGAATTTTTCCACAGGGTTGATGGATCCGTTATCATGGATTAAAGATTTAAACTTATCGTGGAAAACCGTCCAATTTTTTAATGAGCCATCGAAAGTCGGCAACTCAATTTTTGGAAGCCTCGGTTGAGCTGGCTTATCTGTAGGCTGTGGGGTACTAGGACCTGCTACACTGGTACTAGGTGTAGTGAAATGCTTAGAATGAAACGCTTTTATTTCAAAATAAACATCTTCAAACGACGTTAAAGCTTGAAAATCTGGAGTGTCTGTAGGTTTTATTTCAAGTTGTAATAAATTAATTTCTTCGGTGATCTCTTGATAATCTACATAAACCTTTTCTATTTGTTCAAAGCGAACCTTAAAATGGTTTATTTTAGACTTATCCTTATCCGTAAGTAACGTCTTAGTTAAATCATACATTACTTGAAGTTTGCGAAACATCTGTTCTCGTTTAGCTGTGAGAACAGTAAGTTTCGCTGCTTGCTGTTGAGCCATTACAGTAAAGGATTATAAAAGGTATTAAGAAATAATAATTATTTAAATACCAGAAAGAAAATAAATAAAAATGTAATAATAAAGGAATGTAAATATTTACGAATTCCTCAATAAAGCTGTCAGTTAGAGACAAAAATAAAAACAATAAATAGATTTATCAACGTAAATAAAGAATTATTTTTGTTGATATGATAATAGATATATAAAATAATATTTATTAAGAATATTTAAATAGATATAGATGTAAATAAAAATGAAATATGACAAGATATAAAAAAAATGTAAATAATACTCTTGAATGTTGTGAACCCCAAGAGTGACGACTACGGCAAGACGACCGACCTTGGACCGTGATCCTCTCCTAACTCTACTTCTATCTAACAACCCCGTTAGAAAGACGCGAAACAAAAAATTTACGGAAATAATAATTGAAACTTCTGAAAACGGAAATAATAATCAACTCGTAATTAAAAAAAAAAAAAAAATGAATAAAGTAATAATTAATAAGATAATTATAAAAAATTAAATAATTCTTTAAAAATAAATTATAGTAAAATAATTAATAATTAATTGTTATAAATAATTAATTTAAATTTGAAGATAGAATAAAGCGATAAATATATATATATATATATATATAAATAGACTGTAAATAGAATTAGATAGAAAACCGTTCTATCCGGCACAAAGAGACCAAAAAGATGTACGCGCAAAGTACGCGTACATACGCAATAAAAATAAAACACGTAAAAAAAATATGAATTAAAAAACTAATTAAACCGCGAATCGCGCTAACAATAAATGAACGTACGGAACAACAAATAACTAACGAAAAAAGGACGCTTAAGGGAGTAACAATGTAAAGGGGGAAAAATGGGGAAATGTAGAGCAGGCTACAAAAAGAAGGAAAATACGATAAAAAAAAAGGAAGGCACTTACAGTCTTGAGATTACCGGCTCGGGCACGTGACACAAGGCAAGTGGTCTTGAAGCCGGTAGTCAGATGCCTAGATGGTTCCGTCGAATCTGGGTTACGTCACCGATGCTACGGCAAACGTAGCAAACGTAGCGGGTTTACATATCGCCGTTGTCCACGTTTCTCTTGAACAGCGAATGTTCTACACGACTATCGTTCCACACGCGCTTCAGAGATGGCGCGGTAGTCGCCTTTTAAGGAAAGGTTAAGGAGTATGGAGGGTTTGGCGTCAACACATGTATTTTTTTTGTCAACGAACATTCTGAACAAGTGCTATATAAATATCTGATAAAGTAAATATTATATATTTTGTTCTTTCAGGCAACTGTACCGATCGAGGTCAACAAATCCATCTAAAAAAAGTCTGAATCCGAGCAGCACGATAGGTGCCAGATTACAGAATGTGCTGAACCGTAGAATACCGGATTAAAGAGAATAGCAGATTCTCTTGTGTATATATACAGTAGTGTTAGCAGGTATTAGGGTAAAGGCACCTTATAATGGCATAGCGTTTTTTGGCAATAGGTTTCACCCCCCAAATAGCGAATTTTGTAGCACAAAAGAATCCTGGTGATAGATTAACTACTTAAGTAAAATGAGCCAACTCTACAATGACTAAACATTCAACACAAGACTACTGACACTGACATTTTTTAAAAGGAAAAATCCTAAAACGATGATGAAGCTATTCGCCTCTTAAATATGACATACCAAGGAGCCCTAATATAAACTCACAGCAACGATCTTAATGCAAAATAGTTATCTATAGTCATTTTAAGAAATTATATTAGATTGCATCGTTGTAGAGGGATTCTTAATGTGGCATAAGCCGTACTTGGGACCATTTCATATGCCATATTTGGGGAATCACATTTTTCACATTAGTTCTTCCACAAAATAAACAATGAGTTGAAAACCTAAAAAGGATGGGTGCACCTTAATCCACACAACACACTGAATATACCTGTAAATTATATACATTATATACTGTAAAAGTACATACTTTTACACCCGAAGACGCAGGCCACTTAAGTGGGCCCATAGAACAAACCCGGGTTAGGGACCGAAATCTTCACACTCGTGTGAAGATATGGTCGTTAACCATGACTCCCCTCCTGGTTGTAATACAACCAGGAGTGTCATCATCATGGTTTCCAGGCCGAAACCTGGTGGTTCCACTCTTACGAGAAGCTTCCCATTTGTTTAAACAATGCTGGGTGGACATTGAGCATGGGGCCTGGTCCGGGAATCAAACCCAGAGCTGCGGTCACCTTCTGATTCGGCTCGATGCTGCTTAACTTGTGTTATTGCACGGCAAGCACTCTAGCCTCCGAGCCACCCAGGCCCCCCCTTATATTAGTTTAGATCGATCAAAAGGGAGCACTATAAACTTTTGTTGACACTACCATTGGGAAATGGCTGAATGTTGAGAGAACAGAGAGGAGGTAAAGATACATCACTATCTCCCATCTCCCTAGCAAGATTACTGTGTAACTACTTCGTTGAGTCCTTCGCTGACATAAAGCAGATCTTGGTTCAAGAGAAAATCCACTATACCATATTACCTACCTGTGCCATATTAGATGCCTTTACCCTTTATATTGAAACTAAGAACTGAAGTATTAGATTGTTACCTGTAGTCCCACCAATGGCAGTTGTATCTCTCTTTCGGGATGGAACCATGGAAGACATCCCAACGCCACATGTCCAGGGCCATACTATAGGGTAGAAATGGGAGTTTCTCCAGGGCCAATGAATACAAGTAATTGATGTTATGAGGAGTATAATCCTGTGATGTGAAGGCAAGTCCTAATGTTTGCAAGTGTTTAGGTGAACCGACTGACAGGGCAATAGCTTCACTTACTGCTTCTTGGAAACCTGCAAAAAATAACAAGGTTTTATTGGAACATTACTATTGCTTCTCGGTAAATATAGATATTATTGCAAAAAATTACTCTTAAATATCGTGCCAGGAGCTTAGAATGTGATAAGTTTCTCAAAATCATTTCTCAGGGGTGACAAGATAATATCTCACCCCGGGTGCCACAAGAGCTTGGTAAGCCACTGTTCTCTACTTCACAGGAAAGCATTGAAAAGTCGTTATGTGTATTCAATGCCCAAAAATATTTATGATATCCTGTTCACGATATAATGTTTTTCATAAAATGGAGAAAGTGAGTATATATATAATTTTTTTTTTACTACCTTATAGCTCAAATATACCGCAGCATACACTATGGGCAATATTTCTTGTTATCCTTTAATACTACACATTTGCTAAGCATCACTTAAGATCTCTAAGTTTGGAGAGTTTCAGAGCTTGGATAATTTGTTTACAACTAATTAGGATATTAAATGTGCAACGTACACAATAATCTCCTAATCTAATTAGTAAATATAATCTTATATAAAATATGCAGGGAGAAATTAAAAATAAAACATGCCTGGGTTAGCTCCATCCCTAAAAACTTTAGGCTTGTTTCTGTACTGAAGAAAGTACTCTATATGAGCCATTTCATGATGCACTGTAACTAGGTTTTTAGCGTTGACTTTAGTACACATCTTAATCCTGTAACAAAATTTAAATTTTACCACAATTACTCATACAAAAAAGATAGTAATAACAATATAGTATACCATTAAGTGGTTGTGTATAAAAATAGTCTGCCAATTAATATGGTATAGTACTTCCTCGCCTCCTATTTTGAATATTTCATTGATTTTTTTACAACCTGTTACTGTCAAATTTATTTAATTTTCCCACGTTTTTTAATTCAGTTAAACATTTTTAGATTTTCACATGAATTAAAGTATCAATTTAGCAAAATTTAAAGAGCGGAGACGGTTGAAATTAATCTGGGGGCTATCTGTCGGTTACATTTGATAAACCCATCCAAATTTTATAAAAAAAAAAAACAACAACAACAACAAACAAACAGATAGGAGGTACCTTAAGTACCTTTAAAGATATATAGGTGTAAATAAGTGTGCGCTTGAGAAAGAGAAAAATATGAGTGTAGATGTTTGAAACTTATATGGGACCAACAATGGGCTAATTATGGCCTACCTTACAAATTTTAATTAAAATCGGACTCGTAGTTTTTAAGATACTTTGTTATATTCTTATTCTTTTAGTAGGTGTTTAAGGATGAAAAATAAGATAATTATTTTCTTTCAATTCATTTACAAGCTATATTTCAGTCATACCTGGGCATCATCAGTCCTTGAACTGAACTATCCGGAAATTAACATCTATAGTATATAAACAAAATGAAATCACAATTTGGAGTAATCGTTACATACCAACTCTCCCATTTCATTGTTAATATGTTACTTTAACCTACTTTGGTTCGCAAAAATTGAGCAACAGACAGATAGACATGGGACCAAAAATTTTCTCTGATGTCTCAAACGGACTTCTGTCTAGAAATTTTTGAAATTGGAGATATAAAAAAAATTTCAAAATAACTTCCGCTACCTTGGGTAAGCTCGGAAGCAAAATTAATTAAATTATTCAATAATGGGTTGATATTGAAAAGCATAAAATCAATAAAGTACTTGATAGAATGCGATAAAGCAATGTGCAACACTTGGAAGGAATATTTTACATTCATAATTATTAAAGGCATTCATTTAAAATATTGCTTGAGCACTTCTACAAAAACTTTATAATTTATAACTTCTGCATTTTTATATAATATCTTTAATTTTCTATTCATATGCGATAAATAAAACATTGTACATATTATACGAGTATAATTATACGACTATGATAGATTAGGCACTGTAAAAGATGAGAAAATAAATAGAGATCTTGTAAATACCTATAATCTCTTGCATTGCAGAAGTCCCATGCAGAAGCTTGGCATATTACAGGTCTGTCAGGTAATTCTTCCAATATGGAATGCTGCCAGAAATCTGGTGGCATTCCAGATAAATTAACTGATAGAAAGAATTCTTCTGCAAGTCGGTACATAGTCACTGGTGTGTAACCCTAACAACAGAAAATGAAATAAATTAAAATATAACAAAACAATAAAGCAAGAAGTATAATAAAGAATAGAGGAGAAATTATATGAATCCATAAGATAAAATAGTAATCATCAAAACAAACTAGATTAAAACTAGATATGAGGAATCGTAAAAAATTTCCTGCACTTAAGAGAATATATTTATTTTTTATATTTATTGAAAATAAAAATTTCCACTTGGTTTTTAATAAACTTCCCATTTGGCAACAAGCTTGTTTATGTTTACAATCTTATTAAGAAAAGCTTTACAAAGAAAGTTTATAAAATGCACTGCAATTTTCACTTTTTCACTAGAGATGACTTTTCCCCTCAAAAGGCTGATTATAGTGGACCAGACAGACAAACGTCTGAATGACCAAATTCAAGATATTAAGGGAGGATACTTTAATACCTCAAAAGAATTTTTCATGCAAAGGTCTGATAAGACGGCCAGTCTATATCAGTTTTAATTTTATTGAAGTGTATATTTTGAATGATAGTCCACTATATTGTACGAATAGCGTGAAAAAAAGTGTCTGACTAACAACGAGCTAGAATTTTGAGTGTAAATGATTCTTTTGGTGAAAATTTTAAGAATATGTAGTCGGCTAAATTGGCTAAATAGCTTGGCAATAAGCATTTAAAAAAAAGTGGAGCTATGCTCCGCCCTTTTATGGACGACAATGTGATTTTCATGATACTGACTACAAAATTAGTTAGTAGACCAAAAACCAAGTTAATGGTAGTTTGTCGCTTAGATAAGTTAGTCAAATATTACTCCAAATCAAAGTGGTCACTTATCAAGTGATAAACTACCATCAACTTGATTTTTGGTCTACTAACTAACTTTGTACTCAAGATCATGAAAATCACATTGTCTACCATAAAGGGTAGGACGTGGCTGTTCTCCGCCGGTTTGTTTTTCAAATGCTTATTGCCAAGCTATGTCCCGCAGACAAACTTAGCCGACCACATATTCTTAAAAGGCACCAAATGATATACTTGTAGACAAAATTCTAGCTTGATTTTAGTCAGACACTTTTTTGCAAGCTATCTATTAGACTTTTATTCAAAACTGCAAACGGAATTCTTTTAATTTCATACATAAAATTTCTTATTTAACGATTGCATAAACCTACAAATCATAAAAACAAACATAACTTCACATATTAGAAGTACTCACCTGCTGTATCATTTGAGGTGTGACATCTGAATATGTTTTTCCAGGATAAGGAATAGTGATGTCTAAAATGTTACTCCATGATTGGGCCCACATATTGCCTTAAAAAAACAAATATTTAGAAAGTAAAATAATAATTATAAAAAGTGATAAATAATGAGATAAATCCTTCAATGTAAAATGTATGCTCTTCAGGATTACATTTGTGTATAACAGGTTAGTATAGTATCCATGAGGAGATCAATCAGTTATATGTTCTTACAGTGGCGTAGGAACGGGGGGGGGCTATCGGGCTTGAGCCCCCCCCCCCCCCCCCCCCCCCCTGTCAGATTTGAAGGGCTATAAAATTACAAATAAAATAAAAAATAGTACATGGGTTTATGTCTAAAACTGTTTTTGAACGTTTATTTTCCAACATTTTCCCGGGGGAGGACCCCCGGACCCCCCTCCTATAGCGGGGGGGGGGGGGGGGGGGGGTAGAGAGAGGGTAGGTTGTAGTCTGGCACTTTAATTTCTAGAAATCGAGCACTAATAAAGAGTATGTTTTACAATTCTTGTTTCCACTCTAGAATTTAAAAACAGTCTACCAATTAGAGTGGCATATAGCTGCCTCTTGTCTTACGGCATATACATGGATACTTCAATGATTTTATGCTTTCACAACCTATTATTGTCAAATTTATTTCATTCCCCCCCCCCCCCCCCCCTCTTTTTGAATCCATCAATATTGTTTTGATTTTTTTAAATGAATAAAAGTATCAATTAAGCAATAATTAATGTGAGCAAGCAGTTGAAATTAATCTGGGGCTATCTGAGGGCTATTTTCAACAAACAATCCAAATTTCTTATAAATCAGATGTGTACATTTGAAGATAAAGATGTAAATAAATGTATGTTTATGCTCATGTGAAAGGGAAACTTATATGGGACCAA